>JAVIAB010000046.1:26639614-26904614 GCA_032433765.1 Megaustenia siamemsis
TGTTGTAGTAGTAGTAGTAGTAGTAGTTTTTGTAGTAGTAGTAGTGTTGTTGTTGTAGTAGTAGTAGTAGTAGTAGTAGTAGTTGTAGTTGTAGTAGTAGCAGTAGTAGTAGTAGTATTGGTTGTAGTAGTAGTTGTTGTAGTAGTAGTAGTTGTTGTGTTGTAGTAGTAGTGTTGTTGTTGTAGTAGTAGTAGTTGTAGTAGTAGTAGTAGTAGTAGTAGTTGTAGTAGTAGTAGTAGTAGTTGTTGTTGTTGTTGTTGTAGAAGTAGTAGTTGTTGTTGTAGTAGTAGTATTTGTAGTAGTAGTTGTAGTAGTAGTAGTAGTAGTAGTAGTTGTTGTTTTTGTGTGTAGTAGTAGTAGTAGTAGTTGTTGTTGTTGTTGTAGTAGTAGTTGTAGTAGTAGTTGTAGTAGTAGTAGTACTAGTAGTACTAGTAGTAGTAGTAGTAGTAGTAGTTGTAGTAGTAGTATATAATAGTGTACAAATTATAGCACAGTCAAGTGCATCCCAAATAAATGTAAAGTGATATGTTCACGAGTGGCAACACATTTTCAAGAACAGAAGCTGCTAGCGAAATCATTAGCAATTCAAAAGTTACAATCAACATTGTATAGTTAACTCTAAATTGTCTTTGCTTTGAACGGTTCCATACATTTAGGGTTAGACACAAATAAACAATATACGAAGCATTGCATCTCACGTGCGGTCGCGAGTAGAGCTGCAGTAAACATTGAATATCACGTGCGGTCGCGAGTAGAGCTGCAGTAAACATTGAATATCACGTGGGGTCGCGAGTAGACTTGCAGAAGACATTAAATATCATGTGGGGTCGCGAGTAGAACTGCACAAAACATTGAATATCATGTGTGATCGTGAGTAGAGCTGCACAAAACATTGAATATCATGTAGGGTCGCGAGTGAACCTGCAGAAGACATTAAATATCATGTTGGGTCGCGAGTAGACCTGCAGAAGACATTGAATATCATGTGTGATCGTGAGTAGAACTGCACAAAACATTGAATATCATGTGGGGTCGCGAGTAGAACTGCACAAAACATTGAATATCATGTGTGATCGTGAGTAGAGCTGCACAAAACATTGAATATCATGTAGGGTCGCGAGTGGACCTGCAGAAGACATTGAATATCATGTGGGGTCGCGAGTAGACCTGAATGCAAACATTGAATATCATGTGTGGTCGCGAGTAGATCTGCAGAAGACATTGAATATCACGTGGGGTCGCGAGTTGAGCTGCAGAAAACATTGAATGTCACGTGGGGTCGCGAGTCGATCTGCAGACAACATTGAAAACAAACGTGAAATGGTGTTAAGCAGCTAATTTTGTAGAGACACGTGACAACCTGCGACGTTTCGTCAAAAACTTTCATCAGATACAAACCAAAAAACAATTTCGTTATAAATCTATTTTACTCTGGCTCTTGTTTGCCTTTCGTTTGTTTTATTATAAAATAATTTCTGATGAATCCCCTCATTTTGATACTTACATATGGTTCCCCTCATTTTGATACTTACATATGGTTCCCCTCATTTTGATACTTACATATGGTTCCCCTCATTTTGATACTTACACATGGTTTCCCTCATTTTGATACTTACATATGGTTCCCCTCATTTTGATACTTACACATGGTTCCCCTCATTTTGATACTTACACATGGTCCCCTCATTTTGATACTTACACATGGTTCCCTCATTTTGATACTTACACATGGTTCCCCTCATTTTGATACTTACACATGGTTCCCCTCATTTTGATACTTACATATTGTTCCCCTCATTTTCATACTTACATATGGTTCCCCTCATTTTGATACTTACACATGGTTCCCCTCATTTTGATACTTACACATGGTTTCCCTCATTTTGATACTTACATATGGTTCCCCTCATTTTGATACTTACATATGGTTCCCCTCATTTTGATACTTATATATGGTTCCCCTCATTTTGATACTTACATATGGTTCCCCTCATTTTGATACTTACACATGGTTCCCCTCATTTTGATACTTACACATGGTTCCCCTCATTTTGATACTTACACATGGTTCCCCTCATTTTGATACTTACATATGGTTCCCCTCATTTTGATACATACATATGGTTCCCATCATTTTGATACTTACATATGGTTTCCCTCATTTTGATACTTACACATGGTTCCCATCATTTTGATACTTACATATGGTTTCCCTCATTTTGATACTTACACATGGTTTCCCTCATTTTGATACTTACATATGGTTCCCCTCATTTTGATACTTAAATATGGTTCCCCTCATTTTGATACTTACACATGGTTCCCATCATTTGATACTTACATATGGTTTCCCTCATTTTGATACTTACATATGTTTCCCTCATTTTGATACTTACATATGATTTCCCTCATTATGGTACTTACATATGGTTCCCCTCATTTTGATACTTACATATGGTTCCCCTCATTTTGATACTTACATATGGTTCCCCTCATTTTGATACTTACATATGGTTTCCCTCATTTTGATACTTACACATGGTTACCCTCATTTTGATACTTACATATGGTTTCCCTCATTTTGATACTTACATATGATTTCCCTCATTTTGGTACTTACATATGGTTCCCCTCATTTTGATACTTACATATGGTTCCCCTCATGTTGATACTTACATATGATTCCCCTCATTTTGATACTTACATATGGTTCCCTTCATTTTGATACTTACACATGGTTTCCCTCATTTTGATACTTACATATGGTTCCCCTCATTTTGATACTTACATATGGTTCCCTCATTTTGATACTTACATATGGTTCCCCTCATTTTGATACTTACATATGGTTCCCCTCATTTTGATACTTACACATGGTTCCCCTCATTTTGATACTTACACATGGTTCCCCTCATTTTGATACTTACACATGGTTCCCCTCATTTTGATACTTACACATGGTTCCCCTCATTTTGATACTTACATATGGTTCCCCTCATTTTGATACTTACATATGGTTCCCATCATTTTGATACTTACATATGGTTTCCCTCATTTTGATACTTACACATGGTTCCCATCATTTTGATACTTACATATGGTTTCCCTCATTTTGATACTTACACATGGTTTCCCTCATTTTGATACTTACATATGGTTCCCCTCATTTTGATACTTACATATGGTTCCCCTCATTTTGATACTTACACATGGTTCCCATCATTTTGATACTTAAATATGGTTTCCCTCATTTTGATACTTACATATGTTTCCCTCATTTTGATACTTACATATGATTTCCCTCATTATGGTACTTACATATGGTTCCCCTCATTTTGATACTTACATATGGTTCCCCTCATTTTGATACTTACATATGGTTCCCCTCATTTTGATACTTACATATGGTTTCCCTCATTTTGATACTTACACATGGTTACCCTCATTTTGATACTTACATATGGTTTCCCTCATTTTGATACTTACATATGATTTCCCTCATTTTGGTACTTACATATGGTTCCCCTCATTTTGATACTTACATATGGTTCCCCTCATGTTGATACTTACATATGGTTCCCCTCATTTTGATACTTACACATGGTATCCCTCATTTTGATACTTACATATGGGAGACAAATGGTATATGTCATGGCTTGTGGAGCGTGGTGAAGATAGTCTTAGTTCCCAGACTGTGTTCACATTTATGTGGCGCAGGCCCGTGGTACGTCAATAGACCTTCCCAGAGAAATGGTCGAGGGCGGGGAGAACCTCGAAGCGTGTCGGTCTGAAAAAACTTCGCACCAAACACCCGGACCACCTGAGGTGCATACGAGTACATTAATGACCGTCAAATAGAGCCCGTGTTAGTCCGTTCAGCAACATCTCAATGCTATTCAAGGTCCTACATAAACTAGTGTCACAAGTTGATCATGACGTCACAGGGAGGAGCTGTGGGATAGCAAGCACTACGGAAGCTGAAGAAAAGGCCTCATGGTGACCGTGGATCGTTAGGATTATGTGCGGTAAGAGCTTTTCAAATATTTGACGGTAATGTAAGGCAGTAATTTAATTTAACACTACATTACTGTCTCATTACTGACTCAAGTTAAAAGCATTGATTAAGCGACGGTCTGTTAATCAAAGCTAAAAGTGAAAAGCTGCATTTACGATCTGCGGGGAGCTTTTCAGTTGCACGTACGCACATTGGACAGCGGGGATGTTGCTACTGTGGGGGCGATCGAGGGAATAAACATTGTGTTGTTGACAAGCTAGCTCAGTTAGATTCTATAACTTCTTACAGTATGTTTATATATATGGTGACGTTGTCATTTAAGATGTCTATCGTATGTGATGTATTGTGTTTGGATGTCTATGAAATGTGATTGTTGTGTTAATTGTGGCTGTAGTATGTGGCTTATGGTGTAAGAATATCTAGTGTGTGAAGCAATGTCTTATGATGTATACAGTATGTGATTGTTATGTTATGACGGCTGTAGTATGGTCAGTAAGTTTACTAGTCCTGACGTCTCTTGGTGGTCGAGTAGTTATGAGGTAAGACGTAAAACTCTGCAAAACGTATCGGGTTTCCATCAAGCGGGTGGAAAATATTTTAATTAAAACTCGAATTCGTGGTTTCTTCGTGACTTTACTCTCCCTTGGTCTCTGGGTGGTGAGATTCGATGTCTAGTGCTCTCTGGGTAGTGAGATTACGTGTCTAGCCCTCTCTGGATAGTGAAAATACATATCTAGCCCTCACTGGGTATTGATATTCTATGTCTAGGCCTCTCTGGGTAGTGAGATTCGATGTCTAGCCCTCTCTGGGTAGTGAGATTCGATGTCTAGTCCTCTCTGGGTAGTGAGATTCGATGTCTAGCCCTCTCTGGGTAGTGAGATTCGATGTCTAGCCCTCTCTGGTTAGTGAGATTCGATGTCTAGCCCTCTCTGGGTAGTGAGATTCGATGTCTAGCCCTCTCTGGGTAGTGAGATTCGATGTCTAGTCCTCTCTGGGTTGTGAGATTCGATGTCTAGCCCTCTCTGGGTAGTGAGATTCGATGTCTAGCCCTCTCTGGGTAGTGAGATTCGATGTCTAGCCCTCTCTGGGTTGTGAGATTCGATGTCAAGCCCTCTCGAATAACGGAGAAAAACGGGATATCCCGTGTGTACTCTGCTCAATTGGAAACCGAAGAGAGCAGGCTAAATATAGCCACTGACCGGGCAAAATTAATATGAAAAAAATAAACCCATAAACTGTTGACAATAAAACAAACATATGAGAGTACCTCTGATTTCGGAGAACATCTGCCACTATGGAGGGGGACACATAAGCATACGACTGCCACTGTGACAAATATGAAAAAAGTTATATTCAGACAGAATCCAGTTCCATGGGACTTTGCTTGAGATAAAAGCTAACGAACGCAAACAAATAAAGAGATGTGTATGGACATGGCCATGAGTATTCATAAAATAACAAAATCTTATGCAACAAATCTATGTCAACAGAAGTGAAAAAGAGAGATTATAGGTGTTATATAGAGCCAATTCTGACCTGTGGAAGTAAATTATGGACAGTAAACAAAACAAATGAAAAGACGATTAGAGGCCACAGAGATGGAGTTTCTCTGAAGAATGTTGAAAGTTCCCGGGACAGTTAAAAAGACCAATGAGGAAATTCTCAGAGAGGCCAAAAAAAAGGAGCTCCTAAGAAACACCATCATCATCATCATCATCATCATCATCATCATCGAGTGCCGTTTTCCGCAACAAAGGTTGGCTACCATGGAGCGCCATTCTGCTCTGCCTCTTGCTTTGATGGTGCAGGTTGTCATAGGCTGATTTGTCCATCTTTTGATGTTACTCGTCCATGTTAGTCGTGGTCTACCTCTGCCTCTTTTACCTTGTATTTTCCCCGTCAGGATTACATTCAGTAGGCTGTTGTGTCTTTTAACATGGCCCAAAAATCGCATTTGTCTTGTTTGAATTGTGTTTAGTAGTTCTCTTTTCATTTTTAGTTGTTTTAAGACTTCATCGTTTGTTTTCTTTTCCTTCCATCCAATTCTACCTATTGTGGGCTTCCTGTGTGTTACCTGGGCCTCATTATGAGGAAAGTAAAGAATAGTGACACTGTGACCTTCCAGGCATGACGTAAGAGGTGACTAAGGAGATTGATCGATGGCTTGACAAGCTGTCATTGTAAAAAGTATTGTTATGGAAAGAGCCATAGATTTTAGAAGCAGTGATCTCTGCAATATGTGCCATTTTGGTACACAAGGTTTCTGTTTTTGAGATTGTGATTCTGCCCTTTGTGCCGTCTTCGGCTCGAAAGGACAATAGATAGATAGAATTCTACCTATTCTTCTATATATCCACATTTCAAAGGCTTCAATTCTCTGTTCTGTTTTCTTGTCTAATATCCATATTTCTGCACCATATAGGAATATTGAGAAGATGTAACATTTTGCTATTCTTAGTTTTAGCCCTGGTGTTATTTGTTTTGATTTTAGTATGTCCTTCAAGACATTAAAATTACTTTTTGCCATTCCTATTCTTTTGTTTATTTCAGTTGTACACTTTCCATCACTGGTTATAGTATGTCCAAGGTAGTTATAGTTCTGGACTGTCTCCAGGTCTATTCCTTCAATTTTGATATCCACTTGTGGGTTTTGAGTATTTTCTTTGTTTATGATCATAGTTTTAGTCTTTTTGATATTCATATCTAGTCAATATTTTTTGCTTGTCATGTTTATTTAATTAAGTAATTGTTGTAGATCTTTAGGATTTTCTGCTAGTAGTACAGTATCGTCAGCATATCTTAGGTTATTGCTTATCTTTCCATTAATTTGTAGGCCTGGCATCTATATGACGTTTTTAAAGATTTGCTCAGTGTTAAGATTGAACAAGCTTGGTGATAGGATACATCCTTGTCTTACTCCTCTTTTTTTATCAATGGGTGTAGAGTTCTCTTTGTTATATTTTATTATTGCTGTTTGCTCCCAGTATAGATTATATATTAGTCATATGTCTATGTCATCTAGATGTATCTCTTTTAGGCATTCTATAAGTTGTTTGTGGTGTACTCTATCAAAAGCTTTGGTGTAGTTTATGAAGCAGGCATCTATTGGTTTGTTTCCTTCTGTGTACTTTTCAATTAATGTTCTCATGCAGAATATGGCTTCTTTTGTTCCGCTATTTTTCTTAAATCTAAATTGCTGCTCATCTAATTCAGTATTGATTTTATTCTGAATCCTTCCTTGTATAACTTTTAGCAAGATTTTTGTAACATGGCTTATCAGGCTTATTGTTCTAAAGTCACTGCATTCAACTGCATCATTCTTTTTAGGCAATGCAATGAAAGTTGATGTTTTTAGTTCATTTGGTATGTATCCTGTGTGGTATATGTCGTTGCATATGTCTGTAATCACTTCAATGCCAAAATCTTCTAGTGCCTGTATCATCTCTATCTGTATGCTGTCAGGTCTTGCAGCTTTTCCCTTTTTCATTGTTTTTATAGCTTTTTTCGCCTCAGATTTTAATATTTTATAGCCTGATGTACATTTTATAACTGGTTTCTTGTCCCTTTGATCATGAAATAGTTCTGTTATATATTCCTGCCATCTGTCAATAATATCTTTATTGTCTGTTTGCATTTTTCCTTTTTTGTCTGCAATGCATCCACCTTCTGTGGCTTTTTTATTTTTATTAGTCATTCTCTTTATTTCTGTGTGCATTCTTCTTAAGTCTTGTTTGCTTTCAATAGTTTCTATTGCTATACATTTTTGGCTGAGCCAGTCTTCTTTTGCGTTTTTGCACATTTTGCGTATTTCATTATCTATTTTATTGTATTGGGCAGTGTTCTTCGCTTGTCTCCTTTCTTCCATTTTTTCTAAGATTGTGTTAGTTATTCATTTTTATTTTTTTTTATTCTTTTCTCTTTTGGGTAAGGTGTCGCAGTTTTCTTGTATGCTTTTCTTTATGTATTGCCATTTGGTTGTTACTTTTTCATCAGGATTTTCTCTTCTGTATTGTTCAATTCCTTCTTCTAGCAGCTTCTGATATGTGTTCTTTACTTGTATTGTATAGGTATCTTTTTGATTTAAAGCTGTTATATCTAGTGGATTTGTTGATGAATTAGACTTTTGCTTGTTTCTCTTTAGCTTTATTTTCATTTTAATCATTACAGGATTGTGATCTGAATTAATATCTGCTCCTGGGTAGGTTTTGGCTTTCTTTACGCTGTTACGGAACCTTTCTTTTATCATTATGTAATCTATTTGATTCCTCTTCTTATCTCCAGGGATTTTCCATGTGTATAGTTTCCTTTTCTCTTGCTCAAAGTAGGTGTTACATATTATCAGCCTGTTTTCTTCACAGAATTGTATTAATCTTTCTCCTCTGTCATTTCTTTTTCCTAACCCATGATTTCCTAAAATGGTCTTATATCTACCTTTTCCTACTTTAGCGTTCTTGTCACCCATTACAATCAAGATGTCTGAAGATTTCACTTGCTTCATAACTTTATTTAGGTCTTCATAGTATGCCTCTATTTGTTCATCTGTGTAGTCTTGAGTAGGTGCATATGTCTGTATTATTGCTTTGTCGAATGGCTTTGCTTTCAACTTGAGTAGTATAATCCTATCACTGTATGTCCAGTGGGTACTTATATATTTTTGTAGCTCTCATTTTATCAGTATTCCTACCCCTCTTTGATGTTCTGTTGTGTTTACTGAGTATATGAATGTATATTTTTCGTCCTCTATGTACCCACATTCTTTCCATCTAGTCTCTGATATGCCTAAAATATCTATATTTATTCGTTCTGCTTCTTGAATCAGATTTTCCAGTTTCCCTTGTTGATATAGAGTCCTAACATTCCAAGTACTTATTTTAAGATTTTTCCTCCGACATAAGTTCTAATTCCTCTCCATGGCTTCCTCTGGACTAGTACGTGATGAGGCTCCAATCTCTTTCAAGGTGGTCAGCCATGTTCGTCTTTCGTGTTCTGAATATGCCTCATGTCTACCACACACTGAGAGCAGATCAAAAGAAGAAAGGAAGTAGAAGTGGCAAATGAAGAGAAATATTCATTCACTGAGTGTAGTCTTCGTATCGAAGGTTGGCTACCATGGAGCGCCATTCTGCTCTGTCTCTTGCTTTGATGGTGCAGATTGTCATGGGATGACTTGTTAATCTTTTCATGTTACATATTCATGTTAGTCTTGGTCTGTCTCTGCCTCTTTCACCCTGCATTTTCTCCTCCAAGATTACTTTTAGTAGGCTGTCGTGTCTTTTTAACATGGCCGAAAAATCTCATTTGTCTTATCTGAATTGTATTTAGTAGTTCTCTTTTAATTTTAAGTTGTTTTTAAAATACTTCATCGTATTTTTTTATTTCCATCCAGTTCTTCATATTCTTCTCTAAATCCACATTTCAAAGGCTTCAATTTTCTGTTCTGTTTTCTTGTCTAATGTCCATGTTTCTGCATCATACATGGATGATGAGAAGATATAACATTTTGCTTTTGTTAGTTTTAGGTTTGTTGTTATTTATTTTGATGTTAGTATTTTTTCCTGGCACTAAAATAACGAAGATAAATAAAGCTGAGGAATAATGTTGCAGCACAGAAGCTGGTAAATCAAATGAAAAAAAGAAATTGTAAAAAAATAAGATTCAAATAAAAAGACATAAACATTAAAGGATAAAACATGTTTTTAAAACGAATAAAAGTGTAGCTTTGAAAGGAAAAAAATGCAAGGAAAAAGGAATAAAAACAGAAAAGTGCAGTAAAAATGAAGAAATAAATCGGGACGAAAAATAAAACTTAAAACTCTTTTTGCGTTCACAATAGTTTTCAAAAAACTTCCGTTCAGAGACCTCGGAAAAAAATCTCAAACATCTACAGCAATGATCTTTAACAGAGATCTCTAATAAACATCTTTAACGGACATCTGTAATAAACATCTTTAACAGAGATCTCTAATCATCATCATCATCATCGAGTGCCTTCTCCGCAACGAAGGTTGGCTACCATGCAGCACCATTCTGCTCTGTCACTTGCTTTGATAGTGCAGGTTGTCATAGGCTGATTTGTCCATCTTTTGATGTTACTCGTCCATGTTAGTTTTGGTCTGCCTCTGCCTCTGTCTCTTTTACCTTGTATTTTCCCCTCCAGGATTACTTTTAGTAGGCTGTTGTGTTTTTTAACATGGCCCCAAAATCGCATTTGTCTTGTTTGAATTGTGCTTAGTAGTTCCCTTTTCATTTTTAGTTGTTTTACGACTTCGTCGTTTGTTTTCTTTTCCTTCCATCTAATTCTACCTATTCTTATATATATCCACATTTCAAAGGCTTCAATTCTCTGTTCTGCTTTCTTGTCTAATGTCCATTTTTCTACACCATATAGGAATATTGAGAAGATGTAACATTTTGCTATTCTTAGTTTTAGCCCTGGTGTTATTTGTTTTGATGTTAGTATGTCCTTCATGACATTAAAATTACTTTTTGCCATTCCTATTCTCTTAAACATCTGTAACATAGGTCTGTAATAAACATCTGTAACATAGATCTGTAATAAACATCTTTAACAGAGATCTCTAATAAACATCTTTAACAGAGATCTCTAATAAACATCTTTAACTGAGATCTCTAATAAACATCTTTAACTGAGATCTCTAATAAACATCTTTAACTGAGATCTACAACAAAAAGGTATCCGTGTCAGAGTTCTCTAATATTAGTATACCATTATGTATCACCAAGAGATTGAAGAGTCATTACCAGCAAAGATCTTCATCGTATACCTTCAACTGACATTAGAAATCTTCAAAATATGTCCAACAGAGATCTCATATTCTTGGAAAAGGGTATGGCACTGGGTAGGCAACGAACTCGCACTATCTGTAAATGTGTATCAAAGACATCGTTCTATTATCACAAAGAGACTCATGAAAAAGTAAGGGTGAAGTGCATCAATAATGAAGGGGCATGTGAAAGAGAGTGTTAGGAAGGTAGATCATGAAACGAACAAGATACAGAAAGCAGGATGAACACAGGTTATAAAGAGAAATGAGGAAGAGAGAGTGATGAACATAAATTATAAAGAGACATGAGAAAGAGATACTGATAAACTTAAATTATAAAGGACATGAGAAAGAGAGAGTGATAAATTTAAATGATAAAGAGACATGAGAAAGAGAGAGTGATAAATTTAAATTATAAAGAGACATGAGAAAAAGAGGGCGATCAACATAAATTATAAAGAGACATGAGAAAGAGAGAGTGATAAACTTAAATTATAAAGAGATATGAGAAAGAGAGAGTGATACATTTAAATGATAAAGAGACATGAGAAAGAGAGACAGTGATAAATTTAAATTATAAAGAAACATGAGAAAGAGAGAGTGATAAACTTAAATGATAAAGAGACATGACAAAGAGAGAGTGGTAAATTTAAATTACAAAGAGACACGAGAAAGAGAGAGCGATAAATTTAAATTATAAAGAGACATGAGAAAGAGAGAGTGATGAATTTAAATTATAAAGAGACATGTGAAAGAGAGAGTGATAAATTTAAATGATAAAGAGACATGAGAAAAAGAGGGCGATCAACATAAATGATAAAGAGACATGAGAAAGAGATATTACGGGGCGGTTACAGTTATTTTAAATGCAATGTCTCCACTCGCTGGTGCATGAGAAATGGACTCAGGACAGATAAGATTGGCCACCATATGTAACAAAGTGCACGCCAGGGCGCCTACGGTCTAGGCTAGGTTTCCTCCCCTAGGTGGGCGCCGAAACACAGGTCTTGCTCTAGTCAATGAACCGGTCTACATCCTCGCATTCACTGTCTCCAGTTTACACATAATAGTGTTTGTGTGGACTAGACCACCATTTGAAGCAGTTTGAAAAAGTAGACGCTGAACTTCCGTGTTAATTCGTTAGCTTTCATTTTTGGAACTCTTCTGCAAATAGAGAGGGGGAAAAAAGGGGAGAAGGTATGAGCATACTCCGTCTGAAGAAAATGTGCTGAAGTCGGAGGCACCAGGTCGACGATATTGTCGTGGGCCTACCCAGTGGTTTGAAATCATAAAATGACAACATCCGCATAGACTAACTATTTGTTTGTACATAAACGAGCCTCTACATGATAGTGCTAATTCTGTCCTCATTTATAATCTTATGTTTATCCTTTCATGGACTCCACTCAGTTAACTCTTTCCGTACGTTTCGCCGCACTGTGCGCCATTCCTATTTCGGCCGCCTACGTTTCGCCGCCTAGTGCGTCACTTTCAATTTGATTGGTGTGAACCGTCATCAGACCGTATACTTTTGCATGTCTTCTATCATCTTGGTATTATTGAAATCTAATACCTTGCTCGATTACCTACAAATGTACATACAATATGTTATGTGTTAGATAAATATAAACATGCAGATTCATATTTAAAACTAGGACATTTTGAATCTGAAATCTTTTCCGCTGCGTTGATAACAACCATTCGTATTGAAAGAGTTGGAAGATGCGCCACAAAAATAAAAAGCAGAATAGCTCAGGACAAAATAACATTTCAGAAAATGAAAAATATCTTATGCAACAAATCTATGTTAATAGAGATGAGAAAGAGAGTTCATCGATGCTATATAGAACCAATTCTGACCTATGGAAGCGAATCATGGACAATAGACAAACAAATGAAAAGACGATTAGAGGTCACAGAGATGGGATTTCTCAGAAGAATGTTGAAAGTTCCCTGGACAAGCTGTCTCCTAAATCACATTTAAGAAAGATCAATACATGTGAGATGCGATGCTCGAGAAAAGTAACAAACAACACAAGAGAGAATACCAAATGAAACCATAAGAAAAATAGTAGGAACAAAACCCTGCCAAGAATATATAGAACAACAACTTAAATGGTTTGGCCGCCTGGTCAGAATGAATCCTTATCAATCACAATCAAGGGCGTTCTTCTCGAGAATGCATGGAAAAAGACCAAGAAGATGACCCAGAAGAAGATGGATAGATGCAGTGACAGAGACATGTAACAACAAAGAAAAATCACTAATTCAGACAGTTCGAGCAGCTCAAGAACGACAAATGATATAACCACACCTTTTAGGTACCAGTGAAAAGGAGAAGAAGATAGTGAACGTATCAGGTCTACGTTTCACTAACAACATCGTGTTGACGATAGCGGCTTGTTAAACCTCTCATCAACAGTTCTATACCGAGCAGGAGAAAAACATAACCTCCATCTTGGATCCAACAGGAAACGACATGGATACCATGCTTGCTTGCCCTCATGTGGGAAACAACAGGTAAGGGGAAAAGAGGCCGACCCAGAGAGACACTGAGTAGAACATTGATCAGAGAGGCAAGGACAGCAGGAATCGGCTCCCTCAATGAGATTGAATTGCTTGCACAGAACAGAGACAAGTGGCGAGATTTGATAAAAGATCTTTACAAGGATTGAAAACTGCTGGAATACAAATTTAGATAAGAAAAAGAGTATCTGAGTCTATACATTATGGGCCATCTACGGCTCGAATGTCAATAGATAGATAGGTAGATAGATAGATAAATAGATAGACAGAGAGACAGACAGACAGACAGACAGACAGACAGACAGACAGACAGATAGACAGATAGATAGATAGATAGATAGATAGATAGACAGACAGACAGACAGACAGACGGACGGACGGACGGACGGACAGGTAGGTAGGTAGGTAGGTAGGTAGGTAGGTAGGTAGGTAGGTAGATAGATAGATAGATAGATAGATAGATAGATAGATAGATAGATAGATAGATAGATAGATAGATAGATAGATAGATAGATAGATAGATAGATAGATAGATAGATAGATAGATAGATAGATAGATAGATAGATAGATAGATAAATAGATAGATAGGTAGATAGTGAACGTATGGAGATAAAGAAATTATTGTATCAATTATGGATACTGCAGAATCAAAGGATAACACTGAATGGCTACATGAACAACTACACACAAGCACATATAGTTTCTCCCTTTCCATCACACACACACACAAACAACTTACTGCGGTGCCTATTACAAACATTAACCCGACATCGTTGGCAAAGTCACTCAGAAGAAGACAATGTTATATCGACAAGAGTCGCTTGCAAGACGACATCGCTGTGCGATAGTCCATAGTGTCTGCAATAAAATACACAAGAATATTCGTAAACAGATTACTGTCTCTAGATTGCATGACTTAGAAATATAGTGGAACGTGGTAAATATCTGGTATGTGGTAAATTTTTGGAATATGGTGAATATTGGGTAAGCGGTAAATATCGGGTATGTGGTAAATATCGGGTATGTGGTGAATATCTGGAATATGGTGAATATCTAGTATATGGTGAATATCTAGTATATGGTGAATATCTAGTATATGTTGAATATTGGGTATGTAGTGAATATCTGGTATATGGTGAATTTTTGGTATGTGGTGAATATCTGGTATAATGTGAATATTGGGTATGTTGTGAATATCTGGTATATAAATAAAGTGAACATCAGGGTCGCTTGCGAGGGCACAAGAGAAAGCGATGAATGATGACGAGATGGTGGAGTGTCACAGAAAGCAAAATGTACAACAGCAAGTTAATTGAAAAATAAAACGTAGTAAAAAAATAGAGAGAAAGTTATAGAGAAGATGGTTGAAAGTGAAAGTCGCGAGAAGAGTGAGAGAGAAGAAGGTTGAAAGTGAAAGTCGCGAGAAGAGTGAGAGAGAAGAAGGTTGAGAGTGAAAGTCACGAGAAGAGTGAGAGAGAAGAAGGTTGAAAGTGAAAGTCGCGAGAAGAGTCAGAGAGAGAAAAAAGTTGAAAGTGAAAGTCGCGAGAAGAGTGAGAGAGAAGAAGGTTGAGAGTGAAAGTCGCGAGAAGAGTGAGAGAGAAGAAGGTTGAGAGTGAAAGTCGCGAGAAGAGTGAGAGAGAAGAAGATTGAGAGTGAACGTAGCGAGAAGAGTGAGAGAGAAGAAGATTGAGATTGAAAGTCGCGAGAAGAGTGAGAGAGAAGAAGGTTGAAAGTGAAAGTCGCGAGAAGAGTGAGAGAGAAGAAGGTTGAGAGTGAAAGTCGCGAGAAGAGTGAGAGAGAAGAAGGTTGAAAGTGAAAGTCGCGAGAAGAGTGAGAGAGAAGAAGGTCGAAAGTGAAAGTCGCGAGAAGAGTGAGAGAGAAGAAGGTCGAAAGTGAAAGTCGCGAGAAGAGTGAGAGAGAAGAAGGTCGAAAGTGAAAGTCGCGAGAAGAGTGAGAGAGAAGAAGGTTGAAAGTGAAAGTCGCGAGAAGAGTGAGAGAGAAGAAGGTTGAAAGTGAAAGTCGCGAGAGGAGTGAGAGAGAAGAAAGTTGAAAGTGAAAGTCGCGAGAAGAGTGAGAGAGAAGAAGGTTGAGAGTGAAAGTCGCGAGAAGAGTGAGAGAGAAGAAGGTTGAGAGTGAAAGTCGCGAGAAGAGTGAGAGAGAAGAAAGTTGAAAGTGAAATTCGAGAGAAGAGTGTGAGAGAAGAAGGTTGAGAGTGGAAGTCGCGAGAAGAGTGAGAGAGAAGAAGGTTGAAAGTGAAAGTCGCGAGAAGAGTGAGAGAGAAGAAGGTCGAAAGTGAAAGTCGCGAGAAGAGTGAGAGAGAAGAAGGTCGAAAGTGAAAGTCGCGAGAAGAGTGAGAGAGAAGAAGGTTGAAAGTGAAAGTCGCGAGAAGAGTGAGAGAGAAGAAGGTTGAAAGTGAAAGTCGCGAGAAGAGTGAGAGAGAATAAGGTTGAAACTGAAAGTCGCGAGAAGAGTGAGAGAGAAGAAGGTTGAAAGTGAAAGTCGCGAGAAGAGTGAGAGAGAAGAAGGTTGAAAGTGAAAGTCGCGAGAAGAGTGAGAGAGAAGAAGGTTGAAAGTGAAAGTCGCGAGAAGAGTGAGAGAGAAGAAGGTCGAAAGTGAAAGTCGCGAGAAGAGTGAGAGAGAAGAAGGTCGAAAGTGAAAGTCGCGAGAAGAGTGAGAGAGAAGAAGGTTGAAAGTGAAAGTCGCGAGAAGAGTGAGAGAGAAGAAGGTTGAAAGTGAAAGTCGCGAGAAGAGTGAGAGAGAAGAAGGTTGAAAGTGAAAGTCGCGAGAAAAGTGAGAGAGAAGTAGGTTGAAGGTGAAAGTCGCGAGAAGAGTGAGAGAGAAGAATGTTGAAAGTGAAAGTCGCGAGAAGAGTGAGAGAGAAGAAGGTTGAAAGTGAAAGTCGCGAGAAGAGTGAGAGAGCAGAAGGTTGAAAGTGAAAGTCGCGAGAAGAGTGAGAGAGAAGAAGGTTGAAAGTGAAAGTCGCGAGAAGAGTGAGAGAGAAGAACGTTGAAAGAGAAAGTCGCGAGAAGAGTGAGAAAGAAGAAGGTTGAAAGTGAAAGTCACGAGAAGAGTGAGAGAGAAGAAGGTTGAAAGTAAAAGTCGCGAGAAGAGTGAGAAAGAAGAAGGTTGAAAGAGAAAGTCGCGAGAAGAATGAGAGAGAAGAAGGTTGAGAGAGAAAGTCGCGAGAAGAATGAGAGAGAAGAAGGTTGAGAGAGAAAGTCGCGAGAAGAATGAGAGAGAAGAAGGTTGAAAGTGAAAGTCACGAGAAGAGTGAGAGAGAAGAAGGTTGAGAGTAAAAGTCGCGAGAAGAGTGAGAGAGAAGAAAGTTGAAAGTGAAAGTCGCGAGAAGAGTGAGAGAGAAGAAGGTTGAGAGTGAAAGTCGCGAGAAGAGTGAGAGAGAAAAAGGTTGAAAGTGAAAGTCGCGAGAAGAGTGATAGAGAAGAAGGTTGAAAGTGAAAGTCGCGAGAAGAGTGAGAGAGAAGAAGGTCGAAAGTGAAAGTCGCGAAGAAAGTGAAAGTCGCGAGAAGAGAGAGAGAAGGTTGAAAGTGAAAGTCGCGAGAAGAGTGAGAGAGAAGAAGGTTGAAAGTGAAAGTCGCGAGAAGAGTGAGAGAGAAGAAGGTTGAAAGTGAAAGTCGCGAGAAGAGTGAGAGAGAAGAAGGTTGAAGGTGAAAGTCGCGAGAAGAGTGAGAGAGAAGAAGGTTGAAAGTGAAAGTCGCGAGAAGAGTGAGAGAGAAGAAGGTTGAAAGTGAAAGTCGCGAGAAGAGTGAGAGAGAAGAAGGTTGAAAGTGAAAGTCGCGAGAAGAGTGAGAGAGAAGTAGGTTGAAAGTGAAAGTCGCGAGAAGAGTGAGAGAGAAGAAGGTTGAAAGTGAAAGTCGCGAGAAGAGTGAGAGAGAAGAAGGTTGAAAGTGAAAGTCGCGAGAAGAGTGAGAGAGCAGAAGGTTGAAAGTGAAAGTCGCGAGAAGAGTGAGAGAGAAGAAGGTTGAAAGTGAAAGTCGCGAGAAGAGTGAGAGAGAAGAACGTTGAAAGAGAAAGTCGCGAGAAGAGTGAGAAAGAAGAAGGTTGAAAGTGAAAGTCACGAGAAGAGTGAGAGAGAAGAAGGTTGAAAGTAAAAGTCGCGAGAAGAGTGAGAAAGAAGAAGGTTGAAAGAGAAAGTCGCGAGAAGAATGAGAGAGAAGAAGGTTGAGAGAGAAATTCGCGAGAAGAATGAGAGAGAAGAAGGTTGAGAGAGAAAGTCGCGAGAAGAATGAGAGAGAAGAAGGTTGAAAGTGAAAGTCACGAGAAGAGTGAGAGAGAAGAAGTTTGAGAGAGAAAGTCGCGAGAAGAGTGAGAGAGAAGAAGGTTGAGAGAGAAAGTCGCGAGAAGAATGAGAGAGAAGAAGGTTGAAAGTGAAAGTCGCGAGAAGAGTTAGAGAGAAGAAGGTTGAGAGAGAAAGTCGCGAGAAGAGTGAGAGAGTAGAAGGTTGAGAGAGAAAGTCGTGAGAAGAATGAGAGAGAAGTAGGTTGAAAGAGAAAGTCGCGAGAAGAGTGAGAGAAAAGAAGGTTGAAAGAGACAGTTTAGATAAGAGAGAGAGAGTGGGAGAGAGAAAAATGTTGAAATAGAAATGTTCAGATATGAGAGAGAGAGAGAAAGAGAGAGAGAGAGGGGGGGAGTAAATTAATTGCTAGTTAAAGACATAATAAAAATGGAGAAACAGAAAATAAAAGTGAGGGCCAACAGAAAATGCGCGCAAATGAGCGAGAGGCAAAACAATAAAGTATACACTCAGAAAAGAGAAAGACAGAGAAATATAGCAAACGAAGATGAGAGAGAGAGAGAGAGAGAGAGAGAGAGAGAGAGAGAAAGAGAGAGAGTGAAAGAGAGAAAGAGAGAGAGAGAAAGATAGAGAGAAAGAGTAAAAGAGATTTGATTAAAAATAAAAAGCTAACAGCAATAAATGAATTGATACATTTTGAAAGTTGCAAAACACCAGGCCATCAAATGAAATGTCTGAATTATGAAATAACAACATGGCGCTTTCAATTAGAAGACTACAGGCTAGTCGGAGAAGCTTTTCGATGTTCATTCTTTGTACAAACAATGATGTATATTTGAGGTTGCTGCAATTAGACGAACATTAGTTCTTGCTTGTGCTTCAATATGTCATCGGCGATCGATAATTTAACAACTGTGTTGTAGTAGATAATAAATAGAACGTCATTAAATATTTAAAATCATTCACCGAATGTACTGCGCAATTGAAGGACGAAAAGTTAGAGGGAGGCAAAGAGAAAAGATATCAGGCAGCGTAAGAGAATGGCTTAGCAGAAGGTCAATAATAGAAATGATAAAAAAAAAAACTGCCGAGATCTAAAGTTGTGGAGATACATGGTCACCTACGCGCGCAAGCGTCTTACTTGTTGATGGCTGCGCATGTATCATGCACGTCAGCCAAACCCCGGAGACTGCGTCGACTAACGCACACAACAGGTGAGAGAGAAGTGTTTTACAAAATTGTCTGACACATTAACGGTTATAGTGACGTATGCGACGACAAGAATTGTTGGACTGTGCGAAGGGAATTGGGGAAACAATATTTCTAGCAATGTAATTTAGAGTGCGATGAGCAAATCGAGGCCCGCAGTAAGGCATAATCAACAGTATCAGTTCGCAGGTCGAACAGCCAACAAACTGTCCAATCATTGCAATAATCTGATTACAAACAAAAGGAAGTGAGGCTGACGTTGCATAACTCTTCATCACTAATAATGAACAATAGTGTGCATGTCATCAGTTAAATTCAAGAGAATAATGGCGGGGTTGTTCTTGCAAATAAGCAAGATGCAAATATTCTTGCTGAACAAATAAGAAAATAAACAGCAACAAGCAGCGTAGATATGTAATAGTATATTGACTAGGATAGAATATATCACTTTATGGGAGATAGACATATAACTTAGGTTGGGTATCTTTGTATTTACCCAAACTCCATAGGTGATAGCAGTAACAGAATTGTAAAGCTGTCAAAGAAATATAAAGAAAAGCAGTAACAGAATTGTAAAGCTGTCACAGAAATAGAAAAGCAGTAACAGAATTGTAAAGCAGTCACGGAAAAAAAAGAAAATCAGTAACAGAATTGTAAAGCAGTCACGGAAATATAAAGAAAAGCAGTAACAGAATTGTAAAGCAGCCACAGAAATAGAAAAGCAGTAACAGAATTGTAAAGCTGTCACAGAAATAGAAAAGCAGTAACAGAATTGTAAAGCTGTCACAGAAATAGAAAAGCAGTAACAGAATTGTAAAGCTGTCACAGAAATAGAAAAGCAGTAACAGAATTGTAAAGCAGCCACAGAAATAGAAAAGTAGTAACAAGCGCATGGACAATTTTAGCTGGCACTGGAAAGGTTGAGGAATAGATGTAAACTTGACTGTCGCTTGTCCTGAAATTAGGTTGATAAACTCGGGGGCAAGTTAAGTTTATGAGAGAGATTCACTCTTAGAGTTTATGCTAGCATTCTTTTTTTTAAAACTCATAAGTTAACTAAAATGTCAAGATGGAGATGGTTATGCAAAATTTTACACACAAATTCTTCTAGAGTTGAACTTCCCATTCACCCATTGGCTTAGAGATCACTAAGCAGAGACTAAGTTAATAAATGATGCAAATAAGACAGAGGCATTTAACCTTTGCTGCTGCAGATTAATACAGTTTTTGAGGGAAGCTCGAGATAGAAAAAAAAAGCCTGAAAATGTAAAATAGATGAGATTTTTGGCGAAATTACATGAAGCCAGATGTGAGGGGTTTTTTTTTTTATAGTTATGTACTTCCACTCAGTTAATTTTGATCAGATGGAGATGTTGAAGGAAGGTGCATTGATAGGTCAGTCAGGAAGACATAGTTTCGTTGAGAAGTGTTTCAAGTTAGATTCAGAAGTTTTGTGCTCAAGAGAACAATAGTAAGTAGATTAGGAGTAGCATTGAATAAGTCAAGACATAGATATAGAATAGCAAGTATCAAGCAAGACAAGTTGTAATATTTTAATACAATAAAAAATAGAATTAGAAATGCCACAGACAATATGTATTAAGAGATGCCCCAATATCCAGCGGTGATAACCTCGTGAGTGCATCCAGATCAAGAACATTAATTTTGGAATTATAACTTTAGAGGTGCTCCACCATACCTTCACTTGTACAACTGACGATCTAATAAGCAAAATGTAATAGTCTGTAATGATTGACTTCATGAATCCATGTCAAGATATTGATAGTACGGCGTGTTGTGATCTACGTGTAATAATTATGAAAATAGCACAGCTCTGTATCATCAAACAATACAACTTTGTATCATCAAACAATACAACTTTGTATCATCAAACAATACAACTTTGTATCATCAAACAATACAACTTTGTATCATCAAATAATACAACTTTGTATCATCAAACAATACAACTCTGTATCATCAAACAATAAAACTTTGTATCATCAAACAATACAACTCTGTATCATCAAACAATACAACTTTGTATCATCAAACAATACAACTTTGTATCATCAAACAATACAACTTTGTATCATCAAACAATACAACATTGTATCATCAAACAATACAACATTGTATCATCAAACAATACAACTTTGTATCATCAAACAATACAACTTTGTATCATCAAACAATGCAACTTTGTATCATCAAACAATACAACTTTGTATCATCAAATAATACAACTTTGTATCATCAAATATGTGGTAGCAGTTCCCAGTCTAAAGTTATGAGTCTTTAGAAAACTAAGAGGATACTAGCACAGATAGAAGTGTTTTAGAAGGTATTCATTATGTGAGCAGTGTAGTGGTTAGTTCACTGGCTTTATGATCTAGCGAGCATGGGTTCGATCTGTACCTGTCACATAAAAAAGGACACCTGGATCACTGAGGTGAAGTAAAGGCATTTTCAAACAAGGATCCAATCCGGTAACACTCAAACGCTGAGAGACTTAGTACAGAAATGCTACTCACAACGCGCTGCTATTAAGTATCGTTACAAATTGTGTGCCATCATATTTTGTGAAGATATCATATTATGTGGTAATGTGTGCAGCGATGATATTCCAACTCGACGTTTCGGTAGCTTCAATGCTCAGAATGCATCTGGAGACTGACTCCTGATACTTATGACTCATTCGTACTCGTCCATTCTTAGAGTACTAGGAAGATAAAGAGTCGAAGAGCTTGTACACCGGGAACCTTCTGATTATCAGATCCTGCTAACAAGCTCAGTATAGCCTTCTATAACCGGCTAAAAGGACCAATCGTATCACAGTCCCAAGGCTGGTCATAACAATTTCAATATAAAAAGCACACTGGATGAATTCTTCAAGAATAACTGATTCACTTGTTTTCTTCAAAATGAAAGGTAGATTTCCGATTAACTCTTGCCATACGTTTCGTCGCATTGTGCGTCACCACGATTTCGGCCGCGGACGTTTCGCCGTATAGTGCGCCACTCTCAGTTTGATTAGTGTGAACCATCATCAAACCATATTCTTTTTACATGTCTTGTATCATCTTGGTATTGGTGAAATGTAATAATCCTTGTTCAATTATCTAATTATTCACATATGACATGTTATATGTTAGATAAATATAATTATGTAGGTTGATTCTTAAAAACATAGACAATTTTGTCTCTGAAATTTCTTCCGTTGCATTAATAAAAAGCTTCAGTGCGGAAAGAGTTAAACAAGATTGCATGAATAATCTTCATTTAAACAGCGCTAATTCTACAAATGTCGAGATCAAAGATAATTGAACCTGAAAGAAAGAGCAAATCAGAGCAAACCAATCACAAGGGGCAACACGAACGAACCCATAGAAATCCCTTGGTCCTATTCATGGAACTAGAAATCAATAAAGAACTGTTTTAAAGCGTCCAGGCAGATCCTGTTGCCAGAGGCCTGGTTCTTTCAGTCAGATTTCCATAGCGCCGCTCAAAAGTCAAGATCCCGTTATGCTTACATCAGGGCCAGCCTATTCAACACCATGACAACCCACGTAAATAAACTGTGAAAAGCGCCAGCTAATGGATTGGACAATTCAGCTGCATCGCCAGCATTGACGTCGGAATACGAAAACAGTGCATTAAAATTCCCAACGTTTTGAGAAACTGCGCTTTTTTGCAAGTGAAATTACGGCTGACTGGCTTAAAAGGATGACGTGTGTACAGTGGGGCAGATAAGGAAGAGAGACGAAATCAGAACTGTCACTGTTGGACAAGCTCACAACTTCATCTTCTGATAGTTCTAACAGTCTACACAATAAATGGCATCACTACCCCTCTCATAGTTTCTACTTTGAATAAACCACTTACAAATACACATGTTCAGATGGTGGCTTAGCCAGATTTAGCCATAGTTGCTTTGATTTTTCCCATGTTTTGCTTTCTTTGTGCATAATAATATCGGTCTGCAGATTTTTCATTCCGATGGTGTTGCTATCACGCTATGACGAAATATAACTGATGTGCTTCTAATGGTCATGTGTCCCGATAAATGATAAACGTGCTATCAAATAATATTGCTGGAAGAGGGGAAGAACTAGTATGGCAGTTAAAGGAAGAACTAGCAACGCGATCTAGATGAAGAATTACAAAATTTAAAAGGAAAAAAAGTAGTATTACCAGTTAGATGGAGAACTACTAATGCCAGGTAAATGAAGAATTAGAAGTGCCGGCTACAGAAAGAACTACAAACACCAGCTACAGAAAGAACTACAAACACCAGTTAGAGAAAGAACGAAGAATGCCAGATAGAGAACTAGGGAAACCACCTAAAAAAATCAACCGGCGTCTAATTGTGTCGCTGTTTCATCGGAAGGAGTAACGTGGACTCATGGTTGTCGAGGTCCTGTACCCTTTAAACAGGGCAATGATGATGCCCGCCTTATCCATTGCTTGACCGTCTTCAAGGACAGCACAGCTAGCCAACCTGTCCGTTCTTTCATTTTCCCGTACTCCGGCATGTCCAGGGACATAGACAAAGGTGATCTTACGTATTTTTGACTTTTCCAATGACTCTACCCATTGCCTGCGTACAGAGCCAGCCTCCACTTTTCTTATCGTGGTCATCGAATCACTTAGTATGCAGGCGTGGGTGTAGTCTTGTGACTCTAACCAGATGAATGCCCTGGTCACTGTCATCACTTCCATCGTCTTGTTATTTATAGTCATGACGTATGCACCACTGTCTTCTTTGACTATCTACCTGCCGAACGTCCTGTATTCGTCCATGCATTCATTTGGTGTCGTATTACAGATCCGTCAGTATAGATGACTGCATCTTGAGTACAATAAAGACAAGTGAAACAATATGTTTTTGTTGAGTTCGCCAGCTTCCAACTCTGACGAAGTCCCTAGAGACTAGGAACTGAATGTTGCGTGTTAATACATTTTTCCCTGGCAGCCGTGTGCACAGGGGTCCCTCGCCGCACAGGCAAATAACTTCGACTTCGGAGGTACTCATGTTTTTTCCGTCGATGAGTAACTGACGTTTCAAGCCGGGCCTCGCTGCTGAGACCAGGGGTAGTTGTCGCAGAGAGAAATCATAAATTAAAATCCCAACCGGTGTAGCCGAGATTTGAACCCACAACCTCTCTGTCCCGAGGCTGGCGTCTTGCATTGAGACCAACCAGTCCCCCATGGACTTGGAATATGAGGAAACTGCAACAAGGAACACTTTTCATGCATAGCCTGCAATGGTTCATGCCGCCTATCCACCATATGCCAGAAGTTCACGTCCTCCCGAAAGTGATGATCGTCATATTTCTTTTAAAATGTACAGCGCTTGATGATGTTAGGCTATCGTTGTTGACTCTAATTTCACACATATAAACACACAGTTAGTCGTCAGATTATCCCCGTCGCACATCAAACAACATACCGTAAGATTAGCGTACGGACGGTCTAGGGTTTTACTATGAGCCATTACGATGACGTAGCACACACTCAATGTCGCATGCACAGCAATGACGCGTCCTTTAGATTCATGATCATACCATTACTAAAGCCAGGAAAAGATGGTTCAATGACATCCAGCTATAGACCAATCAGCCTTACAAGCTGTTTGTGTAAAACAATGGAACGTATAATCAATCTCAGACTGCAGTGGTACCTGGAAAGTGAAAATCTCCTTGTCCCACAACAAGCAGGCTTTAGACAGTGTTACTCTACCGAAGATCAAGCAACCTATCTTTCCCAGGAAATTGAAGATGCGTTTCAAGAAAAGAAACTGGTACTAGCATCATGGATAGACCTAAAGAAAGCATTTGATAAGGTATGGAAGGAAGGGCTTTTGAAGAAACTGAGAAATTATGGAGTAAATGGCAGGATGTACAAATGGGTCAAAGCATACATGCATAACAGGAGAGCCAGAGTGCAACTGGATGGTCTTAAGAGTAAGAAGGTCTTATTGCGCCAGGGCGTTCCACAAGGAGGGGTACTATCTCCAACACTTTTTCTGATCTACATCAATGACCTAGTTACTGAACTACCACATGGCATCAAAGTGGCAATGTATGCAGATGACTTGGTAATGTGGTGCACAGAGGAGTATGCAACAGTGGCCTCCAAATTGCTACAAAGAGCTATGAATGCACTGAATTCATGGACAAATAGATGGTGTATCAGCATCAATACAGACAAATGCAGTACTACACTTTTCACACTCTCCCCAAAACAAAAAGCAGGAGCCATCTACATAAACAATGAGCCTGTGAAAGAAGACATACAAGCTACATATCTCGGAGTTACATTTGATAACAAACTATCTTGGAAACAGCAGATAAATAAGGCAACCCAAAAAGCAAGGAGGAAATTGGCTATTCTAAGAAAGTTGTGTGGAACCACATGGGGTGCGAGTGGGAAAATACTCATTAAAGTTTACCAACAGAGTATACGCCCACATTTAGAATATGGATCATCCGCATGGTGCTCAGCATCAAACACCACATTGCAAGAACTGGATAAAGTACAAAACCAGGCACTTAGGGTCATCACAGGAGCAATGAAATCAACACCAATATTGGAGATGGAGAAATTTAAATATAACTGATGTGCTTCTAATGGTCATGTGTCCCGATAAATGATAAACGTGCTATCAAATAATATTGCTGGAAGAGGGGAAGAACTAGTATGGCAGTTAAAGGAAGAACTAGCAACGCGATCTAGATGAAGAATTACAAAATTTAAAAGGAAAAAAAGTAGTATTACCAGTTAGATGGAGAACTACTAATGCCAGGTAAATGAAGAATTAGAAGTGCCGGCTACAGAAAGAACTACAAACACCAGCTACAGAAAGAACTACAAACACCAGTTAGAGAAAGAACTACAAACACCAGCTACATAAAAAACTATAAACACCAGCTACAGAAAGAACTACAAACACCAGCTACAGAAAGAACTACAAACACCAGCTACAGAAAGAACTACAAACACCAGTTAGAGAAAGAACGAAGAATGCCAGATAGAGAACTAGGGAAACCACCTAAAAAAAATCAACCGGCGTCTAATTGTGTCGCTGTTTCATCGGAAGGAGTAACGTGGACTCATGGTTGTCGAGGTCCTGTACCCTTCCAACAGGGCAATGATGATGCCCGCCTTATCCATTGCTTGACCGTCTTCAAGGACAGCACAGCTAGCCAACCTGTCCGTTCTTTCATTTTCCCGTACTCCGGCATGTCCAGGGACATAGAAAAAGGTGATCTTACGTATTTTTGACTTTTCCAATGACTCTACCCATTGCCTGCGTACAGAGCCAGCCTCCACTTTTCTTATCGTGGTCATCGAATCACTTAGTATGCAGGCGTGGGTGTAGTCTTGTGACTCTAACCAGATGAATGCCCTGGTCACTGTCATCACTTCCATCGTCTTGTTATTTATAGTCATGACGTATGCACCACTGTCTTCTTTGACTATCTACCTGCCGAACGTCCTGTATTCGTCCATGCATTCATTTGGTGTCGTATTACAGATCCGTCAGTATAGATGACTGCATCTTGAGTACAATAAAGACAAGTGAAACAATATGTTTTTGTTGAGTTCGCCAGCTTCCAACTCTGACGAAGTCCCTAGAGACTAGGAACTGAATGTTGCGTGTTAATACATTTTTCCCTGGCAGCCGTGTGCACAGGGGTCCCTCGCCGCACAGGCAAATAACTTCGACTTCGGAGGTACTCATGTTTTTTCCGTCGATGAGTAACTGACGTTTCAAGCCGGGCCTCGCTGCTGAGACCAGGGGTAGTTGTCGCAGAGAGAAATCATAAATTAAAATCCCAACCGGTGTAGCCGAGATTTGAACCCACAACCTCTCTGTCCCGAGGCTGGCGTCTTGCATTGAGACCAACCAGTCCCCCATGGACTTGGAATATGAGGAAACTGCAACAAGGAACACTTTTCATGCATAGCCTGCAATGGTTCATGCCGCCTATCCACCATATGCCAGAAGTTCACGTCCTCCCGAAAGTGATGATCGTCATATTTCTTTTAAAATGTACAGCGCTTGATGATGTTAGGCTATCGTTGTTGACTCTAATTTCACACATATAAACACACAGTTAGTCGTCAGATTATCCCCGTCGCACATCAAACAACATACCGTAAGATTAGCGTACGGACGGTCTAGGGTTTTACTATGAGCCATTACGATGACGTAGCACACACTCAATGTCGCATGCACAGCAATGACGCGTCCTTTAGATTCATGATCATACCATTACTAAAGCCAGGAAAAGATGGTTCAATGACATCCAGCTATAGACCAATCAGCCTTACAAGCTGTTTGTGTAAAACAATGGAACGTATAATCAATCTCAGACTGCAGTGGTACCTGGAAAGTGAAAATCTCCTTGTCCCACAACTTGCAGGCTTTAGACAGTGTTACTCTACCGAAGATCAAGCAACCTATCTTTCCCAGGAAATTGAAGATGCGTTTCAAGAAAAGAAACTGGTACTAGCAGCATGGATAGACCTAAAGAAAGCATTTGATAAGGTATGGAAGGAAGGGCTTTTGAAGAAACTGAGAAATTATGGAGTAAATGGCAGGATGTACAAATGGGTCAAAGCATACATGCATAACAGGAGAGCCAGAGTGCAACTGGATGGTCTTAAGAGTAAGAAGGTCTTATTGCGCCAGGGCGTTCCACAAGGAGGGGTACTATCTCCAACACTTTTTCTGATCTACATCAATGACCTAGTTACTGAACTACCACATGGCATCAAAGTGGCAATGTATGCAGATGACTTGGTAATGTGGTGCACAGAGGAGTATGCAACAGTGGCCTCCAAATTGCTACAAAGAGCTATGAATGCACTGAATTCATGGACAAATAGATGGTGTATCAGCATCAATACAGACAAATGCAGTACTACACTTTTCACACTCTCCCCAAAACAAAAAGCAGGAGCCATCTACATAAACAATGAGCCTGTGAAAGAAGACATACAAGCTACATATCTCGGAGTTACATTTGATGACAAACTATCTTGGAAACAGCAGATAAATAAGGCAACCCAAAAAGCAAGGAGGAAATTGGCTATTCTAAGAAAGTTGTGTGGAACCACATGGGGTGCGAGTGGGAAAATACTCATTAAAGTTTACCAACAGAGTATACGCCCACATTTAGAATATGGATCATCCGCATGGTGCTCAGCATCAAACACCACATTGCAAGAACTGGATAAAGTACAAAACCAGGCACTTAGGGTCATCACAGGAGCAATGAAATCAACACCAATATTGGAGATGGAGAAATTGTGGAGGATACCAGCACTGAGAGAACGGAGAGACACAAAGGTGCTGATACAGGCAGAAAAATTTGTATGCATGCCGAGACATCCAGTGAAGGACAGATTCCAAAATCTTGCATTGGGACGACTTAAGAGAAGCAGCTTTATCCACCAAGCCAAGCGTATTAGTAGACAAACACCAGACATGCCAAGAGTTGTTAAACCCCTTCTGCTCATACCAGAACAGACTCCCTGGACAGATGAATCAGGATTATCAGTTCAAATACGGACAGAAGTGAAAGGAATAGTTGACAAAGAGGAACAAAATAGTCTACAGCGAAAAACAATAACTCTCAGTTTCCTGGATGAAGAATACCCACAAGACCTATGGATCCGTGTGTACACAGATGGATCAGCACAGAATGCAGTAAAGAATGGGGGAGCAGGTGCATATATAGAGTACCCAAATAACACTAGGGATATGAATAAAATAGCAACAGGGAAATATTGTCACAATTATGATGCAGAAATACAAGCAATAAAGTTGGCAATAGAAAAACTGCTGAACAGTAATCTTAGCCAACAGCCTGTAGTGTTTTTGACAGATGCAAGATCAGTACTCCAGGCACTACAATCCAGAAAATTACCACATCTGCAGACCTTATTGACTGAACTCTGCAAGCACCACAGGGTTGCCCTGCAGTGGATCCCGTCTCACTGTGGAATACCAGGAAATGAGAAAGCAGATCAGTTGGCAAAGGAAGGTTCAACAGGCACACAACTAGATACACCAGTTACATACCATCATAAGAAACAGATAATCAAATCAATCAGAGGACCACAAGCCCCAAATCAGGATGCCTTTCATAATATGAATAGATATGAACAAGTTATCATTATACGCCTAAGAACAGGACACAATCGACTCCATAGTCACATGTATACAAAATTCAAGATTGGCACATCAACTACTTGTACATGTGGACAGGCACCCCAGACTGCTGAACACATACTTCAAGACTGCGCTGAATATAGTAGACTGAGGAAAATCCATTGGCCCATAGATACAACACTACAGACAAAACTATATGGGTCACTGCAAGAATTACAAAAGACAGTAAAATTCATACAGGAAACGACATTGCTGATATAGACAATACTTCGAGCGAACGAAAGATAGATAGAATAGATTCATGATTACACTAGTGAATGCAGCCTACGACGAACAAAACACAGTGCAAATTCTCTAAAGAGATAAAACTGCGGCTAACGAAGCATTTCACATTAATGAGTAACATGTAAATAACTTGCGTCAAGCAAATCCAACAACGGTCATGAACAGCATCAAAGTGACGTAAAGCGCAGAACAATCATAGATGATGGAAAGTCGCATTCACAACACTTGATTTGTCGAAAATGGAATATTGCCGGCGTACGACACCGCTTTATCAGCGCAGATGTAATAAGCAGATCATCATTTTGACTTTAACTCATAGAAGTGCAGTGAAGAACCGAAGTTAATCAGACACCGAATGCACTTTCTGCAGCAATTGAGAGAACGTGAACTGGGAACATTGTTAATCTCAGATAGCAGATATACAACAGAGGTGAGATGTCGAATGGCTCAGGCAAAAGTAGCTTTCCAAAAAATTAGGAAGATACTATGTAATCCATTTTTTACAATAGAAACAAGGAAAAGAGTTCTCAAATGTTATGTAGAGTTAGTCTTAACATTTGGATGTGAATCATGGACAATAGAACAACAGAAAAGAAAATCACAGGAAGCTGTAGAAATGTGGTTTTACAGAAGAAAGTTGAGAACACCATGGACAGCTAAGAAGAGTAATGAAAACGTTCTGAAAGAGGCCAAAGCAAAAAGAGAGCTAATTTTCAATATTAGGAAGAAACAGTCATCATTTTTTTTAGAAAAGAACAGCTGGAATATATTGTAACAACTGGGAAAAGTGAAGGTCGAAGAGATAGATGGAAGCAAAGAGAAAAGATACCAGACAGCTTAAGAGAATGGCTTGGCAGAATGTCAACAACAGAAATGATAAATAACTGTTGAAAGTTGTGGAGAGACATGATCACCTACACCAGCAGGCATGATACTTGATGATATAGTTTTATCGTCCGCTAACATTTCGAAATAAACTTAATTGAGTTATTATTCTTTCTATGTGCAACGTGTCTTTAACTCTCTCTCTCTCTCTCTCTCTCTCTCTCTCTCTCGCTCGCTCTCTCTCTCTCTCTCTCTCTCTGTCTGTAAGAAAGATTTAATTGTCACGTGTGAGAATCTCTCTTGCTCTCTCTCTCTCTGCAATCAAGTCTCAATCAGAGTAGGATTCCAGACTCTCTCATGAAGTCAGCTGTCAGTTTAAGTGATTCGAGTGCCCCGTATATAGTTTCTTTTCCAGGGAGGTGGGTGTGGTCCATGTTGTCCTCAGGTCTGTGTACTGGGGGCAATCCTGTAGAACATGTTTTATTGTCATGTTGTCCAGTGTACAGTTGCATTGGCTGGTTGTACCTGTTTTGAATTTGGTGAACATATGGTTTCTCATTCTATTGTGGCCAGTATGAGAATGAATGATAATGTGTGAATTGTGCGTTTATTTTACAACTAACATATCTACAAATGAAACTCTGATATGAAACATTTATGATCAGAAGCCTGTGCTAAACGTGGATATTTGAACCAAAAACACCTCTCATGTCACCAAAACCAGCTTTGAAAGGCTATTAGGGTTGATGAAACAATGAATATTTTAAAAAGCCTACAGTTATTATGTTAATAGGAAGGTGTTATGACGTCAACTAATCACAAGAGGTAAACAATGTTTGGTCATTTCATGGCCTGGCCTTTATCTGATGACAAAAGTAGATTTTGATGTGAAATTGTGACGTCATAATTCTTGCAGTGACCAATGTCTTACGGTTAAATAATAAGATAAATTTGTCATAACGGAAACGGACAAACAAAAAGTGGGTAACATTGTTACATTCATCACTTTGTTAAACAACTTTGGAGATGAAAACATCAAATATAAATAGAACGCTACCTGCAGCCAATTACCGCCGTGTGTACAAACAACTAAGATCAATGTGTACAACCAACTACCTCTATGTGTACAACTAACTAAGCATCATGTATACAACCAACTATCTCCATGTGAACAACCAAATACCTCCACGTGTAGAACCAACTACCTCCACGTGTACAACCAACTATCTCCACGTGTACAACCAACTATCTACATGTGTACAGCCAACTACCTCCACGTGTACAACCAACTATCTCCACGTGTACAACCAACTATCTCCACGTGTACAACCAACTATCTCCATGTGTACATCCAACTATCTCTACGTGTACAACCAACTATCTCCATGTGTACATCCAACTATCTCTACGTGTACAACCAACTATCTCCATGTGTACAACCAACTATCTCCATGTGTACATCCAACTACTTCCACGTGTACATCCAACTACCTCCACGTGTACAACCAACTATCTCCACGTGTACAACCAACTATCTCCACGTGTACAACCAACTATCTCCATGTGTACATCCAACTATCTCTACGTGTACAATCAACTATCTCCATGTGTACATCCAACTATTTCTACGTGTACAACCAACTATCTCCATGTGTACAACCAACTATCTCCATGTGTACATCCAACTACTTCCACGTGTACATCCAACTACCTCCACGTGTACAACCAACTATCTCCAAGTGTACAACCAACTATCTCCACGTGTACAACCAACTATCTCCATGTGTACATCCAACCAACATCATTTCCATTTATATTATTGTTGGAACATCGTTGCATCAATATTTATAGTACAGTATATATATATATATATACATTGATTTGCTGAATGCTGTGTGGGAAGTGACGCTCTCCTCATTGAGACCCCATCTCACTGGGTGTGCCCTCTACTACTGTAACAGCTCATGCTCCTGTTTATTTACAAGTCGCTAGATTATTTATTTGTGGATTTCATGACTTGATTGGGTAATCTAAGTAATATATTGATAGCATCATCGCGTCATCGCAGGTTGTCTATTTATAGCAAAAGTACTTGGATACCTACGCTCCGTATGTGCTGAATTGTCGATCCTTTACCCCTGATATCACATTGTTTGTACCGCCCTTTGCTGTTGTTTTTATGAGTGTTGTAGCTGTTTGTGTGGCTGTGTTTTCCGCTGATCTCGTGGATTTCGTGACTGTTTTTGTGGCTGATTTTGTGGCTGTTGTTGTTATTGTTGATTTGTTGTTGTTGTTGTTGTTGTTATTACTGCTGCTGATTTTGTGGCTGTTGTTGTTATTGTTGATTTGTTGTTGTTGTTGTTGTTGTTATTACAGCTGCTGATTTTGTGGCTGTTTTTGTTATTGTTGATTTGTTGTTGTTGTTGTTATTACTGCTGCTGATTTTGTGGCTGTTGTTGTTATTGTTGATTTGTTGTTGTTGTTGTTGTTATTACTGCTGCTGATTGTGTGGCTGTTGTTGTTATTGTTGATTTGTTGTTGTTGTTGTTATTACTGTTGCTGATTTTGTGGCTGTTGTTGTTATTGTTGATTTTGTTGTTGTTGTTGTTATTACTGTTGTTGACTTTGTGGCTGTTATTGTTGATTTTGTTGTTGTTGTTATTACTGTTGTTGATTTTGTGGCTGTTATTGTTGATTTTGTTGTTGTTGTTATTACTGTTGTTGATTTTGTGGCCGTTGTTGTTATTGTTGATTTTGTTGTTGTTATTACTGTTGTTGATTTTGTGGCTGTTGTTGTTATTGTTCTTTTTGTTGTTGTTATTGTTCATTTTGTTGTTGTTATTACTGTTGTTGATTTTGTTGCTGTTGTTATTACTGTTGTTGATTTTGTGGCTGTTATTGTTGATTTTGTTGTTGTTGTTATTACTGTTGTTGATTTTGTGGCTGTTATTATTGTTGTTGTTGTTATTACTGTTGTTGATTTTGTGGCTGTTGTTGTTATTGTTGATTTTGTTGTTGTTGTTGCTGTTAATGTTGCTGACTTTTGTGGCTGTTTGTGATTTTGTGGTTGAGGTTGCTGATTTTGTGTTTGTTGTTGTTGTAGCTGTTGATTTTGTGGTTTTTGTTGCTGATGTTGTTGTTGATTTTGTGGCTGCAGTTCATGTTGCTGATTTGTGTGGCTGTTATTGATTTTGTGGCTGTTATTGTAGTTACCGATACTGTTGCTGTTGTTGCTGATTTTGTGGGTGTTGTTGTTGAGTTTATTGGTGTTGTTGAAGTTAATTTTGTGGCTAATTTGTTGGGTTTATGGAAGTTGATGTTACTGATGTTGTAGTTGTTGTTGATTCTGTTTTTTTGTGTGGCTGTTGTTGATTTTGTGGATAATGTTGATTTTGTGGCTGTTGTTGTAGTTCCTGATGCTGTTGCTGTTGATGCTGTTGAAGTTGATTTTGTGGTTGATTTTTTGGTTTTATGGATGTTGTTGTTGTTTCTGATTATGTGGACACTGTTGTTGTTGTTGTTTTGTGGATGTTGTTGTTTTTTTTTTATTTTGTGCCTGTTATTGCATTCACACTGTAGATGTCATATTAACTATGAAATGATACATGTCATTCAAACTACCTCTCTCTCTCCTTCTCTCTCTCTCTTTCTCTCTTGACCTCTAAATATTTTTCCTGCAGTATTGTATTTTATTACAAATTGTCTGATTTGCTTATTTGGTTATGGAAGACCCTGGTATCACTGCAAACGAACTAAAATCCAAATTTGCTGAACCCCCGTGCCAGTGGAATCATCCGAATTACTATTTCATCTCCCAAACAAAGAAAGGTAGCTGTAATCCCCATCATAGCAGTCTCAGCACACGCCAAAAGACATAAGGTTAACCCGCACATAAAGTGAACACAGTCAACTGTTCCCTGTCATACGATATCATCATTCATCGTAAACAATTGGAATATTGAAACATGATCAAAACGGATGAAATACGCAGTTCACAGTGTGCACAGAGCACCTAACTCAGTAGCTTCTGCAACAAGCCAGACTTGGAATATGAGGAAACTGCAACAAGGAACACTTTCATACATAGCCTTCAATGGTTCCTGCCGCCTATCCACCATATTGACCGGGAGTTCACGTCCTCCTGAAAATGATGATCGTCATATTTTTAAAATATATAGCGCTTGATGATGTTAGGACATCGTTTTTGACTCCAATTCCAAACATACACAGTCGTTCTATCATGCCTTTCGCACATTAAACAACAGACCGTGATCTTAGCGTATGGCAGGTCTAGGGATATATGATGAGCCATTATGATGACGTAGCACACACAACAATGGCAGCGCCCATAGATTCGTGGTTTATTTGAGTTGAGGTCCGAAAACCATTGTTGTCTTGAGCGATGCTCTTTTTGCGCAACAAACATTAAACTCTAATTGTCTGATGCCCTTCCCATGAAAACTGAATAGAACAAATAATTGTCTGTAACGAAATGTTCCATTTCACTGCGCATCATGATCTGCACGATCGAATGTGTCCTCCCAGCCATCACAGAACTCACATTCTTCCCTTACATGTGCACCTATTACATAGGTGTGATTCCTAACTAGTTAGCGAGGACAAGGCAACAAGGTCTGTACCCCCAGCCATGGACACCGCTTTGATACACAGTCTCTTATTGTTACTGGAGACTCTTCTTTGCATTTCCGAAGTACTTCTGATGGTATACACACCCCCCCCCCCTTTTTCAGTTTCACAATTGTTGACCATACGTTCCCACTTCTCACTGTTGACCTTACGTTCCCACTTCCCACTGTTGACCTTACGTACCCACTCCCACTGTTGACCTTACGTTCCCACTTCCCAGTGTTGACCACACGTTCCCACTGTTGGCCATACGTTCCCACTTGCTAACATTATCTTGCTGTCCTTTCAATTACACGCCGCCATGCTACAAGCATAGAGGATTCAGGACATAATGTTAGTGCCTATATTATTTTAAACAATGTCGGTATAATTTGGGATGTGGTCAGGAATACTCCAGTACTGTCCTCTGCGACTGAAAAAGATAAATTGGGTATCCATGTTTGGGTGGACCTAGAAGCCATTTGTTCTCAGTGGTTCAGTTATGTAACCACTGCTTTATCGTGTCTTCGTAACATACATTTAGAGATATCAATATGGAAGTATTTAAAAAATAAATAACAATAATATAATAATGTATAAAAATATTTTAAATATATATATATATATATATATATATATATATATATATAATATAAAATATATATAATAGTACATAAAAATATATCGATATATATAGTAAAGTAATAACATATGGATACATTTAGATAAATAATAACATATGGATACATATAGATAAGTAATAAGATATGGATACATATAGATAAATAATAACATATGGAAACATAATTAATAATAATATAAAAATAGAAAATAAAAAAAAGTCCGTAAAGATAAAAATATAACGACACCGAAACAATTAAGATATAAGAGAAAGTTAAGGGTTGAATTAATCAAACAAGAGACAGAAAATAGTTGGAGATATTGCCTATGCCATCGAGTGTTGCATTTAATTATGATGATTCAACTCTTACATTTTGCGAATCGTTTTTTTTTCTTTTTACAAATAAATAATTCTCCGTGCTCTGATGAAGTTCACTATTATATTTGTCTGTCGGTAGATCCCGTCACTCTCTTACACACATCGACGGGTGAACACTATCAGTCGTCAGACATCAGCAGCTACAGGATAGTGTTGTTTCAACTATTTAGCATTGCCCATGTTTTGAATGTAAATCATCTCTGAAAGACTTCTCCATCTGTGAAAACGACTGGCAGCATCTGGCAAGTGATCGCACATCATGGAGAGCATGTATAAGGAACGGTATAACAACATTTGAGACTGTGCTAAGACAGGACTTAGAAGAGAAGAGACTCATGAAAAAGGATGGTAAACCCTGTGGATCAGCGAGCCTGACCTGTTCATTATGTGACCGCGTGTGTTTGTCAAACATTGGTAGAATTAGCCACGAGAGAAGCTGTTCGGCAAAAACAATACCTCAAAAAAATACGCAATAGCCTCCACTAGACCGTCTGACAAGACGAAAAGGGCCATATATATATATATATGTTTTGAATTAATTTATTTTCTAAGATGAACAAATTATTGGTACAAATAAGGAAGACTCAGTTATAAACCTTCTGAAAAATTTTTTTTTTTTTAAAAAAGGCAGCTATTTGTTACTAATATCCATGGAAAAGCTAGAAATATGGCGTTTTATTGAAATGAAGGAGGTACAAATCCTCGAGTCAAATATATTGTTCTACGTCAGTGGTTACAAAAGGGTGCCCCGCAGCTTCCATGGGTGCTGTAGAACATTGGAAAGGGTGCCCCGCAGCTTCCATGGGTGCTGTAGAACATTGGAAAGGGTGCCCCGCAGCTTCCATGGGTGCTTTAGAACATTGGAAAGGGCGCACCGCACAGGATATTGCCTAGAAGCTGAGTGTCAATGTTACCTAGCGTTTGGCTTTTCGTGGCATCGCACTGTGCAACTGAGTACGGGTTCGATCCTGCATCGGTCCATATATTGTTCTTTGTTCTTTTTTCTGTTGTTGTTATTTGTTATTTTTTCGAGTACTGTAAACATACTTCTTCCTCTGAATTGATTCGTTGTTAGATATTACCTACTCAGTGGTTGTTAGATATTACCTACTCAGTGGTTGTTAGATATTACCTACTCAGTGGTTGTTAGATATTACCTACTCAGTGGTTGTTAGATATTACCTACTCAGTTGTTGTTAGATATTACCTACTCAGTGGTTGTTAGATATTACCTACTCAGTGGTTGTTAGATATTACCTACTCAGTTGTTGTTAGATATTACCTACTCCGTGGTTGTTAGATATTACCTACTCAGTGGTTGTTAGATATTGCCTACTCAGTGGTCGTTAGATATTGCCTACTCCGTGGTTGTTAGATATTGCCTACTCCGTGGTTGTTAGATATTGCCTACTCAGTGGTTGTTAGATATTACCTACTCAGTGGTTGTTAGATATTACCTACTCCGTGGTTGTTAGATATTACCTACTCAGTGGTTGTTAGATATTGCCTACTCCGTGGTTGTTAGATATTGCCTACTCCGTGGTTGTTAGATATTGCCTACTCCGTGGTTGTTAGATATTACCTACTCAGTGGTTGTTAGATATTGCCTACTCCGTGGTTGTTAGATATTACCTACTCAGTGGTTGTTAGATATTGCCTACTCCGTGGTTGTTAGATATTGCCTACTCCGTGGTTGTTAGATATTACCTACTCAGTGGTTGTTAGATATTACCTACTCAGTGGTTGTTAGATATTGCCTACTCCGTGGTTGTTAGATATTGCCTACTCCGTGGTTGTTAGATATTACCTACTCAGTGGTTGTTAGATATTGCCCGCACAGTGGTCGTTAGATATTACCTACTCAGTGGTCGTTAGATATTGCCTACTCCGTGGTTGTTAGATATTGCCTACTCCGTGGTTGTTAGATATTACCTACTCAGTGGTTGTTAGATATTGCCTACTCCGTGGTTGTTAGATATTGCCTACTCCGTGGTTGTTAGATATTGCCTACTCCGTGGTTGTTAGATATTGCCTACTCCGTGGTTGTTAGATATTGCCTACTCCGTGGTTGTTAGATATTACCTACTCAGTGGTTGTTAGATATTGCCTACTCCGTGGTTGTTAGATATTACCTACTCAGTGGTTGTTAGATATTGCCTACTCCGTGGTTGTTAGATATTGCCTACTCCGTGGTTGTTAGATATTGCCTACTCAATGGTTGTTAGATATTACCTACTCAGTGGTTGTTAGATATTACCTACTCAGTGGTTGTTAGATATTACCTACTCAGTGGTTGTTAGATATTACCTACTCAATGGTTGTTAGATATTACCTACTCAGTGGTTGTTAGATATTACCTACTCAGTGGTTGTTAGATATTACCTACTCAGTGGTTGTTAGATATTACCTACTCAGTGGTTGTTAGATATTACCTACTCAGTGGTTGTTAGATATTACCTACTCAGTGGTTGTTAGATATTACCTACTCAGTGGTTGTTAGATATTACCTACTCAGTGGTTGTTAGATATTACCTACTCAGTGGTTAGAAATTATAAAACGACAACATTCACACTAGCATGCAGTTTGTTAGCACATAAACGAGTATCTACAGGACAGTGTTCATTATGTCGTCATTTATCATCTTTGTAAACAGATCAGGAAGCCTAGTAAATTAATATTAAATGGTGTAAAGTTAATACGCTCGCATGACCATATAAAGACTATACATGTGGCAGCTGCGGGCATGACCATACATAGACTATACATGTGGCAGCTGCGCGCATGACCATACATAGACTATACATGTGGCAGCTGCGTGCATGACCATACATAGACTATACATGTGGCAGCTGCGCGCATGACCATACATAGACTATACATGTGGCAGCTGCGTGCATGACCATATAAAGACTCTACATGTGGCAGCTGCGAGCATGACCATACATAGACTATACATGTGGCAGCTGCGAGCATGACCATACATAGACTATACATGTGGCAGCTGCGAGCATGACCATACATAGACTCTACATGTGGCAGCTGCGAGCATGACCATATAAAGACTCTACATGTGGCAGCTGCGAGCATGACCATACATAGACTATACATGTGGCAGCTGCGAGCATGACCATACATAGACTCTACATGTGGCAGCTGCGAGCATGACCATACATAGACTATACATGTGGCAGCTGCGAGCATGACCATACATAGACTATACATGTGGCAGCTGCGAGCATGACCATACATAGACTATACATGTGGCAGCTGCGAGCATGACCATACATAGACTACACATGTGGCAGCTGCGAGCATGACCATACATAGACTATACATGTGGCAGCTGCGTGCATGACCATACATAGACTATACATGTGGCAGCTGCGTGCATGACCATACATAGACTATACATGTGGCAGCTGCGAGCATGACCATACATAGACTATACATGTGGCAGCTGCGTGCATGACCATACATAGACTATACATGTGGCAGCTGCGAGCATGACCATACATAGACTATACATGTGGCAGCTGCGAGCATGACCATACTTAGACTATACATGTGGCAGCTGCGAGCATGACCATACATAGACTATACATGTGGCAGCTGCGAGCATGACCATACATAGACTATACATGTGGCAGCTGCGAGCATGACCATACTTAGACTATACATGTGGCAGCTGCGAGCATGACCATACATAGACTATACATGTGGCAGCTGCGTGCATGACCATACATAGACTATACATGTGGCAGCTGCGAGCATGACCATACATAGACTATACATGTGGCAGCTGCGAGCATGACCATACATAGACTATACATGTGGCAGCTGCGAGCATGACCATACTTAGACTATACATGTGGCAGCTGCGAGCATGACCATACATAGACTATACATGTGGCAGCTGCGAGCATGACCATACATAGACTATACATGTGGCAGCTGCGAGCATGACCATACTTAGACTATACATGTGGCAGCTGCGAGCATGACCATACATAGACTATACATGTGGCAGCTGCGCGGAAAAAAACTGTCGGCAACGACCGACTCTAACCGTGGATCCCAGCCGCTCTGCTGAGATTGTGTACGTGGGTCAGGGTTCTTCTCGGATTTTCTCGAGATTCTCGTGGGGCGGAGGGGTATGGAGTGAGAGGAGATATCGAGTTGGATTCGTGCAGTGTACAACGATGATGATCCTAAAACAGACACAAGCTTTGCTGCTGCATTTAATCAACTTATATTTTTATTATTTCTCTTCTTTATATCTGCACCTAAAGTAGTAACTTACTCAACAATGAATTCATGAATAATGGAGTTTACTGACGATCGTAACTGCCACGAGGACCCCGCCGATACCGACTTATACGATCGTAACTGTCACGAGGACCCCGCCGATACCGACTTATACGATCGTAACTGCCACGAGGACCTTGCTGATACCGACTTATACGATCGTAACTGTCACGAGGACCTTGCTGATACCGACTTATACGATCGTAACTGCCACGAGGACCTTGCTGATACCGACTTATACGATCGTAACTGTCACGAGGACCTTGCTGATACCGACTTATACGATCGTAACTGCCACGAGGACATTGCTGATACCGACTTATACGATCGTAACTGTCACGAGGACCCCGCCGATACCGACTTACGTGTCAGTGTTGAATATATTTGCTTCTTACTGATCTCTTTGTTAGACTTCTGTTATGTTGATAAGAGAAGGTTTCAAATAAATCACAGCACAGCGTTTGAACAATGTCTTGACGTAGTCAACCATCACAGACAATGAGAATCATGGTCACTCAAGTTTAATCATAAGATTGACACGTGATCACGTGTAGCACTTACAATTATCAGATCAATGTTCATTATTTGTGATGAACTCAGAGGCTAACGCCGGTATCTCTTGAGTTGCCCTTGCTATCTGTCTATGGTATTGAAAGTTCTATCTTACATTCACAACTGTCTTACGTTACACTTCAATTATATATAGAATCTACTTACTTTTGTTCTCATGAGCATAAAACGTCTGAATCTCTCTTGAAAACATTTCACAACTAAATTATGTTAGCAATGTCTGACTTATCTCTAAATTATCTTTTATTGGACTTGTTCTCGATGTTTCTAATTTTACTTGTTCTGCTCTTATTCTTTCTACTTTACAACTAACTGCTTCCAACTGTTGACTGACTTTTCTAACTGCTTTAACTTGTGGAAGTCCAAACTATTATCAAAACTGCCTTCAACAATTTCCGCCGAAGCCGAACTGAACTCGTCTAGTTAACATTTCTGATTCGACTTCACGAACTTCTGATCTGGCCTCTAACTTCTCCTAACTTGTGTGCATGAGATTAAGTACCTCCGTTTCATTTGCATAGGCTCCTGGGTCAGTAACCGCGCAAGAAAAAAAATTAACGCGAGGTTAAATTATATATGAGCTTTGTGTCGAAATTTACAAAACAACTCTCCATTTTGACATCTCGTTGACCTCTACTTCGATCAAAACAAAGCTACAATGAACTCTTAAGAGTAACATCTCTCTGGGGTCAACTTGACCTGCCCCGAGTTTGCTTGTCAGCCTAATTCCTGGACATGTTGACGGGCCAAGTCATGTTACCATTTACCCCCACCACTCCCCCACCCCACGTTTTCCAATAAAAGTGGGAAACATTTCACTGTTTCGTAACTTGCTACTTTCCATCTCTCTGAATGATGTTTGTGACAATTCTGTTACTACTATCACCTCCACCCCCACATGCAATAACAGCTAGGCCATTACCATTACCTTCACTAATTACTGTCAACTGGTATTCTTATGTTACTTGTATAATTATGTTTACTATTGATTCTACCTTGTGGTTTATTCTAGACTAGTTCATATACTATAACACGTTTACGATCGTATCTGACACGAGTGCGCCGCCGGTACCGACTTAGACGATCGTATCTGACACGAGTGCGCCGCCGGTACCGACTTAGACGATCGTAACTGACATAAGGGCGCATCCGGTGTGTGATTAACAAGGAAAGGGAGCTGCCCTCATGAGTTACAAGTATGGGAACCACTGCTCCATGACATGAATGTGTTGTTGTTACTGCCATGTTCACGTTGTATACACATTGTGGTGACTTGAATATTGAGCAGCATTTACTGCACGTTCTATGCTGCACGTCTAATTAAGGAAAATAACGTGTAGCTAGCGTGATCTATACTTGGCATTTTGCGGGGCTGGACGCCGTTCGTCAGTGTCCGAGCCAGTATTTCGCATTGCTCATTATTTCATTAATCTCGACACATTGACGGTCGGTGTGACATGTTTGATGAGGTCATCACAATTCACTTCATGTCCTACTCACGAAGATCGACCTGTGTGGCTAGCAAGGGGACTCAAGTATTAATGGGCACTTTCTGAGCCTATGTCGAGTGTGCTATATACAGTCAATATTCGAAATGGCATTAAAACAAGTACAGGCACACACACACACACACGTGTATGCTTTCACTTTCATACGTTTCTATGTACCCAACAATATATAGTTACTTCATTACATACAGCGACCCATATGTTTCACATAGTGCAGCGTAATGACACTCATTTGTCACGCTCCATTGTTCCTAAGCGCACCAGATATCAGAACAATAGGTTCTGTCAATGTACCTGCTTCCAGTGATTCTTGTAACAGAGCAAATTAAAGCCACAAATGAACATCGTTTTGGCCTGTGGATGTTGCCACCTCAATCTAGACCTATAGCAACCATCAATGGAAAGATGAACTATTCGAGTTATGCTTTCAGTTATCATGAATACGAATTCATGAATATAAATTCATCATGATATCATGGCATCGGAGTAATAATGCGATATCCGCTCAGTGCTGACTTATCTCTGCCAGGTTTAGGAAGCGGAACCAGGTAGCTGTATAACCATTCTTCTGTGACATCCCCGGTTCTGAAGCTCTGTCTGCAGTGATGTTCTTTACTCTATCAGGTCTGGCCTCTTCTCAACAGCCACGAGCAAATAGCCAACTCCCAAGCCAAGAGGATGGGGATGGGTAGGACAATGATGGGTAGGACAATGATGTATGGGACAATGATGGGTAGGACAATGATGTATGGGACAATGATGATGATGGGTAGGACAATGATGGGTAGGACAATGATGGGTAGGACAATGATGTATGGGACAATGATGGGTAGGACAATGATGGGTGGGACAATGATCGTTAGGACAATGATGTTTAGGATAATGATGGTTAGGACAATGGCGTATAGGACAATGATGTATAGGACAATTATGGGTAGGACAATGATGGTTAGGACAATGATGTTTAGGATAATGATGGTTAGGACAATGGCGTATAGGACAACGATGTATAGGGTAATGATGGGTAGGATAATGATGTATAGGGCAATGATGGTTAGGACAATGATGGATGGGTCAATGATGTATAGGGCAATGATGGGTAGGATAATGATGTATAGGGCAATGATGGGTAGGATAATTATGTATAGGGCAATGATGGGTAGGATAATGATGTATAGGGCAATGATGGGTAGGATAATGATGTATAAGACAATGATGTAAAGGACAATGATGGGTAGGACAATGATGTATAGGGCAATGATGGGTAGGATAATGATGTATAAGACAATGATGTAAAGGACAATGATGGGTAGGACAATGATGTATAAGACAATGATGGTTAGGACAATGCTATATAGGACAGTGATGTGTAGGACATTGATGTATAGGACAATGATGGGTAGAACAATGATGTATATTACAATGATGTATTGGACAATGATGGGTAGAACAATGATGTATAGGACAATGATGTATAGGACAATGATGGGTAGAACAATGATGTATAGTACAATGATGGGTAGAACAATGATGTACAGGATAATGATGTATTGGACAATGATGGGTAGAACAATGATGTATAGGACAATGATGGGTAGAACAATGATGTATTGGACAATGATGGGTAGAACAATGATGTATTGGACAATGATGGGTAGAACAATGATGTATAGGACAATGATGGGTAGAACAATGATGTATAGGACAATTATGGGTAGAACAATGATGTATAGGACAATGATGGGTAGAACAATGATGTATAGGACAATGATGGGTAGAACAATGATGTATAGGACAATTATGGGTAGAACAATGATGTATAGGACAATGATGTATTGGACAATATGATGGATAGGACAACGATGTATAGGACAATGTTGTATAGGACAATGATAAGTAGGACAATGATGTATATGACAATGATGGGTAGAACAATGATTTATAAGACAATGATGTATAGGACAACGAGTTTAGGACAATGATGTATAGGACAATGATGCATAGGACAATGAGTTTAGGACAATGATGTATAGGACAATGATGTGTAGGACAATGAGTTTAGGACAATGATGTATAGGACAATGATGTGTAGGACAATGAGTTTAGGACAATGATGTGTATATTGAGAGACGGATAAGGCTAAAGTTTGAAAAAGGGGCCTGATCGATCGTGAGTACTTAGTTGGAAAAGCAGATGTCTCTACAATCAACATCGCAACACCGCAACACCGCAACAATAACCACAAACGTGACAAGAGGCCTTCATGTTCTGTCAACGCCATTAATCACACAAATCTGTCAAACCACAGTCCAGATTTTATTACGAGAATGCTTTAAATGGCCAGATTTATCAGTGAATTGTTTCTAAAAAATGAACAATATCGTCACGCGAAACAGTTTTGTCAATGGAAGAACCGTCTTGACTGTTAAGTAGAGACAGTCCAAGCTCTTTGGTGTAAACCTTTAATGAGACCAGCACGGCCCGCGAGACCCACTTTGGTGGGCCTCGGAATTCTTCTACGGTTTATTCGTTAATGGAGCATACACCAATACCGTCGTTAATTTTAACATTGAGGGAATGGGAGGATAATGAAGTGACTATTTTGCTGCTGCTTCTATAGTTCTCATGGCACATAGCACTCTGTGTTAGCCTATCAATGTAGCCGCTACCTCGTGACAGGTGGTCATACTTTCCACAGGTCTAGCTGACGAGACATTCCAGCGGCTTTGACTGAGATTTCATCAGGAAAATCTTGACGTGGATTCGCCCATAAACGCCATTCTCGTGAGGGAGTGATTTGGGCTGCGACGGCTGGCACCAGATTCGTGGTCTTAGGTACGAAATTCACGTTGAAACCTCCATTTCATAACGTTGAAACCTCTATTTTATCATGTTGAAACCTCTATTTCATCACGTTGAAACCTCTATTTCATCACGTTGAAACCTCTATTTCATAACGTTGAAACCTCTATTTTATCATGTTGAAACCTCTATTTCATCACGTTGAAACCTCTATTTCATCACGTTGAAACCTCTATTTCATCACGTTGAAACCTCTATTTTATCATGTTGAAACCTCTATTTCATCACGTTGAAACCTCTATTTCATCACGTTGAAACCTCTATTTCATCACAATCAAACCTCTATTTCATCACGTTGAAGCCTCTATTTCATCACGTTGAAACCTCTATTTCATCTACGGGGCCGCAGTGATCGTTTAATCTTAGGGGCTTCAACGACAATGAAAATCGGTTGATTTGACGAGCCACTAGATGATTTAACAAAGCTATACAATTACTGGGAGGGGCCATCTCTGATAAACTAAAGAAGGCTTGACCATCAGAGTGATGAACATCAGGTGTTATCCATCCCATCAGTCAACTAAATGGGCTGTCCCACGAACAATAACTACAGAAGCAAACGTCCAAGAAGTTTAAACAGTTTAATTTTCACCAGTCAATTAGCATATAAGTTCGATTTCTTTATTTTTTATCCCGCATATATTTATTGTTACTACTTTAATCTCCATCTTCTGTGTATTTCTCTGAGCATAAAACATGTATCCCTTACCGACCTGCTGAGTCAGTCGTAAGTTAAGGGCTAACTTCAGAAAAACACGTTGGGGGTTTAGCCCGACTGATGTTCCCCCCCCCACCCCCACGTGTTTGATCGCTAAGGTATTAAAACAAGTAGAGGAATTCAAGTACCTAGGAAGTCTAGTCACAAACGATAATTCTCAAACGGCAGAGATAGAATCAAGTTGCAACAAAGCTTGTCAAATCATCGGACAGTTATCACCACTATTGTCCAACAAGGAAATAACTCTAGAGGCAAAACGAGCACTCTACAATACAATCTTCATCCCAACGTTGTGCTACCAATGCCAGACCTCGACCCTAGATGCAAGAACAATAAGAAAAATAACCTCTACAGGGATGAAATGTGTTAGACGAATGACAGGAAACCGTCTGAGAGATAAGATCAGAAATGAAGAACTGAGAAAAAAGCTAGGAATAGCCCCCGCCATAGAATATATAAAGAAACAACAGATAAAATGGTTTGGCCACGTGACAAGGCAGAAAGAACTAAACACAACACAACGAGCCTTCAACAAACGTTGTGAGAACACCAGACCCCATCGTCGACCACGAAAAAGATGGGTCGATTGAATATGAGAAGCACTAGGAAACATAACAGCAGCTGAGGCGAACAGACCGCAAATTATATCTCCCCTCGACGCTGAAAGGCAAATGAGGAAGGAAAGAAGAAGAAGAAGAATTAGCATATAGCCTTGAGTTAGAGCCGATGTTTTTACTTGAAATTTTGCTGTTTCTAAGTTCAGAGCCTTCGCTCAGAGTTGTTATTTTTTCATTGAATTACAGAATGAAATGTGATAAGCAGTTATCAGAATTGTACGTTCCCAGTGAACAACCATAGGTTTTGTTCTGATGTGTGCTAGTCCTATTGATCTCACTGCGCTATATCGCTTTTAACTTTAGTTCAAAATGGATGAAGCAAAGAAACACCAAATTACAGAAGAAATACACTTCCAATATATGTAGCAAGAAAGCTACATATTTTTTAATTGAACACAATGGGAAACCACGATGTGTTATCTGTACCTGGAAGTCAATTCTTTGTAGTTATTTTCAACGAAAAAATACTTGTCTGCTTGTAAATTTGTAATACCATATAACTACCTAGGCATTTGCTCGCTGTGCGCGTGCGCGCGCACACACACACACACATACACATATAGCCGATAAATATAACCTCACAGCCGATGGGAGAAGATCAAATCTGAATGAAAATGGAAACCAGATCAATGTTCCTGGACTGTTAGAGTGCATCCAGTAGCAACTGTACCAACAACTGTATTTAAGTCACTGCTGTATCTATCTATCAATTGATCTTTCGAGCCGTTGCCGGCCCATAGGGCGTAGACCAAGATACACCTTCTCATATCTGAATTTTTATTCTAGCAGTTTTCTTTTAAAGATATTTTATCAAATCTCGCCATCTGTCTCTGTTCTGTGCAAGCAATTCTATCTCATTGAGGGAGCCGAATCCTGTTGCTCTTGCCTCTCTCAATAATGTTCTTCTCAGTGTCTCCCTGGGTCTTCCTCTTTTTCTCTTGCCTGTTGTTTCCCATATGAGGGACTGCTTTGCTATTCGGTTATTATCTCTTCTCATCACATGTGCAACATATGACCATCGTCTTTTCTTTATTACTGAAGATATTAGTGGCTGATTGGCGATTTCTCTAATTTCCTCGTTTGTTTTGAATTCGTTCCATTCTATACCAAGTATTTCCCTTAGACATTTGTTTTCGAATGCATTCAACTTTGTTTCTATATCTCTTGTTGTTTTCCAGCTTTCACACGCATACGTAAGGGTTGATAGTACATTTGATTTGAATAGCCTAAGTTTTGTGTTTGTGCTGATTAGTTTTGTTCTCCACAACTTTTCAAGGCTTCTGAACGACATTGCTGCTTTAGCTATTCTGATTCTAATTTCTTTACTTGTATCCCCTTCTAGATCAATGTGACTTCCAAGATAGATAAAGTGATCTATCTTTTCCACTGGTTTGTTTTCCTTGTATATTTTGTCATCTGTTGGAATTAAACTTTTCATGACTTTAGTCTTTTCATAATTGATCTCAAGCCCAATTTTGCTGGCTATTGCTGATAGTACACTGCTGTATAAGACTATGCTATTTCAATGAAACTGTAAACAAACGGGGGACTGTTTGGTCTCGAGGCAAGACGCCAGTCTCGAGACGGAGAAGTTGTCGGTTCAAATCCCGCGCAACGACACCTGGTCTCAGCAGCAAGGTTCGCTTGAAACGTCAATTACTCATCGACGGAAAAAATATGAGCATCTCGGAACTATCTGCCTGTGCGGACCCCTGTGCACATGGCTGCCAGGGAAAAACGGATAAACACACAAAATTTAGTTCCTAGTCTCTAGAAACTAAAATGGCGAACGCAAAAAAATATGAACTATGTATATGTGTGAATGTATGTTTGTGTATGCATGTATGTTTGTGTATGTATGAAAAACGTGAGTATATGTGGATAGTATGTTTGTGTATATATGCATACATGTTTGTGTATGTAGGGTAGATGTTTGTGCATGTATGCATGCATGTTTATGTATGTATGCATGCCTGTATGCTTCCTGTTTATGGGAATGCAACGACTTGACAGGGATGGATCCATTAAATCCTAATTATCAAGTAATGAGGAGTTCACAATTACCAAATAAATAGGGTAAGATCGATGCAATAATTACCAGGTTCAGGCATAAGAGAAGAAATAATTGCAATTTGAAAACATAATTGTCGGTTTACATGTAGGCACTCATGAATGACTGGTCTGGGTAAATGTTTGCATTTGTTCTAGACAAGACGTCTTGGATGTGCTCTTGGAATTGCTGCATAGATATACAAAAATTGTTCAATAAATATCAAAGGGCATTTAACCCGTTTAAGTAGGACATTTAACCCGTGTAAGTAGGGTATTTAACTCGTGTAAGTAGGGTATTTAACCCGTGTAAGTAGGGCATTTAACTCGTGTAAGTAGGGTATTTAACCCGTGTAAGTAGGGTATTTAACCCGTGTAAGTAGGGCATTTAACTCGTGTAAGTAGGGCATTTAATCCGTGTAAGTAGGGTATTTAACTCGTGTAAGTAGGGCATTTAACCCGTGTAAGTATTGCATTTAACTCGTGTAAGTAGGGCATTTAATCCGTGTAAGTAGGGTATTTAACCCGTGTAAGTAGGGTATTTAACCCGTGTAAGTAGGGCATTTAACTCGTGTAAGTAGGGCATTTAACCCGTGTAAGTAGGGAATTTAACTCGTGTAAGTAGGGCATTTAACCCGTGTAAGTAGGGTATTAAACTCGTGTAAGTAGGGCATTTAACTCGTGTAGGTTGGGGTATTTAACTCGTGTAATTAGGGCATTTAACCTGTGTAAGTAGGGCATTTAACTCGTGTAAGTAGGGCATTTAACCCTTGTAAGTAGGGCATTTAATTGATATCACAAATATAACGCGGGGCAGAACTACGTTGAATGATGAAAACTTAAACTCACGCAAATGTATGACAGAACTAACTACGTTAAATGATGAAAACTGAAACACACATGCAAATGTATGACATAACTAAAGACGTTAAATTTTTGTTATACAAATAACACCAGAATATATCGCAGAAGTAATGTCATGAAATGTATGTAAACATATAGAGCTAGATGACAGAAGTAATGTCATTAATTGTAAATATATAGAACTAGATGGCAGAAATAATGTCATTAAATGTATGTAAACATATATAATTAGATGACAATAGTAATGTCATTAAATTTATGTAACATATATAATTAGATGACAGAAGTAATGTCATTAAATGTATGTAACATATATAACTAGATGACAGAAGTAATGTCATTAAATGTATGTAAACATATATAACTAGATGACAGTAGTAATGTCATTAAATTTATGTAACATATATAACTAGATGACAGAAGTAATGTCATTAAATTATGTAAAAAAATATAACTAGATGACAGAAGTAATGTCATTAAATGCATGTAAACATATATAACTAGATGACAGAAGTAATGTCATTAAATGTATGTAAACATATATAACTAGATGACAGAAGTAATGTCATTAAATTATGTAAACATATATAACTAGATGCCAGTAGTAATGTCATTAAATGTATGTAAACATTTACAACTAGATGACAGAACTAATGACGTTTAGTTTATGGAAACGGAAAACACTACAGTATATGACTTTACAAATGTCGATACAATTGCGTAAACGGATAACAACGGAATACAAGACTTTACAATTGTCCATATATTTACGTAAACGGATAACAACGGAATACAAGACTTTACGATTGTCCATATATTTACGTAAACGGATAACAACGGAATACAAAACTTTACAATTGTCCATATATTTACGTAAACGGATAACAACGGAATACAAGACTTTACAATTGTCCATATATTTACGTAAACGGATAACACAAGAATATATAACAAATCTAATGTTAAGTTTGAGTAAACTAAGGACATGATAATTATGTAAGCAGATTAAAGAAAACATACATGTAATTTATAAAGCGAGCTGGTTACACACACTATTGGTCTGACACACCATGGATGACGGAATCAAGATTTGGGAGAGCACGAGCATACCTGAAGATTAGTACAGATACAGAGCATCCATTGCACCACGAGCTCAACACAGGGAAATGTGTCAGGCTAAAAAGAGGCAAATCATGGGTGGGCCGAGCAGAAGATGTCATCAAACAGGTCTGTGGGCTTACCAATATCAACGTTAGTGAGGAGTGGATACCGGTGCCTACGTCATTCAAGGGGACTTTCTCGTGTATTGTCACACTCGACAGGAAAAGTAGGGAACAGAACCCGGTCGTGGTTAATGCTGAGGTCAACAGTCTCATCTGCGATAACACCGATGAGAAAGATGCAGTCATCTATGCATTCGGATCTGTAATACGACACCAAATAAGTGCATGGGCATATATAGCATTCTCGGCAGGCAGAATAGTCAAGGAAGACAGTGGTGCATTCGTCATGACCACTAGTAGCATGACAATGGAGGCGATGGCAGTGACCAAGGCATTCAAATGGTTAGAGTCACAAGACTACACCCACGCATGTATACTGAGTAATTCGATGAGCATGATAAAAAAAAGTGGAGGCGGGCTCTGTATGCATGCAATGGGTAGAGTCGTTGCAGAAGTCCATAATACGTAAGGTCACCTTTGTCTATGTCCCTGGACATGCGGGAGTACGAGGAAATGAAAGAGCGAACAGGTTGGCTAGCTGCGCTGTCGTTGAGGACGGGCAATCAATGGATCGGGCAGATGGATGCCCTCCGAGATGTGGGAAGAGCACAGGACTTCGATAAACACAAATCCACGTCACTTCTTCGGACGATGGAAATGGGAGTTAAGATGGGCAGAGCCAGAAATGAGAAACTTAGTGGCCGCGTAAGAAGACTTATCAACCAACATAGAACTGGAGTCGTCAGTCGCTGGACACTGCGGGACTTGCTGAGGAGGAGATCTGAGCACCTATGGACATGTTTGGAGTGCAATGATGATGACCCGCAAATAACTCAATAACTATTGGTCTGTTCCCTCAAATGCCACGCCCTACACGTGCCAAGCTTGAAAGTTAAGAAATAGTTCATTATGAAGCGACTCATCTTCTCTTACAGTTACTTCATTTCTAGTGTCCAGGGAGATCATAAATATAATCTATATTAAAGTAGATTGAAAGTTAAAAAAAAGTAGTAAAGTACCCCCGTCAGGCCAAGTGGCGTATAGGGAATATGGTGTTAGTGACCATCAATTTTACAGACCTTCGCATATGATTTTTGGGGTAATGTGGTCGGTATTACGCCCATGCCGCTTTACTTTCCCATAAAAAAATCCGGTACTCATTAAAGGCTGGGTGAACCGGAGCCGTCGGTTGGGATCGAACCCTACCCCTTGTCCTTTGTAGTCCAGTTCACTAACCACTGAGCTATCACGGCTCCTTAAAGTAGATTGAAAGAGTTTAGGAATATAGTTGAACAAGTGATCAAAAATGAAAGACAGGAATGGAATAAAGAAAAAAAATAGTTATGTTAATTAAAACGCATTAACAGCACAATGAATATACTCCCATCTAAGCAAATAACGCCAGAACGAAAACTACGAATAGTAAAATGGTATTTCTTTTCATCATCATTTTTTGGCCATGTAAGAACTGGACAAATTGATGTACGAAGAGATAGAGGGAAGCAAAGAGAAAAAAATACAAGACAGCTTAAAAGAATGGCTTGGCAGAAGGTCAACAACAGAAATGATAAATAACTGTCGAGATCGAAAGTTGTGGTGAGACATGATCACCTACGTCAGCAGGCCCGGTACTTGATGATGATGGTGTATTTTCAACATTCCTAAATTGTGCGCGCGCACACCCATCCATCCATCCATCCATCCATCCATCCATCCATCCATCCATCCACCCACCCATCCATCCATCCATCCATCCATCCATCCATCCATCCATCCATCCATCCACCCACCCATCTATCTACTATCTATCTATCTATCTATCTATCTATCTATCTATCTATCTATCTATCTATCTATCTATCTATCTATCTATCTATCTATCTATCTATCTATCTATCTATCTATCTATCTATCTATCTATCTATCTATCTATCTATCTATCTATCTATCTAACTATCTGTCTGTCTGTCTGCCTGTCTATCTGTCTGTCTGTCTGTTATCATTTTGAGCTAACGGGGCACTAAGGGTAGAATCTCTAGACGCTTGTATTCGACGACCTTTCAACTGTCAGATCTTGCACAAGACCTTCATTGTGTCTCACCACACGGCTCTGTTCTGCGCGAGTTGTTCAATCCTGGCGTGGGAGCTGCTGCCTGCTGTTGATGCTTCTCGCTTTAATATTCTTATTAATGTTTTTCTAAGTCCCTTTCTTGTACCCTCTGGTTTCAATGTGAGGGCCTACTTTGAGATTCTTTTGTTGTCTCTTCTCATCATATGGCCAACATATTGCCACCATGATTATAGTTGATATTTTTGGATGCTTAGTAATTTCTCCTATTTCTGCACTAGTCTTGAACTCATCTCATTGTAGACAAAGTATTTTCTTCAGGCATTTGTTTTCAAATGTATCCAGTTTATTTTCTATTTCTTTAGTTGTTTTCCAGCATCCATAAGTTAGGGTGGATAATACATTTGATTTGAAAATCCTGAGCTTTGTTTTTGTGTTGAGTAATTTTGATTTCCACATATTTTCTGAAAGTCTTTCTGCCTTTGCTATTCTGAATCTAATTTCTTTCTTTGTGTCTCCTTCATGATCTATGCAGCTTCCAAGATATACAAATTGATCTACTTCTTCCATCGCTTTTTCTTCAAAGTATATGTTATCTTCTGGGCGAATTTGATTTTTCATTACTTTTGTCTTTTCTTGGTTGATCCCAAGTCCAATTTTCCAATCATTGATGACATGCATTTTTTTGTTCTTGCACCATGTTCACAATGCTCTTGGTAAGAATTATGTCGTCCGCAAAATGAAGGTCCGCCAACTGAGATCCAAGTGTCCATTCAATGCCTCAAAGCAAAAACATAGACATTATATAATAAAACAGAGAAGAAAATCTGAGCTTTTGAAATGTGCTTTAGTAGAAAAATGGGGAGAATTGGGCGGAGGAAAATAAGACAAACATGGAAGTTTTGGATCGGATCAAAATGAAAGAAATCAAGTTTGCTTAGCAGGGCATGTATGCCGATTTCACTTGCTGCCTTAAGAAAGCTGATTTGGCACTATCATGCCATCAGATGCCCATGACTCTTTCTTTGACAAGGCTGGTAGCAATGTTGAGGTGATACTCTTGCTGTTCATTTGTTGTCTATAAATATTAATTCATTAATTGTAACATTATTATGAGCAAATAAACAATAAAATGTATTATTTTTTTAACGTTATTAAAACCACAGCGCAGAATTCAATATTGCAGTCTGTATGAAGACAACATACTGCTACTACTAAACAACATACTGCTGCTACTAAACAACATACTGCTGCTACTAAACAACATACTGCTGCTACTAAACAACATACTGCTGCTACTAAACAACATACTGCTGCTACTAAACACACGCCAATAACAGGCGTTATTGAGATCTATTTGCTTGCAAATGTGATATTTTCAGGATTAATAATTTACCGTAAAAATATAAACAATTAGATACTTAAAATCGTTTGATGCAAAGCCTTCACTCAACTAGGCAGATGTTATCAACACTAGGTATATCGTTGCTATTATCTCTTATTAAATTGTAATTGCCTATTTGCATGATGGAGATCATGTACTGCATATCAATGACACTTAGAAAAGTTATATCTTAATAAGCGACATGTTTATTTTATGTCAAGGTAAGATATTATTAGTATTCTGTTGTTGGAGGGGTTTTCAACCTTTTGTTGCTGAACCTCGCATCACACTCAGACTATTTCTCGTACATCTCATGCAACTGACAGATTGACATTTTTGTATCCTAAAACTAATAGTTGCTAATCAATATTTAAAAAGAATATAAATTTTATACAAATAATAATTAAGCATAAACAGAGTATATGTATCACCGAAGAAGTAAATATATTATGTTATGTTTTATAAAATAGAGAATACACCTAACAAGCAAACATTAAATAATTTTAAAATAATAATAATTCTACATTGTGCTATGTGTTTGAAGCATAGACACTGAACATAAAAAATGAACGCAAAATCATAATAAAATAGGTAACTTGTCCTCCTCACTTGCTGCAGTCACAAGCTGGTTAACGATGTGATCATCACTTGCTGCAGTCACATGCTGGTTAACGATGTGATCATCACCATCCTGCTGTAGTCACATACTGGTTAACGATGTGATCATCACCATCCTGCTGTAGTCACATGCTGGTTAACGATGTGATCATCACTTGCTGCAGTCACATGCTGGTTAACGATGTGATCATCACTTGCTGCAGTTAAATGCTGGTTAACGATGTGATCATCACTTGCTGCAGTCACATGCTGGTTAACGATGTGAACCTCACTTGCTGCAGTCACATGCTGGTTAACGATGTGATCATCACTTGCTGCAGTCACATGCTGGTTAACGATGTGATCCTCACTTGCTGCAGTCACATGCTGGTTAACGATGTGATCATCACCATCCTGCTGTAGTAAGTGTTGATGTTGTCGTACCTCTAGACGAGACAGGATCTGCTAACCTCTCATTCTTCATGTTAACGTCATCTCTTCTATTAGCTTCTAATTATCCACAATCTGAAATCTTTTCATTCCCCCACAATCACATTGTCTGGCCTGAAATCTTGTAATTCTCCACAATCACATTGTCTGGCCTGAAATCTTGTCATTCTCCACAATCACATTGTCTGGCCTGAAATCTTGTCATTCTCCACAATCACATTGTCTGGCCTGAAATCTTGTCATTCCCCCACAATCAGATTGTCTGACCTGAAGTCTTGTCATTCTCCACAATCACATTGTCTGACCTGAAATCTTGTAATTCTACATAATCACATTGTCTGGCCTGAAATCTATGTCATTCTCCACAATCACATTGTCTGGCCTGAAATCTTGTCATTCTCCACAATCACATTGTCTGACCTGAAATCTTGTAATTCCCTACAATCACATTGTCTGGCCTGAAATCTTGTAATTCCACACAATCACATTGTCTGGCCTGAAATCATTTAATTCTCCACAATCACATTGTCTGACCTGAAATCATTTAATTCTCCACAATCACATTGTCTGACCTGAAATCTTGTAATTCTCCACAATCACATTGTCTGACCTGAAATCTTGTCATTCTCCACAATCACATTGTCTGGCCTGAAATCTTTTAATTCTCCACAATCACATTGTCTGGCCTGAAATCTTGTAATTCTCCACAATCACATTGTCTGACCTGAAATCTTGTCATTCCCCCACAATCACATTGTCTGACTTGAAATCTTGTCATTCCCCCACAATCACATTGTCTGACCTGAAATCTTGTCATTCCCCCACAATCACATTGTCTGACCTGAATTCTTTTAATTCTCCACAATCACATTGTCTGACCTGAAATCTTGTCATTCCCCCACAATCACATTATCTGACCTGAAATCTTGTCATTCTCCCACAATCACATTGTCTGACCTGAAATCTTGTCATCCCCCACAATTGCATTATCTGACCTGAAATCTTGCCATTCCCCCACAATCACATTGTTCTGCAATGATATAATTCGCCACAGTTACACACTGACAGTAACTGACACACCTTAAATATAGAACTTTTTTTTGTTTGTTTTGTTCGATCGCCAGCTTTCATCACTGGCGAAGTCTCTAGAGACTAAGAACTGAATTTGTTCGTCTTAATCCGTTTTCTCCACAGGTGTCCCTCGCTGCACAGGCAGATAACTCAGCTTTTGGAGGTACACAATTTTTTTCCGTCGAAGAGAAATGAATATCTCAAGCCGGATCTAGCTGCTGAGACCAGGGGTGGTTGCCGCAGAGAGAATCACAAATTAAAATCCAAACTGATGCAGCTGGGATTTGAACGCACGATATCTCTGTCTCGAGCACGGCGTCTAGCCCCGAGAGCAACCAGTCCCTTAGACACGTTTTATAATGGAGTACAACATAATTCGTCGGCTTTTTTAGGGCGTGTCATTTATAGCCATCTAATTAACATTTACTCTACGTGCCAATACATGCCTACACCTTTCACAGGAGAAAAGCACTGAATCTTGCAAATGTCAGCTCACAACAAAAATACGTTGACGCTGTCAACATCATCGGTTTAGCATTCCTTCAACCCACACACATATACCACGCCACTTTGGCATCAGCAACATTCTAAACATGTCAATGAAATGCTTGAAACTAATAATGAAGAGACAAAGTCATCATCATTGAGTGCCGTCTCCACATCGAAGGTTGGCTACCATGGAGCGCCATTCCACTCTGTCTCTTGCTTTGATGGTGCAGATTGCCATAGGCTGACTTGTTCATCTTTTGATGTTACTCGTCCATGTTAGTCTTGGTCTGCCTCTGCCTCTTTTACCTTGTATTTTCCCTTCTAATATTACTTTTATTAGACTGTTGTGTCTTTTAACATGACCAAAAAATTTCATTTGTCTTGCTCTAATTGTGTTTAGTAGTCAGAGTACCGAAACAAAGTAACGAAGTAAAAATGAAGGGAAGACTCACAATCTACGAGGGGAAAGGAAATAGACAAAGAAGACAGGGGTATAGTCAAGACCAGCTACTGTGGTGAATAAGATAAAAGCCTGCCTCAAAGCAAACATTGTCAACAACTTCCATTTCCTTGACGCTAAAACATGACACGAATGATCGCTTATGGTGGCGATGATGAAGGTGACTCACAAGCTAAGTTTCACTTGACGCGATGTTAATTATGACTCACAAACTAAGTTTCACTTGGCGCGATGTAAATCATGACTCAGAAACTAAGTTTCACTTGACGCGATGTAAATCATGACTCACAAACTGAGTTTCACTTGATGTGATGTAAATCATGACTCACAAACTGAGTTTCACTTGACGCAATATAAATCATGACTCACAAACTAGGATTCACTTGATGTGATGTAAATCATGACTCACAAACTGAGTTTCACTTGACGCGACGTAAATCATGACTCACAACTAGGTTTCACTTGACGCGACGTAAATCGTGACTCACAAACTGAGTTTCACTTGACGCGATGTAAATCATGACTACAAACTAAGTTTCACTTGATGTGATGTAAATCATGACTCACAAACTGAGTTTCACTTGACGCAATATAAATCACGACTCACAAACTAAGATTCACTTGATGTGATGCAAATAATGACTCACAAACTGAGTTTCACTTGACACAATGCAAATCATGACTCACAAGCTAAGTTTCACTTGACGCGACGTAAATCATGACTCACAAGCTAAGTTTCACTTGACGCGACGTAAATCATGACCCACAAACTAAGTTTCAATTGACGCAACGTAAATCATGACTCACAAGCTAAGTTTCTCTTGACGCGACGTAAATCATGACTCACAAACTAGGTTTCACTTGACCGCGATGTAAATCATGACTCACAAACTAAGTTTCACTTGACGCGACGTAAATCAAAACTCACAAGCTAAGTTTCACTTGACGCGACGTAAATCATGACTCACAAATTTAGTTTCACTTGACGCGACGTAAATCATGACTCCCAAACTAAGTTTCACTTGACGCAATGTAAATCATGACTCACAAGCTAAGTTCCACATGACGCGCTGTAAATCATGACTCACAAGCTAAGTTTCACTTGACGCGATGTAAATCATGACTCACAAACTGAGTTTCACTTGACGCGACGTAAATCATGACTCACAACTAGGTTTCACTTGACGCGACGTAAATCGTGACTCACAAACTGAGTTTCACTTGACGCGATGTAAATCATGACTACAAACTAAGTTTCACTTGATGTGATGTAAATCATGACTCACAAACTGAGTTTCACTTGACGCAATATAAATCACGACTCACAAACTAAGATTCACTTGATGTGATGCAAATAATGACTCACAAACTGAGTTTCACTTGACACAATGCAAATCATGACTCACAAGCTAAGTTTCACTTGACGCGACGTAAATCATGACTCACAAGCTAAGTTTCACTTGACGCGACGTAAATCATGACCCACAAACTAAGTTTCAATTGACGCAACGTAAATCATGACTCACAAGCTAAGTTTCTCTTGACGCGACGTAAATCATGACTCACAAACTAGGTTTCACTTGACCGCGATGTAAATCATGACTCACAAACTAAGTTTCACTTGACGCGACGTAAATCAAAACTCACAAGCTAAGTTTCACTTGACGCGACGTAAATCATGACTCACAAATTTAGTTTCACTTGACGCGACGTAAATCATGACTCCCAAACTAAGTTTCACTTGACGCAATGTAAATCATGACTCACAAGCTAAGTTCCACATGACGCGCTGTAAATCATGACTCACAATAATTGTTTTTCTTGATGCTGAAGAACTTCACTCACACCATACATATTATTTGACACCGAAGACCTTCATTCAAACTATGCCCTCTGTTTGACACCGAAGACCTTCATTCAAACTATGCCCTCTGTTTGACACCGAAGACCTTCATTCAAACTATGCCCTCTGTTTGACACCGAAGACCTTCATTCAAACTATGCCCTCTGTTTGACACCGAAGACCTTCATTCAAACTATGCTTATGTTTGTGTTTACTGGAAGGCCCTGGTAACACTAGAAAAGAATTCAAATCTATAACTGCTCAACCGCCCGTGCCAGTGGAAACATCCACATTAAAACTCATCCCATGAAGGATTCAAACAAAGAAAGGCAGCTGCAGTGCCCATCATAGCAGCTACAGCACACGCCGAAAGACATAAGGCCAAACGGCACTAAAAGTGAACGTAACTAACTGTCCTTCGTCACATAATACCATCATTTATTGTAAGGAATCGGAATATTGAAACATAATCCGGGTGAAAAACACAACTCATGGTGTATACAGAGCACTAACTCAGGAGCTCCGGTATTAAGCAGGGCTTGGAATATGTGGAAACTGTAACAAAGAACAATTGTCTGATTAAGCCTCAACGGTTCTTGAGGCCTATCCGCCATATTGACCGGTATTCCAATGATTCCAAACCTTTTGTTTTTGACGCTGAAGAACTTCACTCAAATCATACCTTTTGTTTTTGACGCTGAAGAACTTCACTCAAATCATACCTTTTGTTTTTGACGCCGAAGGACTTCACTCAAATCATACCTTTTGTTTTTGACGCCGAAGAACTTCACTCAAATCATACCTTTTGTTTTTGACGCCGAAGAACTTCACTCAAATCATACCTTTTGTTTTTGACACCGAAGAACTTCACTCAAATCATACCTTTTGTTTTTGACGCCGAAGAACTTCACTCAAATCATACCTTTTGTTTTTGACACCGAAGAACTTCACTCAAATCATACCTTTTGTTTTTGACGCCGAAGAACTTCACTCAAATCATACCTTTTGTTTTTGACGCCGAAGAACTTCACTCAAATCATACCTTTTGTTTTTGACGCCGAAGAACTTCACTCAAATCATACCTTTTGTTTTTGACGCCGAAGAACTTCACTCAAATCATACCTTTTGTTTTTGACGCCGAAGAACTTCACTCAAATCATACCTTTGTTTTTGACGCCGAAGGACTTCACTCAAATCATACCTTTTGTTTTTGACGCCGAAGAACTTCACTCAAATCATACCTTTTGTTTTTGACGCCGAAGAACTTCACTCAAATCATACCTTTTGTTTTTGACACCGAAGAACTTCACTCAAATCATACATTTTGTTTTTGACGCCGAAGAACTTCACTCAAATCATACCTTTTGTTTTTGACACCGAAGAACTTCATTCAAATCATACCTTTTGTTTTTGACGCCGAAGAACTTCACTCAAATCATACCTTTTGTTTTTGACGCCGAAGAACTTCACTCAAATCATACCTTTTGTTTTTGACGCCGAAGAACTTCACTCAAATCATACCTTTTGTTTTTGACGCCGAAGAACTTCACTCAAATCATACCTTTTGTTTTTGACACCGAAGAACTTCACTCAAATCATACCTTTTGTTTTTGACGCCGAAGAACTTCACTCAAATCATACCTTTTGTTTTTGACACCGAAGAACTTCACTCAAATCATACCTTTTGTTTTTGACGCCGTAGAACTTCACTCAAATCATACCTTTTGTTTTTGACGCCGAAGAACTTCACTCAAATCATACCTTTTGTTTTTGACGCCGAAGAACTTCACTCAAATCATACCTTTTGTTTTTGACGCCGAAGAACTTCACTCAAATCATACCTTTTGCTTTTGACGCCGAAGAACTTCACTCAAATCATACCTTTTGCTTTTGACGCTGAAGAACTTCACTCAAATCATACCTTTTGTTTTTGACGCTGAAGACTTCACTCAAATCATACCTTTTGTTTTTGACACCGAAGAACTTCACTCAAATCATACCTTTTGTTATTGACACCGAAGAACTTCACTCAAATCATACCTTTTGTTTTTGACGCCGAAGAACTTCACTCAAATCATACCTTTTGTTTTTGACACCGAAGAACTTCACTCAAATCATACCTTTTGTTTTTGACACCGAAGAACTTCACTCAAATCATACCTTTTGTTTTTGACGCTGAAGAACTTCACTCAAATCATACCTTTTGTTTTTGACGCTGAAGACTTCACTCAAATCATACCTTTTGTTTTTGACACCGAAGAACTTCACTCAAATCATACCTTTTGTTATTGACACCGAAGAACTTCACTCAAATCATACCTTTTGTTTTTGACGCCGAAGAACTTCACTCAAATCATACCTTTTGTTTTTGACACCTAAGAACTTCACTCAAATCATACCTTTTGTTTTTGACGCCGAAGAACTTCACTCAAATCATACCTTTTGTTTTTGACACCGAAGAACTTCACTCAAATCATACCTTTTGTTTTTGACGCCGTAGAACTTCACTCAAATCATACCTTTTGTTTTTGACGCCGAAGAACTTCACTCAAATCATACCTTTTGTTTTTGACGCCGAAGAACTTCACTCAAATCATACCTTTTGCTTTTGACGCCGAAGAACTTCACTCAAATCATACCTTTTGCTTTTGACGCTGAAGAACTTCACTCAAATCATACCTTTTGTTTTTGACGCTGAAGACTTCACTCAAATCATACCTTTTGTTTTTGACACCGAAGAACTTCACTCAAATCATACCTTTTGTTATTGACACCGAAGAACTTCACTCAAATCATACCTTTTGTTTTTGACGCCGAAGGACTTCACTCAAATCATACCTTTTGTTTTTGACACCGAAGAACTTCACTCAAATCATACCTTTTGTTTTTGACACCGAAGAACTTCACTCAAATCATACCTTTTGTTTTTGACGCTGAAGAACTTCACTCAAATCATACCTTTTGTTTTTGACGCTGAAGACTTCACTCAAATCATACCTTTTGTTTTTGACACCGAAGAACTTCACTCAAATCATACCTTTTGTTATTGACACCGAAGAACTTCACTCAAATCATACCTTTTGTTTTTGACGCCGAAGAACTTCACTCAAATCATACCTTTTGTTTTTGACGCCGAAGAACTTCACTCAAATCATACCTTTTGTTTTTGACACCGAAGAACTTCACTCAAATCATACCTTTTGTTTTTGACACCGAAGAACTTCACTCAAATCATACCTTTTGTTTTTGACACCGAAGAACTTCACTCAAATCATATCTTTTGTTTTTAACACCGAAGAACTTCACTCAAATCATACCTTTTGTTTTTGACGCTGAAGAATAGCACGTGAGCAGGAAATGAAAGTATAGCAGGGGTTACTTGACCTGCTGAGTGATACACGTCATACAATTATTACCATTCACGTGAATTGTCACTAGAATCAAAATAGTCTCAAATATGTGGCTCCATGTATCACAATTTGATAACCGCTCCTCAATTATTTGTTTCCCTGTAAAAATGCTCACTTAGTTGTTTCTTGTTTCAAGAAACTGAAATGTCCAAAACAGAAATGTGTAGGAGAAACGGGCCCTCCCACGCTTAATTCAATCCTAGAATATTTGTGTATTGATAATTAGACCGGTTTCTATTTTTAGCCCATGAATTTATTTTTCAAATGAGATGATTTACTTTCTTTTCAATTGTTGTTTTCATTTTCTGTTTTAAGATTACAAGATGCGGCATAAGAGTTCTATCATAGAAATAGATCAAAGAAAAGTGAAATTGTAAAGACGATGACCATGATTCGGTAAAAATGGTCTTTTGAGAAATAATGAAATAACAAATGTCGACTCTCCTGTTGATGAAATGGCATGCAAGAAGAGTGACCTTCTTCCGTCAATTATTGATATTGTTTCCTGTCTATTGTCTCTGTGAGAGATTATTAGAGAATGTTATTAGTCATTCTCTTCTTAAAGCTATTCCCTCATATAAAACTAATGTGTTTCATATGTTCGGATATGGAGTCAAAAACAATGTCCTAACATCATTAAGGACAAACATTTTAAAAATATGCCGATCGACATTTTCAGGAGGACGTGAACTTTCAGTCAATATGGTGGATAGGCGGCAGGAACCAATGAAGGCTATGTCTGAAAAATGATCCTTGTTGCAGTTTCCTCATACTCTAAGTCCGGCTTGTTGCAGGAGCTACTGAGTTAAGTGCTCTGTGCACACCGTGATGTGTGTGTTTCATCCGTTTTAATCGTGTTTCGATACTCCGATTGTTTACGATGTTATCGTATGACAGGGAACAGTTGGCTGTGTTCACTTTCTGTGCCGTTTCGCCTTATGTCTTATGGTGTGTGCTGAGACTGCTATGATGGGGTCCAGCTACCTTTCTTTGTTTGGGAGATGAGTTAGTAATTCGGATGATTCCACTGGCACGGGCTGTTGAGCAATTATGGATTTTAATTCGTTTGTAGTGATACCGGGGCCTTAAATAACGATAACAATAACAATACATCTGAGTCAATAAAAGAAAACAGTTTTTGGTGGGTTCACAGCATCCTGTTGTTGAATACCTTACATGCCTCACAGCGCCCTGTTGTTGAATACCATACATGCCTTACAGCGCACTGTTGTTGAATACCTTACACGCCTCACAGCGCCCTGTTGTTGAACACCTTACACGCCTCACAGCGCCCTGTTGTTGAATACCTTACATGCCTCACAGCGCCCTGTTGTTCAATACCTTACATGCCTCACAGCGACCTGTTGTTGAATACCTTACATGCCTCACAGCGCCCTGCTGTTGAATACCTTACATACCTCACAGCGCCCTGTTATTGAATACCTTACATGCTTCACAGCGCCCTGTTGTTGAATACCTTACATGCCTCACAGCGCCCTGTTGTTGAATACCTTACATACCTCACAGCGCCCTGTTGTTGAATACCTTACATACCTCACATCGCCCTGTTGTTGAATACCTTACGCGTTATCGTATACACAAATAATGTTGGCAAGAAACACCACTAACTGCGTAACATTCACAGATTTCAGTTCATCAATGTGAATCTAAAAGCACTTTCTACCTCTTCAAATCTATTTCTGTCCGAGTAACTGTTTGTCATCTTGCACACTTCATAACTAATACACTTCCGCGTATTCTAATAACAGCAATTTTGCTTTTCCTTTTTCAACATGTTCTTATATATTTAATTATGTATACAGAATATTACATTTCTTCATTTCTGTTACATCTCTCCATTTATCTGGAGTATTACACTCCGATATGTCTGACATATTACACGCAGATATGTCTGGAATATTACACCTTCCTAATTAATCTATTTATGTATGTCTGGAATGTGAATGTGTTGCAGGTAGATGCACACACACGCTGTATATTGTAAAGACATTAGTAGAATGAGCCATACACAGATCTGCATATATCGTTCTTCGAAGCTTACGGTCAGGTAATTCCAACATTAGAGGATCTAAATCAATCACAATCTTAGAAAGCATAAATGTTGAGAGTAACGATTTGGTAACAACAAAGAAAATGAACCTGTAACAAATATCAGCCATACGACCTGGCAAATAATATATACTAGACAAATATCAGCCATAAGACCTGGCAAAAAATATATACTAAACAAATATCAGCCATAAGAACTGGCAAATACTATATACTAGACAAATATCAGCCATAAGACCTGGCAAACAATATATACTAGACAAATATCAGCCATAAGACCTGGCAAACAATATATACTAAACAAATATCAGCCATAAGAACTGGCAAATACTATATACTAAACAAATATCAGCCATAAGACCTGGCAAATAATATATACTAGACAAATATCAGCCATAAGACCTGGCAAACAATATATACTAAACAAATATCAGCCATAAGAACTGGCAAATACTATATACTAAACAAATATCAGCCATAAGACCTGGCAAATAATATATACTAAACAAATATCAGCCATAAGACCTGGCAAATAATATATACTATCTCCAACCTGGCAAATAATATATACTATCTCCGACCTGGCAAATAATATTTACTATCTCCGACCTGGCAAATAATATATACTATCTCCGACCTGGCAAATAATATATACTATCTCCGACCTGGCAAATAATATATACTATCTCCAGATTTCTGTTTGTGCTCTCTTTATGTTTTATGTTGTTTTTTTTTTTAGCTCTGTCTAGTTAGGGAGCTAGATACTTATGGAGATTTGTGAACATGGTTAACAGATGTGGCAAGGAGCCAATAATTGTGTACCGTGGTTAACAGATGTGGCAAGCAGCCAAGAATTGTGTACCGTGGTTAACAGATGTGGCAAGGAGCCAAGAATTGTGTACCGTGGTTAACAGATGTGGCAAGGAGCCAAGGATTGTGTACAGTGGTTGACAGATGTGGCAAGGAGCCAAGAATTGTGTACCGTGGTTAACAGATGTGGCAAAAAGCCAAGGATTGTGTACAGTGGTTGACAGATGTGGCAAGGAGCCAAGAATTGTGTACCGTGGTTAACAGATGTGGCAAAAAGCCAAGGATTGTGTACAGTGGTTGACAGATGTGGCAAAAAGCCAAGAATTGTGTACCGTGGTTAACAGATGTGGCAAGGAGCCAAGAATTGTGTACCGTGGTTAACAGATGTGGCAAAAAGCCAAGGATTGTGTACAGTGGTTGACAGATGTGGCAAGGAACCAAGAAATGTGTACAGTAGTTGACAGATGTGGCAAAGAGCCAAGAATTGTTTACCGTGATTGACAGATGTGGCAAAGAGCCAAGAATTGTTTACCGTGATTGACAGATGTGGCAAAGAGCCAAGAATTGTTTACCGTGGTTGACAGATGTGGCAAAGAGCCAAGAATTGTGTACCGTGATTGACAGATGTGGCAAAGAGCCAAGAATTGTTTACCGTGGTTGACAGATGTGGCAAAGAGCCAAGAACAAATCAACCGTGGTTGACAGATGTGGCAAAGAGCCAAGAACAAATCAACCGTGGTTGACAGCTGTCCTAAAGATCATGAATTAGTGAAACTGTGAGCAATCAGAGACACACCTGGAACATCAACGGCTGCTCATAAATAACCTGGATATGTTGTTGCATTGTGCTCTTATTTGTGCCTTTTTCCCTGTTCTATTTGAGACTTCTTTATTCTACATTACATTTTGAAATTGTTTTATTGCTAAATATACTATAATTACATACAATGTCGATTGCTATCTGTTTACATCATGTTGGCATCAATTGCACAAATGACATATATGGCATCTTGTCAGACGGTCTAGTGGAGATTATTGTGTATTTTTTTTTTAGGTTTTGTTTTTGTCGAACAGCTTCTCTCATGGCTAATTCTACCAATGTTTGACAAACACACACGGTCACAGAATGAACACGTCAGGCCCACTGATCCACAGGGTTTTCCCTCCTTTTTCATGAGTCTTTCCTCTTCTAAGTGTTGCCTTAGCACAATCTCAAATGATGTTATACTATTCCTTATACATGCTCTCCATGATGTGCGATCACTTGCCAGATGTTCCCAGACATTTTCACAGATGGAGAAGTCATTCAGAGATGATTCTCTGTGCAATACCTGACATGATGAGTGCCTTAAATACCTCACATTTGTATTGACACAAGGTACACAACGGACTTCAGACAAGTAGGTCCCATCAGTTAGCACAGCGAACAAGTGTGTGCATAACCAGCAAGCTATTTGAATCATCTGTCTGTTCACACATCATCCTATGATGAAAGCGACCGATGTCCAGTTTCTTTACCCGTAGTACAGCAATAATCTCAACTCAACAAAAATGAAACAAACAAACACAATATTATTGGTGAAATATTTCAAAGATATTCTGGATCCATTTGCTTGTGGTATAACTATTTATGTTCTATTTATTTGCTGCATTCCTATATATGGAGTGTTTTCTTCGTGTGCTCCTATTTATAGGCTGCTTGCTTATTGTATTGCTGCTTATGGTATATTCACTTTGTTCGTTGCTATTTATGATCTGTTTACTTGTTGCATTGCCACTAATGGTATGTTGACTTCAATTTTTGCTACATGTTAAAAGTTAGTTCATTTTAACTCTTTACGTACATTTCTATGCGCCATGACGATTTCGGTCTGGTACGTTTGGCCGCACAGCGCGTCACTCTCAATTTGATTAGTGTAAACTTTGATCAAATTATATTCCTGTTATATGTCTTGTATCACCTTGGCATTGGTGAAATATAATTCCTTGTTTAATTATCTAAAAATTCATATATAATATGTTCAGTGTTATATAAATGTAAACATGTAGATTAATATTCAAAAACATGAACAATTGTGTGTCTGAAATCTCTACCGCTAAATTGATAATAGCTTTCCGTTGTGAAAGAGTTAAATAACATATTCGGTTGTTAGGTTCATAAGTTTAATCACTTTCCGTTGTGAAAGAGTTAAATAACATATTCGGTTGTTAGGTTCATAAGTTTAATCACTTTCCAGTATTAAAATGTTTCAATAGAAAGTGAGGATATCACATGACATGATGTTAGTATCAGCAGCAGGTTATTCAGGCCATATCCTGCATCTCCATCCATTCCTTACAGGTTTGTGAGAATACGAGACTAATTACAATAATGATGGTGGCAACAGGTGACAGCAAACACAGACTTGTGCAACAATAACAATCAATAGTTCAATTGACTCGCACTCACAAATCCTAGTCAGGGATGTTTATTGATATCCCTTGTGGAACCCGCATGGAAACAAACGATCTGGGATTAGTTCATTACGCCAGCGCCAACAGAATCAACAGAGGTAAGAGTGTCGACAGTTCTTGTGACTTTTCTGGGCCTGAAAAATGTAATTATTTAATGGAACATTGATGCCGAGGCTCAAGATAATGTTTGGCTCAAAACTGTCAGCGACTCATAGCTGAAAGCAGACATAAGAGCTACTTCCTCTCTGGCCGAAGACAAAGTCATATCTCTCCAATCGATTCATTGCTACTTGTTCTAGTAAGTTTTTGTTGTTTCTTAATCCCATAGCTGAGTCCTCACTAGCAATTGTCTCTGAGTAGTGTTTCTTTTGGTCTTTCTTGTTTTCTTTGACCAGATGGATGAACGCCTGATGGTGTAGGTTTTCTTCATTCATTCTAAGCAAATTATCAATTTATTAGTAACGCCTACTTATAAATCTCGATACTTTTGTTTAGTTTCCTCTCTTTATTTTATTGTTTGAAACTAAACTGTCCAAGTTATGTTTAAGATTCCCCAGTGGCATTTATTCGCAAAAGCATATCACTTAATATATCTTTAGGATTGTGTGGATTTCCAGCTTTCACATCCAAATGTTAGTACTGGTATCGTATCCATATGTTAGTACTATAAGTGTTATAAGAAGTAGTATAATATATAGTATGTATGTGTGTAAATATATATACAATAACATATATATATACATCTCATAAAAATCATAAATATTATCAAAGACATGTATGATGGTTACACATGATGGTTCGGACAGTGGAAGGACTGAACGAATGTTTCCCAATAGAAACTGGGGTTAAACAAGGATGTATTTTATCGCCCTTGTTATTTGGAATTGTTATGGACTTCATAATGAAAAAATGCTGCACTGGTAATAAAGGCATCGAATGGATACAAGGAGACCATTTGGAGGACCTCGACTTTGCTGATGACAGTTCTCATCAGCAGTCAGATAAAAACGATGCAGGAAAACACAAATGAACTATCATCAATAGCCAGCAAAATTGGGTTTGAGATCAATCATGAAAAGACTAAAGTCATGAAAATTTTAATTCCAACAGATGACAAAATATACAATAAAACAAACCAGTAGAACAGATGGATCACTTTATCTATCTTGGAAGTCACATTGATCGAGAAGGGGATACGAGCAAAGAAATTAGAATCCGAATGGCTAAAGCAGCAATGTCTTTCAGAAGCCTTGAAATGTTGTGGAAATCAAAACTCATCAGCACAAACACAAAACTTAGGCTATTCAAATCAAATGTACTATCAACCCTTACGTATGCGTGTGAAAGCTGGAAAACAACAAGAGATATAGAAACAAAGTTGAACGCATTCGAAAATCAATGTCTAAGGAAAATACTTGGTATAGTGTGGAACGAATTCAAAACAAACGAGGAAATTAGAGAAATCGCCAATCAACCACTAATATCTTCAGTAATAAAGAAAAGACGATGGTCATACGTTGGACATGTGATGAGGAGAGATAATAACCGAATAGCAAAGCAAGCCCTCATGTGGGAAACAACAGGTAAGAGAAAAAGAAGAAGACCCAGGGAGACACTGAGAAGAACATTGATGAGAGAGGCAAGAGCAGCAGGATTCGGCTCCCTCATAGAGATAGAGCTGCTTGCACAGAACAGAGACAAATGGCGAGATTTGATAAAATATCGTTAAAAGAAAACTGCTAGAACAAAAGTTCAGATAAGAGAAGGTGTATCTTGGTCTACGCCCTATGGGCCGGCTACGGCTCGAAAGGTCGATAGATAGATAGATAGATAGATAGATAGATAGATAGATAGATAGATAGATAGATAGATAGATAGATAGATAGATAGATAGATAGATAGATAGATAGATAGATAGATAGATAGATAGATAGATAGATAGATAGATAGATAGATAGATAGATAGATAGATAGATAGATAGATAGATAGATAGATAGATAGATAGATAGATAGATAGATAGATAGATAGATAGATAGATAGATAGATAGATAGATAGATAGATAGATAGATAGATAGATAGATAGATAGATAGATAGATAGATAGATAGATAGATAGATAGATAGATAGATAGATAGATAGATAGATAGATAGATAGATAGATAGATAGATAGATAGATAGATAGATAGATAGATAGATAGATAGATAGATAGATAGATAGATAGATAGATAGATAGATAGATAGATAGATAGATAGATAGATATATTTATATATAAAAGTACCCCAGTCCAGCCAGGTGGTGTATAGGGAATATGGTCTTAGTGACCTTACATTTTACAGACCTTCGGCACATACTATTTGGGGTAATGTGGTCGGTATTACGCCCGTGCCGCTTTACTTTCTCAGAAAAAAAAATCCAGTACCCATTAAAGGCTGGGTGAACTGGAAGCCGTCGGTTGGAATCGGACCCTACCTTTTGTCCTTTGTAGTCCAGTTAATTAACCACTGAGATATCGCGGCTCCCCTATATATATATTTTATATATAGTAGAATAAGAAGACTAATCAAACAACACAGAACTGGAGTCGTCAGTCGCTGGACACTTCGAGACTTGCTGAGGAGGGGATCTGAATACCTTGAGACATGTTCGGAGTGCAATAATGATGACCCGGCAATAACGCAATGTTTGTACTGGTATCACACAGGAGTTGAACAATCTAAGTTGTGTACGATTATTAAGAACATTGCATCTCCAGGTGTTCGCAAGTAATGAAGTCATAGACACAGGAAGTGATGTTCCCCAAAGTGCAGTTCAGTAATAAAATCATAGCCACTGGAAGTGATGGACACCAAAGTGCAGTTCTGTAATGAAGTCATAGACACTGGAAGTGATGGACACCAAAGTGCAGTTCAGTAATGAAGTCATAGCCACTGGAAGTGATGAACACCAAAGTGCAGTTCAGTAATGAAGTCATAGACACTGGAAGTGATGAACACCAAAGTGCAGTTCAGTAATTAAATCAGCCACTGGAAGTGATGGACACCAAAGTGCAGTTCAGTAATGAAGTCATAGCCACTGGAAGTGATGAACACCAAAGTGCAGTTCAGTAATGAAGTCATAGACACTGGAAGTGATGAACACCAAAGTGCATTTCAGTAATTAAATCATAGCCACTGGAAGTGATGGACACCAAAGTGCAGTTCAGTAATGAAGTCATAGACACTGGAAGTGATGGACACCAAAGTGCAGTTCAGTAATAAAGTCATAGACACTGGAAGTGATGGACACCAAAGTGCAGTTCAGTAATGAAGTCATAGACACTGGAAGTGATGGACACCAAAGAGCAGTTCAATAATGAAGTCATAGACACTGGAAGTGATGGACACCAACTGCAGTTCAGTAATGAAGTCATAGACACTGGAAGTGATGGACACCAAAGTGCAGTTCAGTAATGAAGTCATATACACTGGAAGTGATGGACACCAAAGTGCAGTTCAGTAATTAAATCATAGACGCAGAAAGTAATGGACTCCAAAGTCCAGTATTTTAATGAAATAATAGAAACAAAAGTAATGGACTCTTATAGTGCGGTACTGTAATAAAATCATAGACACAGGAAGTAATGAACTCCAAAGTGCAGTACTGTAATGAAATCGTCATACGTTTTTTATATCTTCCACAACGAAAATACAGAAGGATATCCAATCACTGACAAATAATCATAGACAATGAATGACGTCATTTCAGAAAATAACAAATCCTGCATGTAACAGTGAGTTGACAATTCAGCTTAAACAACAAGTCTCTCTCTCTATCTATCTATCTTTCTCTATCTCTCTATATCTCTCTCTCTATCTCTCTCTCTCTCTCTTTCTCTCTCTCTCTATCTCTCTATCTTTCTCTCTATCTATCTATCTCTCTCTATCTCTCTCTATCTCTTTCTCTCTCTATATATATATATATATATCTATCTCTCTCTCTCTCTCTGCGATCCAATCAAGTCTCAATCAGAGTAGGATTCCAGACTCTCTCATGAAGTCAGCTGTCTGTTTAAGCGAATCGATTGCCCCATATAGTTTCTCTTCCAGGGAGGTGGGTGTTGACCACATTGCTCTTCTCAGGTCTGTGTACTGGGGGCAATCCTGTAGAACATGTTTTGTAGTCATATTATCCAGTGTACAGTGGCATAGGCTGGTTGTACCTATTTTGAATTTGGTGAACATGTGATTTCTCATTCTATTGTGGCCAATGCGTAGGCGAAGTATGATGACTTGATCCCACCTTGATAGTTGGTGGTATCCGTCCCTCTCGTTATGCTTTGGGTGTTTCGTTTCCATTTTTCATGGAACTGACCTTTGATGATGGATTTGGCTTCATCATAACCGAGCGGATGGTTCTCTTTTGGTAATCTCACTCCCTCTTTAGCTAATTTGTCTGCGCGTTCGTTCCCGTATATATATTACAGTGTGATGGCATCCACTGAATGATTAATTTTTCGAAGTTATTGCACAGTTGGTCCAGGTTTATTCTCAAGTCATCTGGTTCATCGTTCTTGGGGTTTTTTAGAGCTGATAGTACTGACAGTACATCAGTCAGAATCACCAATTTATTGTGCATGTTATGTTTGTGTTGAGTAGTTAAGTATATCTATATATTATATCTCTATCGATTAATTCATGAATTCACCTAAGTCTGTTTTTTTTATTAACAACGTAATCTATTCAAACAAGAGAAATGAGATTGCTGGGCCATGTTAAAAGACACGACAGCCTACTAAAAGTAATCTTGGAAGGGAAAATACAAGGTAAAATAGGCAGAGGCAGACCAAGACTGACGTGGACGAGTAATATCAAAAGATGGAGAGATCAGCCAATGACAACCTGCACCATCAAAGCACGAGACACAACGGAATGGCGCTCCATGGTAGCCAACCTTCGATGTGGATACGGGACTCAATGATGATGCATCTATTTATCTATCTCTCATCCTATTTGTCTAGTTGTCTATCCTTACATCCACCAATCTATCGATCTTTCTGCCTGCTAATATACATATCCATCGGAACCACATTAATCACCGACTCCTCCATCTATACCGCCATTCTTTTACCGACCCATCAATTACTCCATCTTCTTCTTCATCTACCTTTTTAGCTCCCTGTGGAGCATAGGTCTTCAACAAACACTTTCCAAGTCATTCTGTTTCTTGCAATTCTTTTAAGATCATTCCATGTCTTCCCCATCATCTTCATCTCTGCTTCTGTCTTCTCCAAGAATTCCTTGGTCTTCCTCTTTGTCTTTTCCCCTGGGGATTCCAAAAAAGGGCCTGTTGTGTAATACTCTCTGTTGACTTCCGTAGTGTGTGTCCTATCCAGCGCCATCATCTTCGCTGTATCTCTGTATCCACTGGTGTTTGACTGATACATTTCCATAAATCTATGTTAGTGATTTTGTCCTGCCATTTCCATCCTTTTATTCTGCGTAAGCATCCATTAATGAAAGTCTGTATCTTCATGATTGCCAATTTTGTTGTTCTCCATGTTTCACAGCCATATAATAGGGCCGACTTAAACCTAATTTCTTTGGATTTCCATAGGTTTCCCAGTGCAACGAAAGCTCCTCTTGCTTTTGATATCCTTATTTTGGTATCATTTTCTTTTCTTTGACTTGTCCATGTTTGTGAAGTTTTTTCGGCTTCTTTTTTTACAGTATGGGATAGCCAGTCGCATGCCCAACCCTCTTTCTCGCCTCTTACAAACATGCCTTCCTTGTAGGGTACAGCGCCGCTATTCTTTACTCCCCTTTCGGGCTCCGGCATCGCACGGGCATCATCCGCTACGACCCATTAATTACTCCTTTATCCATCACGACCCATCAATTACTCCATTATCCATCATGACCCATCAATTACATCTTTATCTACCACGACCCCCAATCAATTACTCCTTCATCCACCACGGCCCATTAATTGCTCCTTCATCCATCAAGACCCATCAATTACTCCTTCATCCACCAAGACCTATCAATTACTCCTTCACCCACCTCGACCAATCAATTACTCCTTAACCCACCTCGACCCATCAATTACTCCTTCATCCACCAAGACTCATCAATTGCTCAACCATCCAGCCTTTATTTGATTCAACCACAAACCAATCCGGCCATTGATTTCACGCTTATACCCACCCACCAACTCATCCAGCAACCAATCAGACCGTTGATTTCACGCTTATACCCACCCACCAACTCATCCAGCAACCAATCAGACCGTTGATTTCACGCTTATACCCACCCACCAACTCATCCAGCAACCAATCAGGCCATTGATTTCACGCTTATATCCACCTACCAACTCATCCAGCAATCACAATGTCCCCACACTCCGTATGTCCATCAATCATCCGTCTCATCCTCCCAACTTACTCAACAATTACTCAACTCATGTAAACAATTATTACTGGATGCCTGGACTTATATCCATCAACATAGTATACATCAGACCACGCACAAATAATCCAACATAATCAAAGGTCATTTCATCCACGCGTCCGTCTATTCAACCACTGCATTATTTAGATAACTATCGATCATTAGGTCTTTCATCCATCTTGTTTATGATTACTCATATTTTACTCTGACAGAGCATTCTCTAAGCCACTTGTATATTGTACTATCCTAACAACTTATCTGTCAACAAACGAGCCAATGAATTAACTAACGAATCATCCAGCATAAAGAACTATCGAGCACAACTACCAAACAGCATATGAACAACGTGACAACATAAGATTAAACAATGAACCACGCGACAACAAAATATTAAACAATGAGCCACGTGACATCATAAGATTATACAATGAGCCACGTGACAACATAAGATTAAACAATAACCACGCGATAAAATAAGATTATACATAGAGCCACGTGACATCAAAAGATTAAACAATGAATTACGCTACAACAAAATATTAAACAATGAACTACGCGACAACAAAAGATTAAACAATGAACTACGCGACAACAAAAGATTAAACAATGAACTACGCGACAACAAAAGATTAAACAATGGACCACGCAACATCTTAAGATTAAACAATGAACCACGTGACATTAAAAGATTAAACAATGACCTACGCGACAACAAAATATTAAACGATGAACTACGCGACAACAAAATAACAACCGACAGAAAGAAACGATCCAAGCAACATAATATAAGTACATCTATTTGTCATTCTGTCTGTATTCATTTCCTACTTGACTGTCAGGCTTTCTTTTTGCCTGCCAATTTGCATGTTATTCTCTCTGTTTCTCTGAGAGCCTATCTACTCATCTCCTGATCTGTATCTCTGCTTTACCCATTTGTCTGTCAGCCTTTAGATGTCTCTATGTTATCTCTTAATCAGGATTTCTATATGTCCCTGTCTTTATGTATATCTATGTGCGTTTATCCCTTCATCATGATGTTTATATGTCTGCCCTTACATATGTCTATTTGTCTATTTGTCTGTTTATTTTAACCCTTGATCTATTTTTGTCTTTCTGACTATTTACTTTTCATTGTTAATAAATTCTACTACAGAGCCATACAATAATTCTTAGAAACGTGACACATAAACAACAATACCAAGAGACGTGACACATAAACAACAATACCAAGTGGCGTGACACATAAACAACAATACCAAGTGGCGTGACACATAAACAACAATACCAAGTGGCGTGACACATAAACAACAATACCAAGAGACGTGACACATAAACAACAATACCAAGTGGCGTGACACATAAACAACAATACCAAGTGGCGTGACACATAAACAACAATACCAAGAGACGTGACACATAAACAACAATACCAAGTGGCGTGACACATAAACAACAATACCAAGAGACGTGACAGATAAACACAAATTCCTAGAGACTTGACAAACAAACAACAATTCCCAGAGACGTGACACTCAAACAACAATAGCCGAAGACGTGACACGCAAACAAAAATACTTAGACACGTGACACAGAAACATGAATTCCTCTGAGACGTGACACACAAACAACAACTCCCAGAGACGTGACACACAAAAACAATACCCAGAGACGTGACACACAAACAAGAATTACCAGAGACACAAGACTCCTGCATCATGCCTCTCACAAAATGTGACATCGAGCACAAGTCTAAGCTAGGCCGAGATCTGGTCCCCAAACTTGATGGTAACACACGCGAGTGGTCGGCTCAAGAAAGAGACAAAGCTTATAACCGGCTTCAGACTAGCAGTAGATTGACTTCATTAAAGAACTCCCGCTCGTTAGATGTCAGATTCTCATTTCAGAGATTTGAAGGCTGTCTTTTCTTTCTATATTTCCATTTTTAGCGTCAGCTATTTTTAAATCCCGTCGCGAACGAATCAAATATATAGCCGGCATTCTAGATGATTCTCTCGCGGGCACAAAGAGATGCAATAGCTGGAGAAATGAGACGTCGAGACAGAGGATCTCAGATGGGTATTAACTGAAACGACCAAATCAAAGCAGTTATTATGAGGATAAAATAAAGATAAATAGAACGATGGTGGAAAGATAACACGTCTAAAATATACCAAGAAGGAACCATAGCGAAAAGGTCAGACAATACATTAGATAAAATGAAGGAAAAAAGACAATATTTATAATGTGGATTGATAAAAAGAAGGTAAATATACAATAAAATCACAAAACAAAATGGAAATAAAACTTAAAACATAAAAGAAAAGTAGGATAAAGGAAGATTATCACGAATGCGGAAACGTATAAATGAAGATGTTATGAGAGAGGTCAAAGCAAAAAGAGAGCTAATTTCCAATATTAGGAAGAAACAATCATCATTTTTTGGCCATATAATGAGGAGAGAACAACTGGAATATATTGTAACAACTGGAAAAATTGAGGGATGAAGAGACAGAGGGAAGCAAAGAGAGAAAATAACAGACAGCTTAAGAGAATGGCTTGGCAGAAGGTCAACAACAGAAATGATAAATAGCTGCAGAGATCGAACGTTGTGGAGAGACATGATCACCTAAGCCAGCATGACCGGTACTTGATGATGATGATGAAGTGGAAACGATTAACAATCATGAAGGTACAGAAGATGAACAAGACGGATAATTAATACGGAAAAAGAATAACAATCATGATAAATAATACTAACAAATTAACAAGCATGAAAGAAAACATAAAAAATGATCAACAAATATTAGAAGTTAACAAAGAGAATTAACAAGAGGGAAACAAGAATAACAAAGTAAAATAATTAAAGATAATCTTGTTGTTTAAGACGGCGAGATTAGGACAAGAAGCCCCAGGGTTCTGATCACGTGACAGATGGTTGTTGTTTCTCATCGCATCTGTGGTCTCTTCATCTCTTTACCTCCTCAGCAATAGTTTATAGTGTTGATTGCAATATACGTGATCATTGGAATACCGGTCAATACGGCAGATAGGCGGCTAGAACCATTAAAGCATAGTCTGAAAAGTGTTCCTTGTTGCAATTTCTTCATATTCCAAGTCCGGCTTGACGCTGGAGCTACTGAGTTTAGTGCTCTGTGCACACCGTGAGCTGTGTGTTTCATCCGGATTGTTTCGATATTCCGATTGTTGACGACGAATGATGATATCGTATGAAGAAAGACAATTCAGCTGCGTTCACTTTCGGTGCCGCTGGGCCTTCTATCTTTTGGTGTGTGCAGTAGCTGCTATGACGGGGACTGCTGCTGCCATTCTTTGCCTGGATCCTTCAATGACATGAGATGTTAGTTCGGATGATTCCACTGGCACGGGCGGTTGAGCAGTTATGGATTTTAATTTGATTTCAGTGATACTGGGGCCTTCGACTAACCATAACCGTAACCATAACATCCCCATAACTATTCTCTGGTTAGTGACAACCGATATTTTTTTTAGCCCGCTTTAATAAAGACGGAAAGAATGTTGCCTCCAGGACACTAAGTACATGTTAAAGGACCTTTAGTGGTTACAAATAAGACTATAATCTGCAGTAATAATTGTATGCACAAATCTACTAAAAACCTGAGACTTTCTGCGACTGAAAATGTGAGTAGATCGGATGTAGAAGGATATCTGCCTGTATAGCGAGGGACACATGTTTACACTGAGGACAATTCCAAAACAAAGTGCACAAGTCTACAGGGGGAAAAGCTGAGAGCTGTAACAGGGGGAAAAGTTCACAAGTCCAGACGGGAAAAGGTCCACAAGGTTAGCGGAAGAAAAATGCACAAGTCTAAAGGTGGAGAAGTCCAGTATATAGGGAAAATGTCTACAATTCTGCAAATGGGAAGCGGGGAGGGGGTTACAAGCCTATCGAGAAAATTTTTTTTTTTGGGGGGGAGGATTCTACCAGTCTACTCTGGCTAGTCAGAGATAAAACAACTGGTGAAACTCAAACAGTATTATTATTTATATGATTTGTGTCTGTACGTGCGTGCGTGCGTATGTATGTATGTATGTCATACTCTCATCCTCCCTCAATGCCTGCCTCTATGTATCAACTGGTTGAGTATTTTCTCTCACTCTCCCATGTTTGTAGATCGGCCTCACGGTTACAGCTTCAATACATCACGATACATTTGTTCTCACTTTCTTCGTCAACACTACAACTTTCCCCTTATGTTTCGTAGCTCCAACACTACAACTTTCCCCTTATGTTTCGTAGCTCCAACACTACAACTTTCCCCTTATGTTTCGTAGCTCCAACACTACAACTTTCCCCTTATGTTTCGTAGCTCCAACACTACAACTTTCCCCTTATGTTTCGTAGCTCCAACACTACAACTATCCCCTTATGTTTCGTAGCTCCAACACTACAACTTTCCCCTTATGTTTCGTAGCTCCAACACTACAACTTTCCCCTTATGTTTCGTAGCTCCAACACTACAACTTTCCCCTTATGTTTCGTAGCTCCAACACTACAACTTTCCCCTTATGTTTCGTAGCTCCAACACTACAACTTTCCCCTTATGTTTCGTAGCTCCAACACTACAACTTTCCCCTTATGTTTCGTAGCTCCAACACTACAACTTTCCCCTTATGTTTCGTAGCTCCAACACTACAACTTTCCCCTTATGTTTCGTAGCTCCAACACTACAACTTTCCCCTTATGTTTCGTAGCTCCAACACTACAACTTTCCCCTTATGTTTCGTAGCTCCAACACTACAACTTTCCCCTTATGTTTCGTAGCTCCAACACTACAACTTTCCCCTTATGTTTCGTAGCTCCAACACTACAACTATCCCCTTATGTTTCGTAGCTCCAACACTACAACTTTCCCCTTATGTTTCGTAGCTCCAACACTACAACTTTCCCCTTATGTTTCGTAGCTCCAACACTACAACTTTCCCCTTATGTTTCGTAGCTCCAACACTACAACTTTCCCCTTATGTTTCGTAGCTCCAACACTACAACTTTCCCTTATGTTTCGTAGCTCCAACACTACAACTTTCCCCTTATGTTTCGTAGCTCCAACACTACAACTTTCCCCTTATGTTTCGTAGCTCCAACACTACAACTTTCCCCTTATGTTTCGTAGCTCCAACACTACAACTTTCCCCTTATGTTTCGTAGCTCCAACACTACAACTTGCCCCTTATGTTTCGTAGCTCCAACACTACAACTTTCCCCTTATGTTTCGTAGCTCCAACACTACAACTTTCCCCTTATGTTTCGTAGCCTCAACACTACAACTATCCCCTTATGTTTCGTAGCTCCAACACTACAACTTTCCCCTTATGTTTCGTAGCTCCAACACTACAACTTTCCCCTTATGTTTCGTAGCTCCAACACTACAACTTTCCCCTTATGTTTCGTAGCCTCAACACTACAACTATCCCCTTATGTTTCGTAGCTCCAACACTACAACTTTCCCCTTATGTTTCGTAGCTCCAACACTACAACTTTCCCCTTATGTTTCATAGCTCCAACACTACAACTTGCCCCTTATGTTTCATAGCTCCAACACTACAACTTTCCCCTTATGTTTCGTAGCTCCAACACTACAACTTTCCCCTTATGTTTCGTAGCTCCAACACTACAACTTTCCCCTTATGTTTCGTAGCTCCAACACTACAACTTTCCCCTTATGTTTCGTAGCTCCAACACTACAACTATCCCCTATGTTTCGTAGCTCCAACACTACAACTATCCCCTTATGTTTCGTAGCTCCAACACTACTTCACGATGCTCTATTTAATTATCAATTATAATTGTTAACTAAACACACAGTATAGAGCGGAGAGGAGGCACACGAGCGGAACACAAGAGAGGACTTGGGTGCACGACACAGATGACATTATTTTACTGAGCCTACGCATACGCAATTAAAACATAGAAGCATCGTTCCAAATCAGGATCAAAATTCTATTGAAACTAGCAGTCGAACTCTGGAAGGTTTCAATGGTGGCGTTATCGCCAGTTCGAGGCTCCACGGTATGCAGGTATGTGTTTCTGCATGGGTCCGTTGAGGAAGGTTGGTTGTTTGGACAAAAGGGCGGATAGAGAGACAGACAGACAAGCCATATAATGGGTTGATTGGGCAATTTGTCGATTGATTGATTGATTGATGCATATATGAACTGCCTAACTGTCTCAAGAAGGATAGATATAGACTGGTTAAGCTATAATCAGTTTATATATGTCTATAATAACTAATTATAGTAAAAAAAAAAGTAAAGTACCCCCGCCACGCCAAGTGGCGTATAGGGAAATACGGTGTTAGTGACTCTTTATTGTACAGACCTTCAGCACATGATTTTTGGGGTAATGTGGTCGGTATTACGCCCGTGCTGCTTTACTTTCCCAGAAAAAAAAATCCGGTACCCATTTAAGGCTGGGAGAACCCGGAAGCCGTCGGTTGAGATCGAACCCTACCCCTTGTCCTTTGTAGTCGAGTTCACTAACCACTGAGCTATCGCGGCTCCAATAACTAATAATATATAACTATAATTAAGTATAGCTATTTATTATTGAAAGAACGCAAGTGCGTTGTAATACGGGAGGTCAAAAAGTAATGCACACCAATTTTTTTCTCGGCTAATAATAAATATAGGAATATGAAATTTAGCACACTTCGAATATGACATGTTCCAATTATGTGTACCAAATTGCACAGCATTCTGATAAATATTACGCAATCTATGAACCGTTAAAATGGAGCTTGTCAACAATGTCCGTTACAAACAGCGAATTGTCATAGAATTTCTGGTTGCGGAAAAAGAAACTGTGGCAAACATTCATAAACGACTGTGTGCAGTGTACAAATGTTCTGCAGTCGATAGGAGCGCAGTTAGTCGCTGGGTTCAGAGAATTAAAGCTGCAGAAAGTGTACGAGTGGAGCTGCATGATTTACCGCGTTCTGGACGTGTTGCCTCGGCTACCAGCACAGACATGTTAAACCGGGCTGATACCATTATTCGTAAGGATAGGCGTATCACTATTCAGCAATTGGCATTGCAGCTTACAGTCAGCAAGGGAAGTGCAATCGCAATTTTTAAAACTCTCGGATATTCAAAGATTTGCGCTCGATGGGTTCCTCGGTGCCTAACAAATGATCACAGAGTTCAAAGGAAAACATTCTGTTCTGAATTGTTGGAGCGTTTCGGTGTTGAAGGAGAAATGTTTTTGTCAAAAATTGTTACCGGTGACGAAACGTGGGCACATTATTATGAGCCTGAAACAAAAATGCAGTCAATGGAATGGCATCATCCGCAGTCACCAAAAAGAAAAAAAATTCAAAACATCTCCATCAGCCGGAAAGGTGATGATCACTGTCTTCTGGGACATTGATGGTGTGATTCTTGTTGATGTAATGACAAGAGGTGAGACAATCAACTCGACAGCTTACATCAATACACTGACAAAACTCAAAAATCGGTTCCACAGAGTTCGGCCTAATAAGCCATCTGCAGATTTGTTGCTTCAACATGACAATGCACGCCCTCACACAAGTCTGGTAACACGGGAAGCAATCAACAAATTTGGTTGGACTGTACTGCCCCATCCTCCTTACAGCCCTGATCTGGCTCCCTCAGATTTCCATCTGTTTGGATCACTCAAAAAATTCCTGCGTGGGACACACTTTGACAATGATGAGGGTGTGATCCGTGCAGTTAAAAAATGGCTACGCGAGCAGGACAAAACTTGGTACAAACGAGGCATTCATGACCTAGTATCGCGTTGGCGTAAGGCAATACGCTTGGACGGAGATTATGTTGAAAAATAGGTAGTGTAAAGGGGATGTTCAGCTACAATCTGTGAAAATTTCACACATTTTGCCCGAATAGTTTCCGAGAAAAAAATTGGTGTGCATTACTTTTTGACCTCCCTACGTAGTTTGAATCAGATAAATGTTGAAAGAATGTGTGTCCGCAAGTTATATTCATAGCATCAATGTGTGAGTTATTAAAGGAGAATGAGTGTGTGAGTTATAGTGAGAGAATGAATGTGTGAATTATAATGAAAAAAAATGTGTGAGTTATAATGAGAGAATGAATGTGTGAGTTATAGTGAGAGAATGAATTAATGTGAATTATAATGAGAGAATGAATTTGTGAGTTATAATCAGAGAATGAGTGACAGTGAGTTATAATGAGATAGTGAGTGACAGTGGCCTACAATGAGAGAAAGAGTGGCAGTGAGCTATAAAAAGAGAATGAATGTGTGAGTTATAATGAGAGAATGAATTTGTGAGTGAGTTATAATGAGAGAATGAGTGACGGTGAGTTATAATGAGAGAATGAGTGACAGTAAGTTATAATGAGAGAATGAGTGACAGTGAGTTATAATGAGAGGATGAGTGACAGTGAGTTATAATGAGAGAATGAGTGACAGTAAGTTATGATGAGAGAATGCGCGACAGTAGGTTATAATGAGAGAAGGCGTGAGTTATAATGAGAGAATGAGTGACAGTGAGTTATAATGAGAGAATGAGTGACAGTGAGTTATAATGAGAGAATGTGTGGAAGTGAGTTATAATGAGAGAATGAGTGACAGTGAGTTATAATGAGAGAATGTGTGACAGTGAGTTATAATGAGAGAATGAGTGACAGTGAGTTATAATGAGAGAAGTAGGAAGTTTTGTAGTAATAAATCAGCATTGTTGTGTTATCTACCTGCCCAGGTAACACGCACGTGTTTGAGCTCACCTCTGAGCGATTACCAGTCACCGAGTGAATCACACCCGAGCTGGCACCATCGGTAACTGTGCTGTGCCAGGGTAAAGTTACCTGAACTCAGTCAACCAAGCCAGCAACAGGTGTTTCAGTCAACCAACGAGATCATCCGTCTGGAGTGTCATCTATCCCCCCACAGTGAGGCGTGCTCTCATGAATTAAATGTTTCACCATCACCGCCAGAGCACATTCATGAATTATCATTTCTTCTTCTTGCTCCCCTTCTACTTATTCCTCTCTGTTTCCACTGAGACAGGGTTTCTAGATTCAGATGCAACAAAGAAGCACAAAGTTGTCGAGAGAAAAGGAATTCTCAGATGAGAAGAGCATGAGATGACTTCTGTTTATGAGCTATAGCTGACTATTGGTTTCACAGAACACATACCTTTCATCCTGAAATGATGGTCTGAGAAATAATTAATTTAAATAATGGGGTCAGGCAGATCTAGTGGTTAGATGTTTGGGAAGCAACGTCCCGGATGTGATCCCGTCAGATGTGATCTAGTCAGATGTGATCCCGCCAGATGTGATCCCGCCAGATGTGATCCCGCCAGATGTGATTCCGTCAGATGTGATCCCGCCAGATGTGATTCCGTCAGATGTGATCCCGCCAGATGTGATTCCGTCAGATGTGATCCCGCCAGATGTGATCCCGCCAGATGTGATTCCGTCAGATGTGATTCCGTCAGATGTAATCCCGCCAGATGTGATCCCGCCAGATGTGATCCCGCCAGATGTGATTCCATCAGATGTGATCCCGTCAGATGTGGTTCCGTCAGATGTGATCCCGTCAGATGTGATCCCGCCAGATGTGATCCCGCGAGATGTGGCGAGAATTGTTCATTTTGACTACGTGGTTACTTTGTGGCTATACCCTCCCCCCCCCCCCCCAATTCTGTGCAGTGAGGTCCGATGTGTAACCAGCTCGGATAACGGCGAAAGACAGGAGGTCCCGTGTACATTCTGCGCACGTTAAAGAACTCTTGGCAGTTGGAAACCGAAGCGGGTGTCAAAAATGGCTCCGCAGTGAAAATATGATAGGGAAATCCCCCCCCCCCCCGCAAAAAAAACTTCTCCACCGCCCAACCTAAAAGAAAATGTCAAACTCTTGACGATAACAAAATTTAGAGGAAACATATTGCAGAAGATCTGCCTGCCTGGCGATGGATACCTGAGCACACAGCTGCTCGGTGTCAAACCGAGAGTTCATGCAAAGTTCAGTCCGTCTGGCCTCTACTTGAGATATCAAGACGTCGTATGAAGCAAACAATCGAGTACATAAGGGACAATCGAGTACATAAGGGAAAACATCTCGTTATCTCGTTGGTTATGCACTGGGCACAGCAATCACTTCTGTATTGCTGAGGTTTTATTGTAATGGCGACAGTTACTTTACCTAGATTTGAACTGTCAATCACCTTGTTCAATCACCTTGTTCAATCACCTTGTTCAGTTACCTTGTTCAATCACCTTGTTCAATCACCTTGTTCAATCACCTTGTTCAATCACCTTGTTCTTTAGATCGTTATCTTTTGAGGTCGCTGAACATTGTCCGTCAAACATTGATGACCAAGTGATAACCAAATTATGACGAAATGATAACTTAATGATAACAAAATGATGACGAAATGATAACTTAATGATGACCAAATGTTAATTAAATTATGACCAAATTATAACCAACTGATGGTCAAACGATAACCAAACAATGACCAAATAATAACAAATGATGACCAAATTATGAGTATGGTGGGTGAAACGATCAGTACCAAAAGATGTGCAGTTAGGTTGTGGGGGCTGACAGGCCTAAAAACGAAAGATGTTAGAGATTGACTATAACCAACGACGCGATGTAACAAATACCACTCCGAGTGCCAGCCACAATTTCTAAGAAGAAGACTCGATTTCTATATTTATCCCCTTCACGCATCTTGAAACTGGCAAAAGATTATCTTTGTTGATGGACTTAATGCCACATTCAAAGAAAGGTAACTCAGAACTTACTTTGAAATATTTTGTGAAAGAAATTGAATTTCCATTTAATAGAGGGAGAGAACTTCAGAGAGCCTTTCATTTTGATGAGTTTAGCTGAATGTTTGCAACGGCGAGGTGTTTAGCGCTTGCATCAAGTGTTTGAAACACAAATAGTAATTGTGAACACGTACACAGCTTGTAGGTTATAGCAGATGGCCATATAACAGAAAGACTGGATAAAGACATCAATAGATCTGTTGGCCATACACAATTAGCCAACCACGTCTGCTCATAACGTAGTGTCAGGAAGTGCTTAATGATTACAGGAAGGAGATGGAGCTAGATAGAACTTGTTCGTAGAAAAAAATCCAGAAAGAAAGATAATAACTACACAAACACAATAACTACACAAACACAATAACTACACAAACACATTAATTACACAAACACAATAACTACACAAACACAATAACTACACAAACACAATAACTACACAAACACAATAACTGCACAAACACATTAATTACACAAGCACAACAATTAAAAAAACACATTAATTACACAAGCACAACAATTACAAAAACACATTAATTACACAAGCACAACAATTAAAAAAACACATTAATTACACAAGCACAACAATTACAAAAACACATTAATTACACAAGCACAACAATTAAAAAAACACATTAATTACACAAGCACAACAATTAAAAAAACACATTAATTACACAAGCACAACAATTACAAAAACACATTAATTACATAAGCACAACAATTACAAAAACACATTAATTACATAAGCACAATAATTACAAAAACACATTAATTACATAAGCACAACAATTACAAAACACATTAATTACATAAGCCCAACAATTAAAAAACACATTAATTACACAAGCACAACAATTACAAAAACACATTAATTACATAAGCCCAACAATTAAAAAAACACATTAATTACACAAGCACAACAATTACAAAAACACATTAATTACACAAGCACAGCAATAAAAAAAACACATTAATTACACAAGCACAACAATTACAAAAACACATTAATTACATAAGCACAACAATTACAAAAACACATTAATTACATAAGCACAACAATTACAAAAACACATTAACTGTAGCCGGGAAGGAACGAATGTAGGGGAATAGTTGGAGTAGGGACGGTGTGAGGAGGATTGAGAGAAACACCGTAAGTGTGGGGAAGGTGACATTCACGGAATGGTGGGTGTTGTTTGGGTGAGTACAGATGAGAGAGTCTTGTGATATTGGGGACAGGCGAAAAGCACGGAGGAGTAAATAGAAATAAGTGAAGGTTTAAGGTGAGAGAGAGGTTATGACGTCAAGAGAAGTCATTGGCTAGGAAATTAAGGAAGTAGTTGTTGATTGGCTGTGGTACGAGATACTTAAGGCCATGCCGAGGGTTTCGGAGGGTTAAAACTCTCATGCAGGAGAGAAAAGGATGCTGTTGTACCAGTAACAGCAAAACCAAGTGGGGCTAAGTGGTAGAACAGAGCATACACTCTTTTAAAGGAGAAGCGATCGGATACATGAGGAGAGTGAGTGCAAGAGTCAGAGGTATCTAGCTTACTTGATACCCGAGCGGAAATTTTAGGCCGATGTGCTTTTATGATTGTACGTTGTCAAGCCGCTGTGCTTTTATGATTGTACGTTGTTAAGCCGCTGTGCTTTTATGATTGTACGTTGTCAAGCCGCTGTGCTTTTATGATTGTACGTTGTCAAGCCGCTGTGCTTTTATGATTGTACGTTGTCAAGCCGCTGTGCTTTTATGATTGTACGTTGTTAAGCCGCTGTGCTTTTATGATTGTACGTTGTCAAGCCGCTGTGCTTTTATGATTGTACGTTGTTAAGCCGCTGTGCTTTTATGATTGTACGTTGTCAAGCCGCTGTGCTTTTATGATTGTACGTTGTCAAGCCGCTGTGCTTTTATGATTGTACATTGTTGTTTGTTGAATTATGAAATTAAAGTCTTACTATGTTTTCACACGAGAGACTGACGTGCGTCATTGATTCATTGAAACATGTGTGTTGTAGACCAACCCAACACCCGGAGTCAATCACAACGCGTAAGTCATCATGTGCCATACCGGTTGGCGTAGGTGATCATGTCCCTCCACATCTTCTATCCACTGTGCATCGTATCAGTTCTGTTGTTGACTGTTTTCCATGCCATGACATCAAGCTATCCAGTATTTTCTCTCTTTGTCGCCCGCGATCTCTCTTTCCTTTTATTTTGCCAGTTGTAACCAAGTATTCCAACTTTCCTCTTCTCATGATGTGCCCGAAAAATGTTGATTGTTTCTTTCTGATGTTTTTTAAGAGCTCTCTTTTTGTGTTGGCCTCTTTGAGAACTTCCTCATTGGTCTTTTTAGCTGTCCAGGGAACTTTCAACATTCTTCTGAGAAATCCCATCTCTGTGGCCTCTAATCGTCTTTTTATTTGCTTGTCTACTGTCCATGATTCGCATCCATAGGTCAGAATTGGTTCTATATAGCACCGATGAACTCTCTTTCTCATTTTTATTGACATAGATTTGTTGCATAAGATATTTTTCATTTTCTGAAATGCTATTTTGGCCTGAGCTATTCTGCTTTTTATTTCTGTGGTGCATCTCCCATCTGATGTAATTATTGTGCCCAAGTATTTGAAACGTTGCACTTGTTTCAGATTTGTCTCGTTTATTTTTATGCTGCATGATGGTGGTGATTGTTTCTTCGATTTAACGCGTAAGTACAGAAATTAAACAGTTGACACCAACAACTGAGTACAGAGCTAAAAGGAAGGGCGAGCAGTGACGGTGAAAGGAAATCACCAAAAACAATGAGCCTGCCAGACTTATCGACAGGTAGACACTGTAGAGCTCGACGTTCAGGCGTTGCCTGTGCTACGTTCAAGACAATGGGTTGCAACAGCCGACCATCTAGAAGACGTCCAGTTTACGACTACCGTGTTACCGCGTTACTTTGTGAGGCCATTGAACCTGGCAACTTTACAGTTACGGTTACATTGATGCCGTTGGCAATTTCATCACGGGGCAAAACCAATAAATTATTTTACATAACTACTCAAACAGAATAAATATTCAAATACAATAATTACACAATAACTACACAAACACATTAATTACATAAGCATATTAATTACACAAACAATAATTACAGAAACAAAATAATTACAGAAACACAATAATTACACAAACACAATAACTACACAAGCAGAATAACTACATCATGACAAAAATTGTTGCACAGTTGATTCCGAAGGAAGGCGAGATGGACGGGGATGGGTATCCTGACGGAGGATAATATAAACATGAAAAGATTGGGCTAGACCTAGAGTGAAGACAATCTGCAATGGATTGCCAGGTACCGATCAAGGTGGATCAACATTATTGTTGCACAGAACCCTTCAAGTGTGTCAGCTCTGTTTGTTTGTGATAGAGAGAAGGGGGATAGCAAGAAGGAAGTAGTTGGACATATATTTAAAACAATCGTTAATGAGATAAACGGAGAGAAATCATCAAGACAATTCCAGTAAATGACTCAATAGAAAATCACTTCATGAAAATTTAAATTAAAAACAAAACCAACTATCCTGTAGCAGAAGCACACTTCATGAACAAAATAAATACAAGGAGAAACAGCGAGCCAGGAAAACGTGGGCTGATGGATGATCAGTCACAGTCAAGATGACAAGTCAAGCTATATGGTTTGCGATGTCCAGGAATGTGCATACAATACAATAAACTTATAACGAGACCGGCTATAACGAGCAGTGATCTCTGCAATATGTGCCATTTTGTCACGCAAGGTTTCTGTTTTTGAGATTGTGGTTCTGCCCTATGTGCCGTCTTCGGCTTGAGAGGACAATAGATAGATAGAGATAACGAGAAGCTTTGCACACCCTACAAGCTAGGAGCAAGAGTACTCTGATTTCAGGATCTCCTTAATGAAAAGTGCCAAGAGTTGGCTGAAGTTTAGGTTATGTAAACTTCAACCTAAGTATGGGATGGCTGAAGTTTAGGTTATGTAACCTTCAACCTAAGTATGGGCTGGCTGAAGTTTAGGTTATGTAAACTTCAATCTACGTATAGGCTGGCTGAAGTTTAGGTTATGTAAACTTTAATCTACGTATAGGCTGACTGAAGTTTAGGTTATGTAAACTTCAATCTACGTATAGGCTGGCTGAAGTTTAGCTTATGTAAACTTCAATCTACGTATAGGCTGGCTGAAGTTTAGGTTATGTAAACTTCAATCTACGTATAGGCTGGCTGAAGTTTAGGTTATGTAAACTTCAATCTACGTATAGGCTAGCTGAAGTTTAGGTTATGTAAACTTCACCCTAAGTATGGGCTGACTGAAGTTTAGGTCATGTAAACTTCAACCTAAGTATGGGCCTGGAGAATTGAACAAATATAGAAAAAAGTGCTATGAATAAAACTTTACGTAACTGATGAACGACACGAATTTAAACGACGTTTCGGCTCAATAGACCTTCAGAAGGAACAAACATGCAACACACACATTTGTAAGTAAATAAAACTAGACATACATAGCTAACTAGTAATGCAGAATCCAAAACAAAATAATATCGAACTAGTATGAACATTTGTTGTAGGCTGAACTGAACAGTGGTTGGCTACACCGAAACAAGTGCGAAATGGAATTTCAATGAAAGTAGTCTGCGGTGTGGCTTGGTCAGTTTCAAAAGGAGCAACCGAAAAGTGGAAACAAAGTGAACTAAGGGAGAAGCCAGTGGTGGAGTGTACTAAACACTCCAAGGTATGGTGACAGCCTTACAAGGAAGTAATACAACACAATACTGACGTTTCGGCCTGTAGCCTTCTTCAGAATACAAGGACAACGACAACAAACGGTGAAGCACAATTATCTATAACTACATGTTAGATGATCAAGTGCAGGACGAGGAAAGTAGGATGTTGAAACAAGAAAGGAGAGGGAAGAGAGAAATGAATACTACATGAGTAGAGGTAGGATGGGCGTCAAGATATATAAAAAAGAAAAAGAGAAAAATATTTTTTTAAAAAGAGAAAAATGTATCATAAAATGCACTTAGCTTAAAACAGCAACTCTGCCCTCCGTGCTGGAACACATCAGAATGACTTGGAGTTTTAAGGATGTGTCTAGAAAGTAACATGCATGTGACTGAAACACGCAAGTTTAGAAGGACAAGAGGACCTGTGTGGCGGGAAAACAAATCAGAGGGGGCGGGGGGAGGGGGGGGGAGAAAGATAGGCGAAGCTGCCAAACTACTATGAAAACGATTGTCAATGGTGAGAGGAAAACTAGAGGCCCAAAACCAAAGGCCTGGAGGGGCCAAACTGCTAGCCAATAAATCACTCGGACAATGCAAGTGAGAGATCCCGCGAGAGGTTAAAAGAAAGAGTGAATGAAAGGACAAAGTAGTGAACTGGGAGATGTGTGAGAGAGATAGACTCTACAGAATGGATGGCCTGGGACTGGGAGATGGGTGAGAGAGATAGACTATACAGAATGGATGGCCTGGAACTGGGAGATGGGTGAGAGAGATAGACTCTACAGAATGGATGGCCTGGGACTGGGAGATGTGTGAGAGAGATAGACTCTACAGAATGGATGGCCTGGGACTGGGAGATGGGTGAGAGAGATAGACTCTACAGAATGGATGGCCTGGGACTGGAAGAGTTGAGAGTTAGGTCAACGAAGGGAGGAAGAGGGGGGAAGTGAATACCAGAGGAAGCGATAAGGAGAGGAAGAATAAGAAAGCCGGTATAAGTCATGTAGGTAGGAAGAAGATTTAGTGATAGGGGGGTGGTCCGAAGGAAGTTAGTCAATCGAGAGGTAGGGAAGTATTAGATGAAGAGGTATAGAGAGGAGGGATAAGAAGCAGGTATTGAAAAGTGGATAGGAGGAGAGGCGGTAGGTCAGAAGTGAATAGAAAGAAAGGGAGTCTGGAAGAAGTGGAGTAATAGGCTCTTGCTGCGCAAGAGGTATGCACCAAAGGAAGTAAAGAAGTTGGGAAATGATAGAACAAAGGGGAATGATGAGGGTCCTAGGAGAGGAATGAAGTGGGCATCAGGATAAGGGGGATACTGGAATAGTAGGTATAAAGGAGTAGTGACTACAAGTGAATAGAGAGGAAAGGGGTGAGATAGGAGTAGATCAGTAGAGAGGTGGTGGGAAGGACGAGGAACAATAGAGGTGACCAGAGAGATGGTACAGTCCAGGTGGAGAGGTAATATAGTGATATGGAGGTGAAGGACATGTAGGTAGTCAGAAGAGAAGGGGGAGGGGGTTTAGGATGAAGAGATAGGAGTTACTCAAAGAGGATATGGAAAGCAGGGATGGACGAGGAGTAGAAGACCCAAGAAGTGAAATAGGAAGAGAAGTCCATAGGTGGGAGGATGGAGTTGGAGGAAGGAGGGTCCTCAAAGGGACAGGGATACATTGATGCCACGAGGGGTGAGGCAACCCCAACGAGCGATCAGATGGTGTTCCAGAGTGAGCCGACTGTGGTGATTAGAAGAGCATTATACTAGGCCAGTAACCAAGACATCAGTCTTACCTCGATGGCCCCTCGAGTTAAAGTGGGCTGCTACAGGAGTATCCGCTTCTCGGGTGATGTCATTTAAGTGTTACTAACTTACTTTAGACTTAACACTTACTTAACACTAGTTACTTTAATTAAGAACTAAGGGAGAGTCTCAGGCAATTTGATCCCAACAAATATACTACACGGACAGCACACTTATCTTTTATAAGTGTGCCCCTAACTGCAAATTCGCTGAAAAAGGAGAATTGAGCGGTGGTTACAAGATTCTAATAGACAGAATTTCCATTTGATCGCCGTCAACATGAATGGGGATAAGCTGCCCTGCTCGCATGTAGGAACATTTGAGAAGCCAAGATGTTTTTTTAAAATACAAGAACACTGTCGACAGAGTCCAAGTTGGACACAAGATGATGGATGACTGGTAAATATTTGAACAATGGGTGTACAAGGTATTGCACTTATTGTTGACAATTGCTCAGTTCATGTTTAACATGTTTAGATCTATTTCTTTGTTGACATAGTACATTTCTCTATTATTAAACATTAATCGAAAACGAGTCGGTTATAACAGCAATCATAATCTCGTTACTCGTTATAACCGGATTCTACTTAATATATCTCCTCTCTGTACCACGTCACGGTACAAAAAGAAAGACAAAAAAAATATATAATAAATACAAAGATGACATAGGGATGAGGAATACTTGGGGAGTCTGGGTGATAGGATGGGAATGAGAACGGGGTTGGAGAGGGGGGGGGGAGGAGTCAGGATAGATTAGGATGAGCATTGGAATTTTGTTGAGCGTCACTGCCGATTATTTTCACTTTCCCACAGAATTCCAATGACACAAGTTCATCCGGTTTTTATTTTATTTTTCATTCAAGAAGATGTTAACCTTGATGATGTGTTTACAAGAAGACACATTGGCCAGGTGCTTAGTGCACTTGGTAGCTGCAGTCTCACCTGTAGTGTGTTGTTTCTCTGTGCTCACAAAGCGGTTTGGAGGTTCTATAACTCGGTGGTGAACCTCACTGCCTAGCCTTGTGCTAGGGTTGTGAGCCTCATTATCGTACTTTGAAGGTCACTGCCCTAAATATAGGCTGTAGTACTTCATCATTCTGACGACTGGTTATCTAACTTGTATGAACGGCTCTTTATTAGTTTACTCTTCTTCATAGTAGTCTTTTTTGTAGCACTTCATTGCATTGTAATTTAAATCTTAGTTCTGACTTCTCACGAACTGGAATGTCTTTGATTATGACTGGATCAGCTTCATCTCAGATGGACTCTAATGAACTCGATCTAGACTTCTTATCTCTGTGTAGACTGCGACTTCTACTTGACTTCGTATTTCTTCCATCTTTTTGCTCATATTGTCACCAGTGCTTGAGAGGTGGCGATACTTTAGCGAATCAATTCAGAGGAAGAGGTATGTTTACCGCACTCGGAAAAATTTACAATTAATCAACAACAGAAAAAATTGTGGACCAAAGCAGGATCGAACCCGTACTCAGTGGCACAGTGCCTTGCCACGAAAAGCCAAACGCTAGGGAACACTGCCACTGAGCTAACTAAAAAAATATCTTCGAAGGTAATGTCTTTCGCGCAGGTGTTCTCATGACTATAGCATAAGGCAGCGATCACAGCTCGGAAATACATTTTGATATGTATTTTTTCCTGTTAAGACAAGTATCTCCCGGATAGGGTAGGGCTGAATAATTGCGTTGCAGACAAACATTTAGGACGAAACAGCGAGAATAGTTTTTTTAATCATTTTTTCCGAGTGCTGTAAACATACCTCTTCCTCTGAATTGATTCGCTGATTATCGCCTCGGAAGTTTCCCTCTAGAATCATATTCTTGTATTATTATTTGTCTCCGGCGATACTTTAGTCTTTCATAGGCCAAGAATGCTGTCTCGCTTTTGTTCTGGAGATTTCCCTACTTTCCTCGTTCAGTCTTGCCCTCTGACACTAAACTAGAGGCGGTCTATCTTTAACTTGACAAATCTGCCTACTTGCTATCTCCATGACTCCGTCGAGCCTTTGTTGTTAATTAAAAAAAAAAAACCTTGACAGAAAAGTACAGCCGACTATTAGATATTTAATTCTGTCGGAGGCATGATATCAAACTCGACAACTTTATTAAAACGGATAGTACAGAGCTTTTGAAATGCGGATTTGTAGAAGAACAGTTAGAATTGAATGGAAAGATACGAGAAGAAACGATGAAGTATAACAAAAAACTAAAAATTAAAAGAAAACTACTCAATACAATTCAAACAAAACAAATGAGACTTTTGGGGTATATTAAAAGACATAGTAGCCCGGTAAGAGTAATCTTGGAAGGGAAAATACCAGGTAAAAGAGGCAGACCAAGACTAACGTGGACGAGTAAAATTAAAAGATGGACAAGTCAGCCTATGACAACCTGAACCATCAAAGCAAGAGATAAGAGTTGAATGGCGCTCCATGGTAGCCAACCTTCGATGCGGAGACGGCACTCAATGATGAATACAACAGTTACATTTCCATAGTCCAACAGTTACCCTAACATAGCCCAACAGTTACCCTACATAGCCCAACAGTTACCCTAACATAGGCCAACAGTTACCCTAACATAGGCCAACAGTTACCCTAACATAGGCCAACAGTTACCCTAACATAGGCCAACAGTTACCCTAACATAGGCCAACAGTTACCCTAACATAGGCCAACAGTTACCCTAACATAGGCCAACAGTTACCCTAACATAGCCCAACAGTTACCCTAACATAGGCCAACAGTTACCCTAACATAGGCCAACAGTTACCCTAACATAGGCCAACAGTTACCCTAACATAGGCCAACAGTTACCCTAACATAGGCCAATAGTTACCCTAACATAGCCCAACAGTTACCCTACATAGCCCAACAGTTACCCTAACATAGGCCAACAGTTACCCTAACATAGCCCAACAGTTACCCTAACATAGGCCAACAGTTACCCTAACATAGCCCAACAGTTACCCTAACATAGCCCAACAGTTACCCTACATAGCCCAACAGTTACCCTAACATAGGCCAACAGTTACCCTAACATAGCCCAACAGTTACCCTAACATAGGCCAACAGTTACCCTAACATAGGCCAATAGTTACCCTAACATAGCCCAACAGTTACCCTAACATAGCCCAACAGTTACCCTAACATAGGCCAATAGCTACCCTAACATAGCTCAACAGTTACCCTAACATAGGCCAATAGTTACCCTAACATAGCCCAACAGTTACCCTCACATAGGCCAATAGTTACCCTAATATAGGCCAATAGCTACCCTAACATAGCTCAACAGTTACCCTAACATAGGCCAATACCTACCCTAACATAGCCCAACAGTTACCCTAACATAGGCCAATAGCTACCCTAACATAGCCAAACAGTTACCCTAACATAGGCCAATAGTTACCCTAACATAGCACAACAGTTACCCTAACATAGCCCAACAGTTACCCTAACATAGGCCAATAGTTACCCTAACATAGGCCAACAGTTACCCTAACATAGCACAACAGTTACCCTAACATAGCACAACAGTTACCCTAACATAGCCCAACATTTACCCTAACATAGGCCAATAGTTACCCTAACATAGCTCAACAGTTACCCTAACATAGATCAACAGTTACCCTAACATAGGCCAACAGTTACCCTAACATAGCCCAACAGTTACCCTAACATAGGCCAATAGTTACCCTAACATAGCTCAACAGTTACCCTAACATAGGCCAATAGTTACCCTAACATAGGCCAATAGTTACCCTAACATAGCACAACAGTTACCCTAACATAGCTCAACAGTTCCCCTAACATAGGCCAATAGTTACCCTAATATAGCCCAATAGTTACCCTAACATAACCCAACAGTTACCCTAACATAACCCAATATTTACCCTAACATAGGCCAATAGTAACCCTAATATAGCCCAATAGTTACCCTAACATAACCCAACAGTTACCCTAACATAACCCAATATTTACCCTAACATAGGCCAATAGTTACCCTAATATAGCCCAATAGTTACCCTAACATAGCCCAACAGTTACCCTAACATAGGCCAATAGTTACCCTAATATAGCCCAATAGTTACCCTAACATAGCTCAACAGTTCCCCTAACATAGGCCAATAGTTACCCTAATATAGCCCAATAGTTACCCTAACATAACCCAACAGTTACCCTAACATAACCCAATATTTACCCTAACATAGGCCAATAGTTACCCTAATATAGCCCAATAGTTACCCTAACATAGCCCAACAGTTACCCTAACATAGCCCAACAGTTACCCTAACATAGCCCAACAGTTACCCTAACATAGCCCAACAGTTACCCTAACATAGGCCAACAGTTACCATAACGTAATTACACAGTTGTCCGCTCAAAATATGGTCTAGAGATGACGATTGCTTCCCTTTGATGTGGTAATTAAAATGTCCTGTTAGTTTGGTGTCTTTATGAACGCCCTCGTCATTCTATTCAGTTGCCCATGGTATTCTCAACACTGTATCCTCCTGTATGAAGTTCTGTTCAATTCTTCGAATGACCGTATATTGTTTGGTTCCATATTAAAAATGACCGACTTGACAGGTGTATTACCTGTATTTAATAGAATAAAACAACAATATATATACTTCGGTGTAACAACAATAAGACAATAAAACAGCATTATGATTGATACTTGTCAACCCGTCCCCCTAGATTGCGATACCGTAGTACACCGCATCAAAACACAAATTTATTCAAATCAGCCAGTAATTTTGAGTACCCTTAATTTGGCTATTGTGAACACACAGGACAGTGTCAAGAGTTCAGATAAATTACTATTTTTATAATAGAGTACCTGATGGTACATTTAAGTAGAAGTAATTTTTACTACGATATCGTAATTGGGAGAGTTACAGATATGAAGCGCTATTAAAGATTTAAGACAAAAAAGAAAACATCTGACAGGTACATTTTGGAACATTCTGAATGTCGTGGTTCATTCTGATGACAAATGCTGAATGAGAAACTATTGATGTGCCAATGTTAGAGAGCCGTTACACATTCCGTCCATTTGTTTCTCTGTCTAGCATGGTGGTCTCTTATGTTTCTCCTGGCGTCCTAGCAAGGCAATTATAACATTGCTATTTATCTACCTGTGCCACATTAAACTTTTTAACAGGCTTCTGTGATTTAGATTGTGGTTTACAGATATTTCTTTATCGTTTGACTATTTTTTTTTGCTAACATAAATGTAGTTTGATCTTTGTAGCGTGCTCATCAACATATTTCTTCGTCTATCTGCGGAGCCTCTGATGTTAATTGTAAGTGCCGAAAACAACGTCTTTACAAGTCAAGGATTCAAGGAATTCATTGAGAAGAGAAAAAGCTCTTTGATGCATTGCCCATTAAATGAGATACATAGCTAACTCCGAGTAGGCTGTCAATACGTCCACTAGGTCTGTGAAAAAGAACGGGTAGAGATGGGAAGACGAAAATGCAAATAAGTAGACATATATTAGCTAGCTAGTTGTTAACTGCAGTTGGCTGGTCTTGTATGGAGGCATATACTGAAATGTGTGTTTGTCGCTACATTTATATATAATCATCATCATCGACAAGTGCCGTGCTTGCTGGCGTAAGTGATCATGTCTCTCCACAACTATCGATCTCAACAGTTATTTATCCTTTCTGTTGTTGACCTTCTGCCAAGCCATTCTCTTAAGCTGTCTGGTATCTTTTCTTATTGCTTCCCTCTATTTCTTCCTCCCTCAATTTTCCCAGTTGTTACAATATATTCCAGCTGTTCTCTTCTCATTACTTGGCCAAAAAATAATGATTATTTCTTCCTATTATTGGAAATTAGCTCTCTCTTTGCTTTGACCTCTCTCAGAACGTTTTCATTACTCTTCTTAGATATCCATGGTACTCCCAACATTCTTCTGTAAAACCACATTTCTACAGACTCCATTGATTATCTTGTCTGTTGACCTATTGTCCATGATTCACATCCATATGTTAAGATTGGCTTATGCATAACATTTAAGAACTCTTCTTGTTTCTATTGTCAAAAATATATTATTAATCGCTAAGAGTGAAAATGAGTTACAAGAAATGTTGGACATTATAGTGAAAGAAAACAAAAATAAAGGACTCAGCCTTAATAGCAAAAGACAGAAGTAATGGTAACAACAAAGAAAAATACATCACCTCAGTTCAAAATAAAGACAAGTGGAACAATATTAAAACAGGTAAATGAATTTAAATATTTGGGAACTTTGTTAAACTCAGACGGAAAATGTACAACAGAGGTGAGATGCAGAATGGCTCAGGCAAAAGCAGCTTTTCAGAAAATTAGGAAGATACTAGACAATTCATTTATTGCAATAGAAACAAGAAAAAGAGTTCTTAAATATTATGTAGAGCCAGTCTTAACATATGGATATGAATCACGGACAATAGGATAACAGACAAGAAAATTACTGGAAGCTGTAGAAATGTGGTTTTACAGAAGAATGTTGAGAATACCATAGACAGCTAATAAGAGTAATGAAAATGTTCTGAAAGAGGCCAAAGCAAAAAGAGAGCTTATTTCCAATATTAGGAAGAAACAATCATCATTTTATGGCCATGCAATGAGAAGAGAACAACTGGAATATATTGTAACAACTGGAAAAATTGAGGGACGAAGAGATAGAGGGAAGCAAAGAGAAAAAATACCAGACAGCTTAAGAGAATGGCTTGGCAGAAGGTCAACAACAGAAATGATAAAGAACTGTTGAGATCGAAAGTTGTTGAGAGACATGATCACCTACGCCAGTAGGCCCGGTACTTGATGATGATGATGATTGTCAAAAATGGATTGCATAGTATCTTCCTCATTTTCTGGAAAGCTGCTTTTGCCTGAGCCATTCTGCATCTCACCTCTTTTGTACATCTTCCGTCTGAGGTTAACAAAGTTCCCAGATATTTAAATTAATTTACCTGTTTTAATATTGTTCCACTTGTCTTTAATTCTGCACTGAGATGATGTCTTTTTCTTTGTTGTTACCATTACTTCTGTATTTTTGCTATTAAGGCTGAATCCTTTATTTTTGCTTTCCTTCACTATAATGTCCAACATTTCTCGTAACTCATTTTCACTCTTAGCGATTAATACTGTAACATCAGTATACCTTAGATTAATTATATTATGACCTCCAATTGTTGTTCCAGGCATGTCCCTTATGGATCTTAAAATAATCTCACTATAAATATTAAACAAATCTGGTGACAGCACACAACGTTGTCCAACACCCTGTTTTATTTGCTGAAACATTCCCAATTGGTTTCCAGTTCTTATGGCCGCTGTATATATATATATATATATATATATATATATATATATATATATATATATATATATCACACACCATAAAATGTGTTCATCCTCAAAACATTAGGACAGAGAACAAGAGGTAATCAATAAAATGATGGATAGACGAAGTAATAGACTTGTGCAGGAACCACAACATTTATATCCTAACAGCATCCAAATATGCCTAAGAACGACACTTCCGCTGAAAGGAAAGTGAATAAAAGAACAAGCAATACATCTACAGACATTCGATTATATCATACATTCATCTTTTCTCCTGCGACGCCTCAAAGCAACTACATATAAACAAAAGAATATGTATATACATATAATTTCACATAGATCCTGAAACCTGAAATAGTTCAACATGGACAGTTACATTCAGAAAGATGCGCCACAGACAACATAAACGAGGAGCACTTGTAAAGTGTGGTATAAAAATGAAGATGAAAAGTGACAAAACACTTCGCAAGAAAAGAGAAGACGCAAGAATGTAAACGCAACAAGAATAATAACGTGAAGGTCAACATAGAGCTATGTATATTCTGTATGTGACGTAGCTACTATACTCAAGAAGGGGACTATTTGATCATAACTAACGCTGTGTTTGTTCTTGATAGGCCTAGTATGGCAACGTCTAATTATCTTCCGAGAGAGAAAGTCTGGTGTACATATACAGACAAAGAGAGACAGACAGAGAGACAGACAGAGAGACAGACAGAGAGATAGACAGACGGACAGACGGACAGACAGAGAGACAGACAGATGGACAGACAGAGAGACAGACAGAGAGACAGACAGATAGACAAACAGACGGACAGACAGGCAGACAGACGGACAGACAGACGGACAGACAGATGTTATAGAAACCACAGACTCTTTATTGTAATTATATCTTGATGTTATTGTTCACATCACAGTACATTTATCACAACAGGTAAATCGTGACAGAGTTCTCTCATTTATTATAATCACAATCAGTTTATTTATTTCTATTATTAATCTTGGCCTATGATCGTTCTGTAGTGGATGCACTTATCTTAAATTAATGTTCATTAATTCGGGACTTCTCTGAGACAAATAGTCGGTGAATACGATCAGTCCACAAGTGCATATCTTGCATTCAATCTCTCTATCACTTACTTACGTATATCAGAATGTGAACACAACTTGAAAACTCTCAGACACTTCACAACCAAAGTTCATATGTTCATTGCTATCCTTACTACTCTCTGCTCTCTATCAACTTAATAACTTCTCAACTGACTTCAAACTACAACTTGAAGATTCTAACTTCCTAACTAACTGGCTCAACTTTCTAATCTTAACTTAACTTCTACTAACTGCCTTCGGCAGTTCGGCCGAAGCCGGACTAAGCTTACTTAGTCTACATTCAGACTTCGTCTAATCTCTGTCTCAAACCTACTGTGTTGAGGTTTAAATACTCCAATCTCACACTCTTCGCCTAAAAATCAGCAGCCAGTCAAACTGTCGCAGAGTGACAATTTGCACTCTTCTGATCACTTGAGTTGGTCACTCCTCGTCATTCTGTGACCGAAACTTTGCCATATGATTCAGAATTGTCAAAACAAACTGTTTATTACTCTGTGAGCAACCTATATTTGATCGCTCCCTTCCTCCATGACTTCTGTATAACCTCTGGTCAGTCTTGAACTCTCCTGAGTTTAACATAATCATTACTTCATGACTTTGACCTGTCATGATAGTTGGATGACAACTTATTTATCAGACGGCCAAAGTCATGGGATCAATGCATACCATTGTCATGCATTGCCTAAAAGTTGAAGTGGAAATTTCCATGGACCTAAACTCATCGTCGTGTCGTTCAGTAATTCTGGACCTTACCTCCTTCCCACTTTCTGTGTATCCACTACCCACATATGTGAACTTCTATTATCCCCTAACTTGTTATTCTGGCTGGAAATTTTCCATACTTTAAATTTATGTCCTAACTACTGCTGGTCGCTACCATATGTTACTGCTATTGTCTATTGAGAAGCGGGTAACAGCTAAGTTACCTGCCCCCATGCTTTCATTAGCTCACTCTATAACACAGACAGGCAGACGGACGGGCAGACAGACAGACAGACAGGCAGACGGACGGACAGACAGACAGGCAGACAGACGGACAGGCAGATAGACATGCAGACGGACGGACAGACAGACAGACGGACGAACGGACGGACGGACAGACAGACAGACAAACAGACAGACGGACAGACAGACAGACAGGCAGACGGACAGACAGACAGACAGACAGACAGAGAGATGGACGGACGGACAGACAGACAGACAGGCAGACGGACGGACGGACAGACAGACAGACAGGCAGACAGACGGACAGACAGACAGACAGACAGGCAGGAAGACGAACGGATGGAAGGGTGGATAGATGGATATACAGACAGGCAGACAGGCAGACAGACAGACAGACAGACAGACAGACAGACAGACAGACAGACAGACAGACAGACAGACAGACAGACAGACAGACAGATAGATAGATAGATAGATAGATAGATAGATAGATAGATAGATAGATAGATAGATAGATAGATAGATAGATAGATAGATAGATAGATAGATAGATAGATAGATAGATAGATAGATAGATAGATAGATAGATAGATAGATAGATAGATAGATAGATAGATAGATAGATAGATAGATAGATAGATAGATAGATAGATAGATAGATTGTGGAACAGTTAGTTATTTGGTTGGTTGGTTAGTTTGTTAGATGGCATGGCTAGTTACGTAACATTATGTAGTTTGTTTATTGAATATTTCAGTGACACAGTTCATAACTGGATCGAGTGGTACAGAAAGTATGAAGCTCTCATCAAATTGTTAACTCTGTGTGAATGTGAGTGATATTGTTCAAACAAAACAAAATGTGAAAATATGGAGAAAAATGTTTGTGAAACTACTGATGGAAGTGCAGGTCATGAAGCAAAAAGAAATCAGATGAAAGAAAATACACAAATGACATCAAAATATAAACTAACGTTTAAACATTTTTTTTTATTTAAAAAAAAAACGTGCAGATCAAAGAGATAGTGAAGTTAACATGAACAAAGTAAACAGATTGGAGTAAATTGAAGTTATTCAGACGCACGGCTGACAATAATAAAAGCCGCACAAGATGAACGTAATATAAACACAATATACAAGTTTAATAAAGCATATCTTTCTAGATTGCCGTGTCTTCTAAAGACGCTATTAATTTGATCCAAGTCTTTCTTGATTGCAAATGGTAGTCTGCGTCCCTTTTATCATTCTCCTATAAGATGACTGCATTTATTTAAATAAAATATAAAACGGAAGAAAACAACTGAGCGTAATCTACAATCAAATGGACATGAAGTTAGCGAAAATAATGGAGAAACAAAATTAATAGAAACAGGCAATTTGATCAACGCTGACAATAAATTATACCAGTAAGAACAGAAAATATAGAAAACAATAGACTGCTCGAACAAGGATTATAATCCCATATGTGATATAGTGTCGTTATTTGTAGAAAGTGGGCTCATGCAAACTGTCAGTTCACTATTGTCACAAAGAAAGTCATCTTTTATTGTCACCTCTCCTGTATGTCTTCCCTCCTGCCATGCTTTAACTTTCTAATGGGATCCTTACTTTCTTTGGCTCTTTTTTGGCCTTCTTTTGACATTATTGGCTTATTGGCCACTTATGATGTGACCAACAGGCACTTTATTCCTCGTCACTTTCTCTTCCGGTCATCGCTTCACTTGGCCCTTTTCACATAGATCACTACTTGGCATGTGTGTGTGTTTCTTTTGATATTTATATGTGTTTTTTAAATTGTATGTGATGTAGGCTTTTGAAAAAACGTGGTAATTTATCTCGTCGCACTTAGGTTCAGCTGCATAATATCATTAGATATATATTTCCTAATATTCTTAAAAATTTTTTGGTTACAACTGACAAACAACAGGGAAAGTGAGACCGCGGACGACAGACTGAGAGAATACTAGATAGTTGTGTCTATTGGCATGGTAAATCGTCAGCAATAGAACTGATAAGATGCACAAAAAGACAAAGCAATAGAACTGATAAAGATGCACAAAAGACAAAGCATTGTGGACGGAAATACTCGCCTACGCCAATTGGTATGACACATGATGATATGATGTTTATTGAACAAATATTACCTAGGTAGGGACCGCACGTGCGCTGCCGGGGCTCGAAAGGGGAGTAAAGAATAGCGGCGCTGTACCCTACCAGGCATGTTCGTAAGAGGCGAGAAAGGAGGGTTGGGCATGGGACTGGCTATCCCATACTGTAAAATAAATAAGCGGAAAAAACTTCACAAACATGAACAAGTCAAAGAGAGAAAAAGTAAATCCGCTATCCAGGAAAGAGAAGGGCTCTCTGTCTAAGAGACGTATGACGCAAGCCGGAGAATTATGAAAATGTACCAGTCAAATACCAGTGGATAAAGAGATAGAGTGAAGACGATGGCGCTGGATAGGACACACACTACAGAAGCCAACTGAGAGTATTACCCAACAGGCCCTTTTTTGGAATCCCCAGGGGAAAAAACAAAGAGGAAGACCAAGGAATTCTTGGAGAAGACAGATAAAAGCAGAGATGAAGATGATGGGGAAGACATGGAATGATCTTTAAAGAATGGCAAAAAACAGAACGACTTGGAAAGTGTTTGTTGAAGACCTATGCTCCACTGGGAGCTAAAAAGGTAGAAGAAGAAGAGGGGCGTTTATTTATAGAAACTTCCCCACCCACTCTCCTGCAAACGTTTGCTGGCTACCTGTATAAGATGTTCTTACTTCCCTTTCTGATCATCGATTTCTGGCAGAAAACTGGTCGACTAGAAGTTTCAGATGAAGGGACAAAAGCCGGCCACGTGACGACGAGTAATAATCAGATAATAGCAAAAGCTTTCAAATGGGGAACTAAAGGAAATAAAGAAACAGTTGCCGACTTAGAGAGACAATATGACAAATACTGATATGAAAGGCAATAACAGCAGGAATCGATAGTGTTAGTGAGAAGCGCGCTTGAACAAGGGACTTGCAGCGCACTTTGTGCGACCCTGACGACATTAGGGCACTAATCGCCATGATCGACTTGTACGGACGAATATGAAAGTCAAAGTTCTATCGGAGTCGTCATTGAAGTGTAGACTCTCACTTAGCGAACATATAGTCAGGGTCCATTCCAAGGCGACATAACTCTGTGGACACAACTGAACATGTACAAGCAAATTAAGAGATGTAAATCGTAGACATTGGTTACAATAGTTAAAGCTCATCAACATCGGAGCAAGTCACCTCGAAAATCTGTCAAGTAGAATACTTTGTACGGAACTACAACGGAACTCCGAAACAAATGCAAATTTCATGACATGACGTTGCACGCATTCATAACAACATTGGTAACTTCAGGATTGAATACTCTGCCGCAGACGACAAGAAACCTGCGACTGGTATCGCCTTTAGTACGCGCTACAAAGATATGGAGACATTCTTAGACGTTCCTAGAGTTTGTGGATCCATTTTCCTGGTGGCTGGGTGGACCACATGTATAAACCTCCCATTGTCGTAAACAGAAATAGAACAAAGTCTGGTCTCATAAGTGAATGCTGCTATTAACAAACAACTAAGCTGTGTCTACAGAACCTCTACTGAGATGAACTGTCTCAGACGAATGACAGGAAATAGTTTGAGAGGCAAGATCAGAAATGAAGAACTGAGAAAAAAGCTAATAACCTCCGCCATAGAATATATAAAGAAACAACAGATAAAATGGTTTGGCAACATGATAAGGTAGAAAGATCATAAGACAAAGAGCATAAATGTTGTTAGAACAGCACATCAAAGGGGCGACCACGAAAAAGATGGATTCACGGAATATTAAAAACACTGATGAACATAGTAGCAGAGACAAACAGAAGAGCAAATGACCACAAATTATATCTCCCATCGACGCTGAAAGGCAAATGAGGAAGGAAAGAATAAGAAGTGATGTGATCTCAATGAAGCCCTTCTAGTCTAGAGAGATCAACAACATCCACAACAAGCATGTTCCTAACACAAGATCAGTGTCATCTTATTGGAGTTTATTTCTTCTTGTAAGAACTTGCCAGGTTTGCAAAGAGAGCAAAACAGTAAGCAGTTTCCATATCGTGTAATTGTTCGTCATATTTCCACACGAGCTATCAATCTATTTATGAGGGCTTGTATTAACGCACTCTCTTGTAGTTTTATGACTCACGTCCGCCTCGTGTATCATGCCTATCATAATTTAAAAATCATGAATAGCGAGCTAGGCTTAATGGGGCCGAAACAGTAAGCAATCAGTGGCAGGAGCAACAAGGCTCGACGTCCATAAGTGAGAATGAATGAAGTGTTCCGTGAGAGCAAATATAGATTAGTATACAAGTATAAGTCACAGAGTATATGTTGAGAAAACCATGGACAGCTAAAAAGAGTAATGAAAACGTTCTGAAAGAGGCCAAAGCAAAAAAGAGAGCTAATTTCCAATATTAGGAAGAAACAATCATCATTTTTGGATATGTGATGAGAAGGGAAAAGCTGGTATATATTGTAACAACTGGGAAAGTGAAGGACGAAGAGATAGAGGGAAGCAAAGAGAAAAGATACCAGACAGCTTAAGAGAATGGCATGGCTCAAAGTCACAACAGAAATGATAAATAGCTGTCGAAATCGAAAGTTGTGGAGATACATGATCACCTACACCAGCAGGCCCGGTACTTGATGATGATGATAAGTCACAGAGGTAATAAAAATAATATGAATGTGAGTCATGAATGTCGATCTCACTTTGTCATATTCTGAACCAAAAATTACAAGTTCATGTGAACGTGAAACGTGTCATATACCCCTAATTACATGGAGGTATGTCTAGCAGGAATGCCAGATATTCCATTGAAAGCTGGACGGCCTGAAGGTCGTGTACCCAGAAAATAAAATGCCAGAAAAGTGTAACCGAGACAAGGTAAACAATGAAACAAATCACGTCTTGTGCGCTCATTGTTTCTGGATGGAATCTATGACGTCATGATCAAAGGGCTGACAGAATTACTGGCAAATGAAGGATATGAAGCGACACGTGGGAGATGATGCTCACAGTCTATAAGTGTGGGAACTTGGACTAAAGTCTATAAGTGTGGGAACTTGGACTACAGTCTATAAGTGTGGGAACTTGGACTACAGTCTATAAGTGTGGGAACTTGGACTACAGTCTATAAGTGTGAGAACTTGGACTACAGTCTATAAGTGTGAGAACTTGGACTACAGTCTATAAGTGTAAGAACTTGGACTACAGTATGTAAGAACTTGGACTACAGTCTATAAATGTGGGAACTTGGACTACAGTCTATAAGTGTGAGAACTTGGACTACAGTCTATAAATGTGGGAACTTGGACTACAGTCTATAAGTGTGAGAACTTGGACTACAGTCTATAAGTGTGGGAACTTGGACTACAGTCTATAAGTGTGGGAACTTGGACTACAGTCTATAAGTGTGAGAACTTGGACTACAGTCTATAAGTGTAAGAACTTGGACTACAGTATGTAAGAACTTGGACTACAGTCTATAAGTGTGAGAACTTGGACTACAGTCTATAAGTGTGAGAACTTGGACGACAGTCTATAAATGTGGGAACTTGGACTACAGTCTATAAGTGTGGGAACTTGGACTACAGTCTATAAGTGTGAGAACTTGGACTAAAGTCTATAAGTGTGAGAACTTGGACTACAGTCTATAAGTGTGAGAACTCGGACTACAGTCTATAAGTGTGGGAACTTGGACTACAGTCTATAAGTGTGGGAACTTGGACTACAGTCTATAAATGTGGGAACTTGGACTACAGTCTATAAGTGTGAGAACTTGGACTACAGTCTATAAGTGTGGGAACTTGGACTACAGTCTATAAGTGTGAGAACTTGGACTACAGTATGTAAGAACTTGGACTACAGTATGTAAGAACTTGGACTACAGTCTATAAATGTGGGAACTTGGACTACAGTCTATAAGTGTGAGAACTTGGACTACAGTCTATAAATGTGGGAACTTGGACTACAGTCTATAAGTGTGAGAACTCGGACTACAGTCTATAAGTGTGGGAACTTGGACTACAGTCTATAAGTGTGAGAACTTGGACTACAGTCTATAAGTGTGGGAACTTGGACTACAGTCTATAAGTGTGAGAACTTGGACTACAGTCTATAAGTGTGAGAACTTGGACTACAGTCTATAAGTGTAAGAACTTGGACTACAGTCTATAAGTGTGAGAACTTGGACTACAGTCTATAAGTGTAAGAACTTGTACTACAATCTATAAGTGTGAGAACTTGGACTACAGTCTATAAGTGTAAGAACTTGGACTACAATCTATAAGTGTGAGAACTTGGACTACAGTAGTCTTGGACTACAATCTATAAGTGAGAACTTGGACTACAGTATGTAAGAACTTGGACTACAATCTATAAGTGTGAGAACTTGGACTACAGTATGTAAGAACTTGGACTACAATCTATAAGTGTAAGAACATGGACTACAGTATGTAAGAACTTGGACTACAATCTATAAGTGTGAGAACTTGGACTACAGTCTATAAGTGTAAGAACTTGGACTACAGTCTATAAGTGTAAGAACTTGGACTACAATCTATAAGTGTGAGAACTTGGACTACAGTCTATAAGTGTGAGAACTTGGACTACAGTCTATAAGTGTAAGAACTTGGACTACAGTCTATAAGTGTAAGAACTTGGACTACAGTATGTAAGAACTTGGACTACAATCTATAAGTTTAAGAACTTGGACTACAGTATGTAAGAACTTGGACTACAATCTATAAGTGTGAGAACTTGGACTACAGTCTATAAGTGTGAGAACTTGGACTACAGTCTATAAGTGTGAGAACTTGGACTACAATCTATAAGTGTAAGAACTTGGACTACAGTCTATAAGTGTAAGAACTTGGACTACAGTCTATAATTGTGAGAACTTGGACTACAGTCTATAAGTGTGAGAACTTGGACTACAGTCTATAAGTGTGAGAACTTGGACTACGTCTATAAGTGTGAGAACTTGGACTACAGTATGTAAGAACTTGGACTACAATCTATAAGTGTAAGAACTTGGACTACAATCTATAAGTGTAAGAACTTGGACTACAGTATGTAAGAACTTGGACTACAGTATGTAAGAACTTGGACTACAGTATGTAAGAACTTGGACTACAATCTATAAGTGTAAGAACTTGGACTACAGTATGTAAGAACTTGGACTACAATCTATAAGTGTAAGAACTTGGACTACAATCTATAAGTGTAAGAACTTGGACTACAGTATGTAAGAACTTGGACTACAATCTATAAGTGTGAGAACTTGGACTACAGTCTATAAGTGTAAGAACTTGGACTACAGTCTATAAGTGTAAGAACTTGGACTACAATCTATAAGTGTAAGAACTTGGACTACAGTCTATAAGTGTAAGAACTTGGACTACAGTCTATAAGTGTAAGAACTTGGACTACAGTCTATAAGTGTAAGAACTTAGACTACAGTCTATAAGTGTGAGAACTTGGACTACAGTCTGTAAGAACTTGGACTACAGTCTATAAGTGTGAGAACTTGGACTACAATCTATAAGAATGAGAACTTGGACTACAGTCTGTAAGAACTTGGACTACAGTCTATAAGTGTAAGAACTTGGACTACAGTCTATAAGTGTAAGAACTTGGACTACAGTCTATAAGTGTAAGAACTTGGACTACAGTCTATAAGTGTAAGAACTTGTACTACAATCTATAAGTGTAAGAACTTGGACTACAGTCTATAAGTGTAAGAACTTGGACTACAGTCTATAAGTGTAAGAACTTGGACTACAGTCTATAAGTGTAATAACTTGGACTACAGTCTATAAGTGTAAGAACTTGGACTGCAGTCTATAAGTGTAAGAACTTGAACTACAGTCTATAAGTGTAAGAACTTGGACTACAGTCTATAAGTGTAAGAACTTGGACTACAGTCTATAAGTGTGAGAACTTGGACTAGTCTATAAGTGTAAGAACTTGGACTACAATCTATAAGTGTAAGAACTTGGACTACAGTCTGTAAGAACTTGGACTACAGTCTATAAGCGTGAGAACTTGGACTACAATATATAAGTGTGAGAACTTGGACTACAGTCTGTAAGACCTTGGACTACAGTCTAGTCAATAAGTGTAAGAACTTGGACTACAGTCTTTAAGTGTAAGAACTTGGACTACAGTCTATAAGTGTAAGAACTTGGACTACAGTCTATAAGTGTGAGAACTTGGACTACAGTCTGTAAGAACTTGGACTACAGTCTATAAGTGTAAGAACTTGGACAACAGTCTATAAGTGTGAGAACTTGGACTACAGTATGTAAGAACTTGGACTACAGTCTATAGGTGTAAGAACTTGGACTACAGTCTATAAGTGTGAGAACTTGGACTACAATCTATAAGTGTGAGAACTTGGACTACAGTCTGTAAGATCTTGGACTACAGTCTAGTCTATAAGTGTAAGAACTTGGACTACAGTCTTTAATTGTAAGAACTTGGACTACAGTCTATCTTGAACTACAGTCTATAAGTGTAAGAACTTGGACTACAGTCTATAAGTGTAAGAACTTGGACTACAGTCTATAAGTGTGAGAACTTGGACTAGTCTATAAGTGTAAGAACTTGGACTACAGTCTATAAGTGTGAGAACTTGGACTACAGTCTGTAAGAACTTGGACTACAGTCTATAAGCGTGAGAACTTGGACTACAATCTATAAGTGGGAGAACTTGGACTACAGTCTGTAAGACCTTGGACTACAGTCTAGTCTATAAGTGTAAGAACTTGGACTACAGTCTTTAAGTGTAAGAACTTGGACTACAGTCTATAAGTGTAAGAACTTGGACTACAGTCTATAAGTGTGAGAACTTGGACTACAGTCTGTAAGAACTTGGACTACAGTCTATAAGTGTGAGAACTTGTACTACAATCTATAACTGTGAGAACTTGAACTACAGTCTGTAAAAACTTGGACCACAGTCTATAAGTGTAAGAACTTGGACTACAGTCTATAAGTGTAAGAACTTGGACTACAGTCTGTAAGTGTAAGAACTTGGACTACAGTCTATAAGTGTAAGAACTTGGACTACAGTCTATAAGTGTAAGAACTTGGACTACAGTCTATAAGTGTAAGAACTAGGACTACAGTCTATAAGTGTAAGAACTTGGACTACAGTCTATAAGTGTGAGAACTTGGACTACAGTCTGTAAGAACTTGGACTACAGTCTATAAGTGTGAGAACTTGGACTACAATCTATAAGTGTGAGAACTTGGACTACAGTCTGTAAGAACTTGGACAACAGTCTAGTCTATAAGTGTAAGAACTTGGACTACAGTCTATAAGTGTAAGAACTTGGACTACAGTCTATAAGTGTAAGAACTTGGACTACAGTCTATAAGTGTAAGAACTTGGACTACAGTCTTTAAGTGTAAGAACTTGGACTACAGTCTGTAAGAACTTGGACTACAGTCTATAAGTGTAAGAACTTGGACTACAGTCTGTAAGAACTTGAACTACAGTCTATAAGTGTAAGAACTTGGACTACAGTCTATAAGTGTAAGAACTTGGACTACAGTCTATAAGTGTAAGAACTTGGACTACAGTCTATAAGTGTAAGAACTTGTACTACAATCTATAAGTGTAAGAACTTGGACTACAATCTATAAGTGTAAGAACTTGGACTACAATCTATAAGTGTAAGAACTTGGACTACAATCTATAAGTGTAAGAACTTGGACTACAATCTATAAGTGTAAGAACTTGGACTACAATCTATAAGTGTGGTAACTTGGACTACAATCTATAAGTGTAAGAACTTGGACTACAGTCTGTAAGAACTTGGACTACAGTCTATAAGTGTAAGAACTTGGACTACAGTCTATAAGTGTAAGAACTTGGACTACAGTCTATAAGTGTAAGAACTTGGACTACAGTCTATAAGTGTACGAACTTGTACTACAATCTATAAGTGTAAGAACTTGGACTACAATCTATAAGTGTAAGAACTTGGACTACAATCTATAAGTGTAAGAACTTGGACTACAATCTATAAGTGTAAGAACTTGGACTACAATCTATAAGTGTAAGAACTTGGACTACAATCTATAAGTGTGGTAACTTGGACTACAATCTATAAGTGTAAGAACTTGGACTACAATCTATAAGTGTAAGAACTTGGACTACAGTCTGTAAGAACTTGGACTACAATCTATAAGTGTAAGAACTTGGACTACAATCTATAAGTGTTTGAACTTAGACTACAATCTATAAGTGTGGGAATATGGACTACAGTCTGAAAGTGTAAGAACTTGGAATACAGCCTATATGTGTGAGAACTTGGACTACAATCTATAAGTGTGAGAACTTGGACTACAATCTATAAGTGTGGGAACCTGGACTACAATCTGAAAGTGTAAGAACTTGGAATACAGTCTATAAGTGTAAGAACTTGGACTACAGTCTATAAGTGTAAGAACTTGTACTACAATCTATAAGTGTAAGAACTTGGACTACAATCTATAAGTGTAAGAACTTGGACTACAATCTATAAGTGTAAGAACTTGGACTACAATCTATAAGTGTAAGAACTTGGACTACAATCTATAAGTGTAAGAACTTGGACTACAATCTATAAGTGTGGTAACTTGGACTACAATCTATAAGTGTAAGAACTTGGACTACAGTCTGTAAGAACTTGGACTACAGTATATAAGTGTAAGAACTTGGACTACAGTCTATAAGTGTAAGAACTTGGACTACAGTCTATAAGTGTAAGAACTTGGACTACAGTCTATAAGTGTAAGAACTTGGACTACAGTCTATAAGTGTAAGAACTTGGACTACAGTCTATAAGTGTAAGAACTTGTACTACAATCTATAAGTGTAAGAACTTGGACTACAATCTATAAGTGTAAGAACTTGGACTACAATCTATAAGTGTAAGAACTTGGACTACAATCTATAAGTGTAAGAACTTGGACTACAATCTATAAGTGTAAGAACTTGGACTACAATCTATAAGTGTGGTAACTTGGACTACAATCTATAAGTGTAAGAACTTGGACTACAGTCTGTAAGAACTTGGACTACAGTCTATAAGTGTAAGAACTTGGACTACAGTCTATAAGTGTAAGAACTTGAACTACAGTCTATAAGTGTAAGAACTTGGACTACAGTCTATAAGTGTAAGAACTTGGACTACAGTCTATAAGTGTAAGAACTTGGACTACAGTCTATAAGTGTAAGAACTTGTACTACAATCTATAAGTGTAAGAACTTGGACTACAATCTATAAGTGTAAGAACTTGGACTACAATCTATAAGTGTAAGAACTTGGACTACAATCTATAAGTGTAAGAACTTGTACTACAATCTATAAGTGTAAGAACTTGGACTACAATCTATAAGTGTGGTAACTTGGACTACAATCTATAAGTGTAAGAACTTGGACTACAGTCTGTAAGAACTTGGACTACAGTCTATAAGTGTAAGAACTTGGACTACAGTCTATAAGTGTAAGAACTTGGACTACAGTCTATAAGTGTAAGAACTTGGACTACAGTCTATAAGTGTACGAACTTGTACTACAATCTATAAGTGTAAGAACTTGGACTACAATCTATAAGTGTAAGAACTTGGACTACAATCTATAAGTGTAAGAACTTGGACTACAATCTATAAGTGTAAGAACTTGGACTACAATCTATAAGTGTAAGAACTTGGACTACAATCTATAAGTGTGGTAACTTGGACTACAATCTATAAGTGTAAGAACTTGGACTACAATCTATAAGTGTAAGAACTTGGACTACAGTCTGTAAGAACTTGGACTACAATCTATAAGTGTAAGAACTTGGACTACAATCTATAAGTGTTTGAACTTAGACTACAATCTATAAGTGTGGGAACTTGGACTACAGTCTGAAAGTGTAAGAACTTGGAATACAGCCTATATGTGTGAGAACTTGGACTACAATCTATAAGTGTGAGAACTTGGACTACAATCTATAAGTGTGGGAACCTGGACTACAATCTGAAAGTGTAAGAACTTGGAATACAGTCTATAAGTGTGAGAACTTGGACTAGTCTATAAGTGTGGGGGACTACAATCTATACTTGAGAACTTGAACTACAGTCTATAAGTGTACTACAATGTATAAGTGTGAGAACTTGGACTACAATCTATACGTGTGGGAACTTGAACTACAGTCTAATAGTGTGAGAACTTGGACTACAATCTATAAGTGTGAGAACTTGGACTACAATCTATAAGTGTGGGAATTTTAACTACAGTCTAATAGTGTGAGAACTTGGACTACAATCTATAAGTGTGAGAACGTGGACTACAATCTATAAGTGTGAGAACTTGGACTACAATCTATAAGTGTGGGAACTTGGACTACAGTCTAATAGTGTGAGAACTTGGACTACAATCTAAAAATGTGAGAATTTTGACTACAGTCTAATATATAACAAAGAAACCTCAGTTTAATTTATTGACATCACTACAGAAAATGTTGCCATAGATTTCGTTGACATTGCGAATGATGGCCAAGAACCTCAGAGTCAATATTTGATGTTTCTGTCTGAGGAAATTATCTGTAGCAGTTTGCAAGGACTACTTGTATGTACATTAACATAGGCAAACCACACAGACAAATCACATAGACAAACAGAAGTGAAAATAGATAGAAATCAGAAGTGAAATAGCAAAAGAAAGGGAATATCAAATAAACATAAAATGGCAAGAAACAGACAAACTAATAGAAAGACAAGAAAAACAAATAGAAAGACAAGACAAACAAATAGAAAGACAAGGCAAACTAATTGAAAGACAAGACAAACAAATAGAAAGACAAGGCAAACTAATTGAAAGACAAGACAAACAAATAGAAAGACTAGACAAACAAATAGAAAGACAATGCAAACTAATTAAAAGGCAAGACAAACAAATAGAAAGACAAGGCAAACTAATAGAAAGACAAGACAAACTGCAACGTTTCTGTAAAAACATATCACACATTTTAAAACCATAAATAAAAGCCGGAATATACAACATCATCATCAAGTATCGGGCCTGCTGGCGATGTGATCATGTCTCTCCACAACTTTCGAACACGACAGCTATTTATCATTTCTGTTGTTGACCTTCTGCCAAACCATTCTCTTAAGTTGTCTGGTATTTTTTCTCTTTGTTCCCCTCTATCTCTTCGTCCCTCAATTTTTCCAGTTGTTACAATATATTCCAGCTGTTCTCTTCTCATTACACGGCCAAAAAATGATGATTGTTTTTTCCTAATATTGGAAATTAGCTCTCTTTTTGCTTTAGCCTCTTTCAGAACATTTTCAGTACTCTTCTTAGCTGTCCATGGTATTCTCAACACTCATCTATAAAACCACATTTCTACAAACTCCAAGGATATACTTGTTTATGTCCTATTGTCCATGATTCGCATCCATATGTTAAGACTGGCTCTACATAATATTTAAGAACTCTTTTTCTTGTTTCGATTGTCAAAAATGGACTGCATGGTATTTTCCTCATTTTTTGGAAAGCTGCTTTTGTCTGAGCCATTCTGCATCTCACCTCATGTGTACATCTTCTATCTGAGGTTAACAAAGTTCCCAAATATTTAAATTCATTTATCTGTTTTAATATTGTTGCACTTGGATTTATATTTGGACTGAGGTGTTGTCTTTTTCTTTGTTGTTACTGTTACATCTGTCTTTTTATATACAACATAGATGTACAAAAATGGCGGAAAAAAGATGGTGGTCAGAATTAATTCTCTGTAGATATACTCGTGACTGGGCTTAGTATTTAATCTTGTGTATATGTGATGTGTGTGCTTATCTTCAATTGGAAAAAACAAATAGTCATGATATTAACATATATGGCATAACAGGATATCCACCCAGACATTTTCTGTCAGTTGACGCCCTTGGATGTTAACAGCGAAATGAAGTAGACAAATCGTGTTACAGAGGTCCAAGGGCAAGAGAGGACAGTCTCTGGAAAGATGATATCAGGGAAAGGGTAATGGCAACACCAGACCTGGATCAAACTTAGGAAACTGATCAAACTTAGGAAACTGATCAAACTTAGGAAACTGATCAAACTTAGGAAACTGATCAAACTTAGGAAACTGATCAAACTTAGGAAACTGATCAAACTTAGGAAACTGATCAAACTTAGGAAACTGATCAAACGCTGTAAGATGATCACCAGCAGATAGTATCTCCTCCATTAGGGAGCTTTAACACTCAGACACAACGGGAAGAAGATGGACCTAGAAGACGATGGATTAATGAAATAGCGACATGACGATGAGCATGAAACAGACAATAGATCGTCTCCCCTTTACTCCACAATTTCCTGGAAGCTGAGAGTCAAACTGAGGCAAAGTCGCTCAGTAAATTATGTAATCACAAAGAAAATAAAGATTAGATGATGACAGTTTGGGACAGTCGTTATCGCCTATGCCAGCTAAAATGACACACGAGTGAAGCTGCCCCGGTTATCTCAACATTAATAATAACATCAAGCATTTAAGTAAATGATATGATCATGTTTACAATATTCAGCAAAGAAGACAAGCGAAATGCCCCTGGGACATCTGACGTCAGAAAGATATTTCCGTTTGTGTTTGTACTCTGTTTGTTGTTTGTTAGAGTGAAATATAATTTAAAATGATGTTATTCTTTAGTGTTGTTGATTTATTGAGTAACCTTCAGACGGAATTATAGTCACGAAAACATTCGAGAAGACAATTCTAGCAATGTATGATAACCAACAAGCTACATAAGTCTGATCTCTGTAACACCGCATGGTACAAACAGTAGGGCAAAAGAAAGACAGAAAGATAAAGAGATAGAAAGACAGAAAGATAGAAAGATAGAAAGATAGAAAGACAGAAAGATAGAAAGATAGAAAGACAGAAAGATAGAAAGATAGAAAGACAGAAATATAGAAAGATAGAAAGATAGTAAAATAGAAAGATAGAAAGACAGAAAGATAGAAAGACAGAAAGATAGAAAGACAGAAAGACAGAAAGATAGAAAGACAGAAAGATAGAAAGATAGAAAGATAGAAAGACAGAAATATAGAAATATAGAAAGATAGTAAAATAGAAAGATAGAAAGACAGAAAGATAGAAAGACAGAAAGATAGAAAGATAGAAAGACAGAAATATAGAAAGATAGTAAAATAGAAAGATAGAAAGACAGAAAGATAGAAAGACAGAAAGATAGAAAGACAGAAAGATAGAAAGACAGAAAGACAGAAAGATAGAAAGACAGAAAGACAGAAAGATAGAAAGACAGAAAGATAGAAAGACAGAAAGATAGAAAGATAGAAAGACAGAAAGATAGAAAGACAGAAAGATAGAAAGATAGAAAGACAGAAAGATAGAAAGACAGAAAGATAGAAAGATAGAAAGACAGAAAGAAAGTTAGCAAGGCAAAAAGATAGAAAGACAGAAAAATATAAAGACAGAAAAAGACAGAAAGATAGAAAAGATAGAAAGATAGAAAGACAGAAAGATAGAAAGACAGTAAGACATAAAGATAGAAAGACAGAAAGATAGAAAGACAGAAAGATAGAAAGACAGAAAGAAAGAAAGATAGAAAGACAGAAAGATAGAAAGACAAAAGATAGAAAGATAGAAAGACAGAAAGAAAGATAGCAAGGCAGAAAGATAGAAAGACAGAAAAATATAAAGACAGAAAGATAAAAAGACAGAAAGATTGAAAGACAGAAAGATAGATAGGAAGACAGAAAGAAAGAAAGACAGAAAGATAGAAGGATAGAAAGACAGAATGATAGAAAGACAGAAAAATAGAAAGACAGAAAGATAGATAGGAAGACAGAAAGATAGAAAGACAGAAAAATATAATGACAGAAAGATACAAAAACAGAAAGACGGAAAGACAGAAAGATAGAAAGACAGAAAGATAGAAAGACAGAAAAATAGAAAGACAGAAAGACAGAAAAATAGAAAGACAGAAAGATAAAAAGACAGAAAGACGGAAAGACAGAAAGATAGAAAGTTTTGTTGAATTTTGCACAGGAGATATATAAATGCTGCATTAATTAACACAACAATATACATGCTACATGAGAACAGATGAACAGCTTACAGATAAAAATCCACAAAACAAACAACAACAACAAATATTGAAAACATCAGTCGAGTGTTCTGTTGTTATTGTTGGATATTCTCAGAGTTCTGTTCAAATGCCAGTGTTCCGGTATTATCTATGTTTGTCTGGGAGTTATCTCGCCATGATTATTTATTTATTTACTTTTTTTGTGTGCGTCAGTGGATATCTCATTGGGTTCATTTCTTCTAGGGAGCTTTGAGTCAGCTAATCCTCGCATTGTGTCCGTCCTCTCTTCTAGGGAGCTTTGAGTCAGCTAATCCTCGCCTTGTGTCTGTTCTCTCTTCTAGGGAGCTTTGAGTCAGCTAATCCTCGCCTTGTGTCCGTCCACTCTTCTAGGGAGCTTTGAGTCAGCTAATCCTCGCCTTGTGTCTGTTCTCTCTTCTAAGGAGCTTTGAGTCAGCTAATCCTCGCCTTGTGTCTATTCTCTCTTCTAGGGAGCTTTGAGTCAGCTAATCCTCGCCTTGTGTCCGTCCTCTCTTCTAGGGAGCTTTGAGTCAGCTAATCCTCGCCTTGTGTCTGTTCTATCTTCTAGGGAGCTTTGAGTCAGCTAATCCTCGCCTTGTGTCTGTTCTCTCTTCTAGGGAGCTTTGAGTCAGCTAATCCTCGCCTTGTGTCTGTTCTCTCTTCTAGGGAGCATTGAGTCAGCTAATCCTCGCCTTGTGTCTGTTCTCTCTTCTAGGGAGCATTGAGTCAGCTAATCCTCGGCTTGTGCCTGTTCTCTCTTCTAGGGAGCTTTGAGTCAGCTAATCCTCGCCTTGTGTCCGTCCTCTCTTCTAGGGAGCTTTGAGTCAGCTAATCCTCGCCTTGTGTCCGTCCTCTCTTCTAGGGGGCTTTGAGTCAGCTAATCCTCGCCTTGTGTCCGTCCTGTCTTCTAGGGAGCTTTGAGTCAGCTAATCCTCGCCTTGTGTCCGTCCTGTCTTCTAGGGAGCTTTGAGTCAGCTAATCCTCGCCTTGTGTCATCATGGCAATGACTGACTGACTGAGGCAGTATTATTTCCCATAGATGTTGCGCTTGTTGATATAGAAGACCTAGTTTGTGAAATACCTCTATGGTGTATAATCTCAACATTCTCTAACAGAACCCCGAATTTAAAGAAAACAATTGAACTTGCTAAATATGGCCAATTAGTCGTTCCTCACTTAGTTACACTGGTCAGTCAGACACTTCTAGGAGGTGGAGTATAAAAGTAGTAAAGTAAAGTGCCCCTTCACGCGAAGTGACGTAGAGCGAATATGGTGTTAGTGACCATACATTTTACAGACCTTCGACACATGATTTTTGGGGTAATGTGGTCGGTATTACGCCCGTGCCGCTTTACTTTCCCATAAAAAAATGCGGTACCCATTAAAGGCTGGAGGTGGACTATGATCTCGATCAATTCTAATTCGGGATCCAGAAGCTAACAGTTAGTTATGAGTTGCTCATCCGCTGTATGGCACCTCGGCTCTGAGGTGGTACTCTTATAGTGTGAACAATTATGAAGGTGAAGAAATTACAGGTAAGAGGAATAAAAAACAGGTGGGATGGATAGACAAAAGGTGGGATGAATAAACAACAGGTGGGATGAATAGACAAGTAGGAAAAATAGACAACAGGTGGGATGAACAAACAACAGGTGGGATGAACAAACAACAGGTGGGATGGATAGACAACAGGTGGGATGAACAAACAACAGGTGGGATGAATAGACAACAGGTGGGATGAACAAACAACAGGTTGGATGAACAAACAACAGGTGGGATGAATAGACAACAGGTGGGATGAATAGACAACAGGTGGAATGAACAAACAACAGGTTGGATGAATAGACAACAAGTGGGATGAATAGACAACAGGTGGAATGAACAAACAACAGGTTGGATGAATAGACAACAGGTGGGATGAACAAACAACAGGTTGGATGAACAAACAACAGGTGGGATGAATAGACAACAGGTGGGATGAATAGACAACAGATGAGACGAATAAAGAGAGGCAGCACATACCTTTGACAAAGGGAGACTGTCAGCCGGACTTTAAAGTTGCTTGAACTTGAACAAACAGAAATGACAACATAGGAGTGTAATAAGTACATGTAAGCGGAGTCTCGCAAGCGTTCCCCGAGCAGGGAGATTGACGCAACGGGTAGTTCCCCGAGCAGGGAGATTGACGCAATTGGTAGCTCCCCGAGCAGGGAGATTGGCGTAATTGGTAGTTCCACGAGCAGAGAGATTGACGTAACGGGTAGTTCCCCGAGCAGGGAGATTGACGTAAATGGCAGTGATACTTCTGGGCACACGCTGACGACCAGCAAGAGAGGAAAAACAAAAATCCCACAGCAGACTTCTCTACGACGGAAAAGACTGCCGTTCGTAGGGGCCGAACAGAGGCTCCATGGGTCGAAATTTCCTCTGATGTCCAGCGGTAGTAGACGCCAATATTTGCTCTGATGTCCAATGGTAGTAGACGCCAATATTTGCTCTGATGTCCAATGGTAGTAGACGCCAATATTTGCTCTGATGTCCAGTGGTAGTAGACGCCAATATTTGCTCTGATGTCCAGCGGTAGTAGACGCCAATATTTGCTCTGATGTCCAGCGGTAGTAGACGCCAATATTTGCTCTGATGTCCAGCGGTAGTAGACGCCAATATTTGCTCTGATGTCCAGCGGTAGTAGACGCCAATATTTGCTCTGATGTCCAGCGGTAGTAGACGCCAATATTTGCTCTGATGTCCAGCGGTAGTAGACGCCAATATTTGCTCTGATGTCCAGCGGTCGTAGACGCCAATATTTGCTCTGATGTCCAGCGGTAGTAGACCCTAATATTTGCTCTGATGTCCAGCGGTAGTAGACGCCAATATTTGCCCTGATGTCCAGCGGTAGTAGACGCTAATATTTGCTATGATGTCCAGCGGTAGTAGACGCCAATATTTGCTCTGATGTCCAGCGGTAGTAGACGCCAATATTTGCTCTGATGTCCAGCGGTAGTAGACGCCAATATTTGCTCTGATGTCCAGTGGTAGTAGACGCCAATATTTGCTCTGATTGTTATTGGTTATGGAAGGCCTCGGTCTCACAGCAAACGAATTAAAATCCATAATTGCTCAACCGCACGTGCCAGTGGAATCATCCGAATTACCAACTCATCTCCCAAACAAAGAAATGTAACTGTAGTCCACATCGCAGCAGTCTCAGCACACGCCAAAAGACATAAGGCGAAACCGCGCAGAAAGTGAACACAGCCAACTGTTCCCCGTCATACGATATCATCATTCATCGCAAACAAGCGGGATATCGAAGCAGGATTAAAACGGATGAGACACACAGCTCACGGTGTGCACAGAGCACATAACTCAGTAGCTCCTGCAACAAGCTGGACTTGGAATATGAGGAAACTGCAAGAAGGAACACTTTTCAGACATAGCCCTCAATGGTTCCCGCCGCCTATCCACCATATACCATGGGAGTTTACGTCCTCCCGAAAACGATGATCGTCGTAGCACCTGATGATGTTAGGCCATCATTGATGACTCCAATTCCAAACATATAGACACACAAGGGTGGTAAGTTATCATTTCCAATCCAACAGAAGCCACATGACCTGTAGTTAGTAAAAACACAATTGATGATGTTCTCCGCTCCCTTCTTGTAGCTGCCGCCACACAATTCTGATGTCTCATTATCTTGGACATCATTCAAGAACAATGTCAGATGAACATTCCATAGATATGGCTTTGCTGATGAAGTGCTTGGTGCAACAGTTGTATCAATCATACTGGAGGCTCCTGGTCTGTGGTCATTAATATCACAGAAGGCACATGATGTTGTTATATTCAGAATTTCCTTCTGTGGTGTAAATATGTGGCACACACATGGAGCGTGGTTTGTGGTCACAGTAATCACATTAAAGGCAATTCTAGGGTAGCATGGCATAGCTGTTTCAGAACAGCACAATCCTGTGATGTTTTCTGTGTTCGCTATAAAGCTGCTGCTGCTACCCAATCCTGACCAATTATAGGTGTGGACATTATTCACTTGCAATGACAAAACTGCTTTGTTTACATCATAAACCTCTGGAAGCGAATAATTTATGGGATTAATAGTACAATTTATTCTTCCATCGGGGATATCTTCATTGAGTCCCAAAAAAAAAGTCTTTGGTTAAAAAGCACATATGCTTTTCAGTTAAACACAAAATGAGCCCACTTCATAGATTCAAAATGATCCTTGCCAATGCCATCCGTTTGCACAAGTTAATTCCTTAGCAACCAAGGTCACAAACTAAGCTATCAATTTAACGACTTTATCTACAGCGAAGGTTAACGAACTGTGAACAAACATTTATGTTCAAACCCCTGAATACATTTTCAAAAATCTGCCAACTCGCTGCAATAATATATATCGTGGTATTCAAATTAAACATTGCTTAGTCCATAGCTCGAATGTAAATAAGCTGCCATTTTGGTGCGTCCCATGACGTCCATTTGCTCTGATGTCCAGCGGTAGTAGACGCCAAGATTGCCCTGATGTCTAGCGGTAGTAGACGCCAAGATTGCTCTGATGTCCAGTGGTAGTAGACGCTAAGATTGCTCTGATGTCCAGTGGTAGTAGACGCCAAGATTGCCCTGGTGTCCAGCGGTAGTAGACGCCAAGATTGCTCTGATGTCCAGTGGTAGTAGACGCCAAGATTGCTCTGACGTCGAGTGGTAGTAGACGCCAAGATTGCTCTGATGTCCAGTGGTAGTAGACGCCAAGATTGCTCTGATGTCCAGCGGTAGTAGACGCCAAGATTGCTCTTATGTCCAGTGGTAGTAGACGCCAAGATTTCTCTAATGTCCAGTGGTAGTAGACGCCAATTTTTGCTCTGATGTCCAGCGGTAGTAGACGCCAATATTTGCTCTGATGTCCAGCGGTAGTAGACGCCAATTTTTGCTCTGATGTCCAGTGGTAGTAGACGCCAATTTTTGCTCTGATGTCCAGTGGTAGTAGACGCCAATATTTGCTCTGATCTCCAGTGGTAGTAGACGCCAATATTTGCTCTGATGTCCAGCGGTAGTAGACGCCAATATTTGCTTTGATGTCCAGTGGTAGTAGACGCCAATATTTGCTCTGATGTCCAGTGGTAGTAGACGCCAATATTTGCTCTGATAACCAGTGGTAGTAGACGCCAATATTTGCTCTGATGTCCAGTAGTAGTAGACGCCAAGATTGCTCTGATGTCCAGTAGTAGTAGACGCCAAGATTGCTCTGATGTCCAGCGGTAGTAGACGCCAAGATTGCTCTGATGTGCAGTAGTAGTAGACGCCAAGATTGCTCTGATGTCCAGCGGTAGTAGACGCCAAGATTGCTCTGATGTCCAGTAGTAGTAGACGCCAAGACTGCTCTGATGTCCAGCGGTAGTAGACGCCAAGATTGCTCTGATGTCCAGTAGTAGTAGACGCCAAGATTGCTCTGATGTCCAGTGGTAGTAGACGCCAAGATTGCCCTGATGTTCAGTGGTAGTAGACGGCGAGATTGCTCTGATGTCCAGTAGTAGTAGACGCCAAGATTGCTCTGATGTCCAGCGGTAGTAGACGCCAAGATTGCCCTGATGTCCAGCGGTTAGTAGACCGCGAGATTGCTCTGATGTCCAGCGGTTAGTAGACGCCAAGATTGCCCTGATGTCCAGTGGTTGTAGACGCCAAGATTGCCCTGATGTCCAGTGGTAGTAGACGCCAAGATTGCCCTGATGTCCAGTGGTAGTAGACGCCTAGATTGCCCTGATGTCCAGCGGTAGTAGACGCCAAGATTGCCCTGATGTCCAGCGGTAGTAGACGCCAAGATTGCCCTGATGTCCAGCGGTAGTAGACGCCAAGATTGCCCTGATGTCCAGCGGTTAGTAGACCGCGAGATTGCTCTGATGTCCAGCGGTTAGTAGACGCCAAGATTGCCCTGATGTCCAGTGGTAGTAGACGCCATGATTGCCCTGATGTCCAGTGGTAGTAGACGCCAAGATTGCCCTGATGTCCAGCGGTAGTAGACGCCAAGATTGCCCTGATGTCCAGCGGTAGTAGACGCCAAGATTGCCCTGGTGTCCAGCGGTAGTAGACGCTAAGATTGCTCTGATGCCCAGCGGTAGTAGACGCCAAGATTGCTCTGATGTCCAGTGGTAGTAGACGCCAAGATTGCTCTGATGTCCAGCGGTAGTAGACGGCGAGATTGCTCTGATGTCCAGCGAGAGTGAACGAGATCAAAAGATTTGTATGAGAGAACCTGGGTAGCCAGGAAAGATCAGGATCAGCTTTGTTTGAAGGAGTCATCTGATTGGAGTGATTGGCAGATGTTTGTCAAGATTCCGCATTAAATGATAGGTGATTACCAAGCAATGAAGAAGTGGGCGAATCATTTTAGAGGACGATGTATGTTTAATGCACTCGGAAAAAATTACGAAGAATCAACAACAGGAAAAAAAAAACAAGCAACAATGTATGATCCGAAGCAGGATCGAGATTCGGACCATATATTGTTCTTTGTTCTTTTTTCTGTTGATTATTCGTCATTTTTTTCGAGTGCTGTAAACCTGTAAAAATACCTCTTCCTCCAATGACAAGTATGGAAGTTTCCCTCTATAATAATATTCAATTATTATTATTATTTGTCTCCAATCAAAAAGTGGGAGGAGTGTCCTAGAATTGTAGGGCGGAGTTCCCAGGACTGACCACGCCAGATACTCAGAATGCCCAAGAGATAAGTGGAGTCTAGTTGGCAACAAAAACATCAAGCTGAGATTTTTTCGGAAACTTTTCAGTTATTTGTGAATAAGAGATACCAAGTAGGTGTAGAGTTATGTGGTTTTAGGAACTTGCCTCTAAGCAGAGTAGTGTTGGTAGACAGTTCAGGAATTAGGAGTTTAGAAATTATAAGCGGATTTGTAGAACTATTAGAATAATAATAGAGTCAGAAGGAGATATAGAATCTCTCAGTGAATTCCAGTACCATTGAGTTATTATAAACCAGTGAAGTGTTGTCTACAGAATTCATGAGGACATTGAAAACTGAGTTGTGCAAGCAAATATCAAGCTACATATGATAGAACATAAGAACATTCAAAGGGAGTTAGATATGACAGACGTTCATGGTGTGACCGCATATATACCGTCAACTTGATTAAGCGGACCCACACAATTCCAATGAAGTTATAGCAGAAATATTATTCCATCGCTGTGTGATTTTGCAACTGATCAATGTAGTGATGTCAATGTACTATGTCGTTATGTAACACTTACTTGGGACACGAATATTGAAGCAAGGACCAATGTAGTGATGTCAATGTACTATGTCGTTATGTAACACTTACTTGGGACACAAATATTGAAGCAAGGACCAATGTAGTGATGTCAATGCACTATGTCGTGATGTAACATTTACTTGGGACACGAATATTGAAGCAAGGACCAATGTAGTGATGTCAATGTACTATGTCGTTATGTAACACTTACTTGGGACACGAATATTGAAGCAAGGACCAATGTAGTGATGTCAATGTACTATGTCGTTATGTAACACTTACTTGGGACACGAATATTGAAGCAAGGACCAATGTAGTGATGTCAATGTACTATGTCGTTATGTAACACTTACTTGGGACACAAATATTGAAGCAAGGACCAATGTAGTGATGTCAATGCACTATGTCGTGATCTAACATTTGCTGGGGACACGAATATTGAAGCAAGGACCAATGTAGTGATGTCAATGCACTATAACAATATAAGACTATCATCAACTATCAAACTAGATTATAAGACTATCAACAACTATCAAACTAGACTATCACCAACTATCAAACTAGATTATAAGACTATCACCAACTATCAAACTAGACTATCACCAACTATCAAACTAGAATATAAGACTATCAACAACTATCAAACTAGACTATCATCAACTATCAAACTATCACTAATTATCAACCTTAACTATCACCACCTATCAAACTAGAATATAAGACTATAACAACCTATCAAACTAGAATATAAGACTATCACCACCTATCAAACTAGACTATAAGGCTATCACCATCTATAAAACTAGACTACAAGACTATCACCATCTAACAAACTAGAATATAAGACTATCACAACCTATCAAACTAGAATATAAGACTATCACCACCTATCAAACTAGACTATAAGGCTATCACCACCTATCAAACTAGAATATAAGACTATCACCACCTATCAAACTAGACTATAAGACTATCACCATCTATCAAACTAGACTATAAGACTATCACCATCTAACAAACTAGAATATAAGACTATCACCACCTATCAAACTAGACTATAAGACTATCACCATCTATCAAACTACAATATAAGACTATCATCACCTATCAAACTATAATTTAAGACTATCACCATCTATCAAACTAGAATATAAGACTATCACCACCTATCAAACTAGAACATAAGACTATCACCACCTATCAAACTAGAATATAAGACTATCACCACTTATCAGGTGGAGGGATGACGTCATGGGACGCACCAAAATGGCAGCTTATTTACATTCGATCTATGGACTAAGCAATGTTTACTTTGAATACCACGATAAATGTTATTGCAGCGAGTTGGCAGATTTTTGAAAATGTATTCAGGGGTTTGAACATAAATGTTTGTTCACAGTTCGTTAACCTTCGCTGTAGATAACTCGTTAATTTCATGGCTTAGTTTGTGACATTGGTAGCTAAGGACCTAACTTGTGCAAACGGATGGCATTGGCAAGAATCATTTTGAATCTATGAAGTGAGCTCATTTTGTGTTTAACTCAAAAGCATATGTGCTTTTTAACCAAAGAATTTTTTTTTTTTGGACTCAATGAAGATATCCCCGATGGAAGAATAAATTGTACTATTAGTCCCATAAATGATTCGCTTCCAGAGGTTTATCTTGTAAACAAAGCAGTTTTGTCATTGCAAGTGAATAATGTCCACACCTATAATTGCTCAGGATTGTGTAGCAGCAGCAGCTTTATAGCGAACACAGAAAACATCATAGGATAGTGCTGTTCTGAAACAGCTATGCCATGCTACCCTAGAATTGCCTTTAATGGGATTACTGTGACCACAAACCACGCTCCAAGTGTGTGCCACATATTTACACCCCTGAAAGAAATTCTGAATATAACAACATCATGTGCCGTCTGTGATATTAATGACCACATACCAGGAGCCTCCACTATGATTGATACAACTGTTGCACCAAGCACTTCATCAGCAAAGCCATATCTATGGAATGTTCATCTGACATTGTTCTTGAATGATGTCCAAGTTAATGAGACATCAGAATCGTGTGGCGGCAGCTACAAGAAAGGAGCGGAGAACATCATCAATTGTGTTTTTCCTAACTACAGGTCATGTGGCTTCTGTTGGATTGGAAATGATAACTTACCACCACTGTGTGTCTATATGTTTGGAATTGTAGTCATCAATGATGACCTAACATCATAAAGTGCTACGACGATCATCATTTTCGGGAGGACGTAAACTCCCATGGTATATGGTGGATAGGCGGCAGGAACCATTGAAGGCTATGTCTGAAAAGTGTTCTTTCTTGCAGTTTCCTCATATTCCAAGTCCAGCTTGTTGCAGGAGCTACTGAGTTAAGTGCTCTGTGCACACCGTGAGCTGTGTGTCTCATCCGTTTTGATCCTGCTTCGATATCCCGCTTGTTTACGATGAATGATGATATCGTATGACAGGGAACAGTTGGCTGTGTTCATTTTCTGCGTGGTTTCGCCTTATGTCTTTTGGCGTGTGCTGAGACTGCTACGATGGGGACTACAGTTACCTTTCTTTGTTTGGGAGATGAGTTAGTAATTCGGATGATTCAACTGGCACGGGCGGTTGAGCAATTATGGATTTTAATTCGTTTGCTGTGAGACCGAGGCCTTCCATAGCCAATAACAATAACAATAACCACCTATCAAACTAGAATATAAGACTATCACCATCTATCAAACTAGAATATAAGACTATCACCACCTATCAAACTAGAATATAAGACTATCACCATCTATCAAACTAGAATATAAGACTATCACTATCTATCAAACTAGAATAGAAGACTATGACCACCTATCAAACTAGAATAGAAGACTATCACCACCTATCAAACTAGAATAGAAGACTATCTCCACCTATCAAACTAGAATATAAGACTATGACCACCTATCAAACTAGAATATAAGACTATCACCACATATCAAACTAGAATATAAGACTATCACCACCTATCAAACTAGAATAGAAGACTATCACCACCTATCAAACTAGAATAGAAGACTATCACCACCTATCAAACTAGAATAGAAGACTATCACCACCTATCAAACTAGAATTTAAGACTATCACCACCTATCAAACTAGAATATAAGACTATCACCATCTATCAAACTAGAATATAAGACTATCACCATCTATCAAACTAGAATAGAAGACTATCACCACCTATCAAACTAGAATTTAAGACTATCACCACCTATCAAACTAGAATTTAAGACTATCACCATCTATCAAACTAGAATATAAGACTATCACCACCTATCAAACTAGAATATAACACTATCATCACCTCGGCAGCTATTTATCATTTCTGTTGTTGACCTTCTGCCAAGCCATTCTCTTAAGCTGTCTGTTATTTTCTCTCTTTGCTTCCCTCTATCTCTTCGTCCCTCAATTTTTCCAGTTGTTACAATATATTCCAGCTGTTCCCTTCTTATTACATGGCCAAAAAATGATGATTGTTTCTTCCTAATATTAGAAATTAGCTCTCATTTTGTTTTGACCTCTCTCAGAACATCTTCATTACTCTTCTTAGCTGTCCATGGTACTCTCAACATTCTTATGTAAAACCACATTTCTACAAACTCCAGTGATTTTCTTGTATGTTGTCCTATTGTCCATGATTCGCATCCATATTTTAAGACTGGCTCTACGTAACATTTAAGAGCTCTTTTTCTTGTTTCTATTGTCAAAAATTGATTGCATAGTATCTTCCTCATTTTTTGGAAAGCTGCTTTTGCCTGAGCCATTCTGCATCTCACCTCTTTTGTACATCTTCCGTCTGAGGTTAACAAAGTTCCCAAATATTTAAATTCATTTACCCGTTTTAATATTGTTCCTCTTGTCTTTATTTTGCACTGAGGTGATGTCTTTTTTCTTTGTTGTTACCATTACCTCTGTCTTGTTGCTATTAAGGCTGAGTTCTTTATTTTTGCTTTCTTTCACTATAATGTCCAACATTTCTTGTAACTCATTTTCACTCTTAGCGATTAAGACTGTATCATCAGCATACCTTAGATTATTATATATATATACTATATTAACTTATATTTATATATTCATGGCCCTTTTGGTCTTGTCAGACGGTCTAGTGGAGGCTATTGTGTATTGTTTTGAGGTTTTGTTTTTGCCGAACAGCTTCTCTCGTGGCTAATTCTACTAATGTTTGACAAACAAACACGGCAACAGAATGAACAAGTTAGACCCACTGATCCACATGGTTTTCCATCCTTTTTCATGAGTCTTTTCTTTTCTAAGTTTTGCCTTCACAGTCTCAAAAGATGTTATACCATTCCTTATACATGCTCTCCATGATGTGCGATCACTTGCCAGATGTTCCCAGTCATTTTCAGAGATGGAGAAGTCATTTATGGATGATTTACAGATATCTCTATATCGTAGTTTAGGTCTGTTGATTTGTCTTTTTCCATGTATTAGTTCACCATATAGTATTTTCTGGGAATGCGTTTATCTTCCATTCGTTGGACATGCCCCAGCCATCTTAGTCTTCGACATCTAAGCATCGACATGATTGTTGGGGTCTTAGCACGTTGCAGAACAGTTAAGTTGGTTATTTTGTCCTGCCATTTGATGTGCATTATTCTGCGGAGACTTTGCATGTGGATGACATTTAGTCTTTTTTCCTGGTTTGAGTATGTGGTCCAGGTTTCAGATCCATATAATAGTGTGCTAAGCACACAGGTTTGATATATTAAGAGTTTGGTCTTTGGTGTTAGTTTCGTGTTTTTTGCAGAACCTTTCTGTGAGTTTGCTGAAGGTCGTAGCTGCCTTACCAATTCGGCTGTTTATTTCATCATCAAGCGAAGTGGTTTGCGTAATTGTGGATCCAAGGTACGTGAATTTCTGAACTGATTCTAGTGGACAATCTTTTAGAGTGATTAATAGAGGTTTGATGTCACCTTGACTTAGTATTACTGTCTTCTGAACATTAATTGACAGTGAAAAAAGGTCGCATGCTTTGTCCAGGTTGTTGATCAGCGATAGTAGGGTGGCTTCACTATGAGCGACTAGGGCTGCATCGTCAGCAAATAAAAGTTCTTTAAGTAGGGCAACACTTGTTTTTGCTCCTAGTCGTGCTAAGTTCAACAGTGAGCCATCTGATCTTGTAGGAATGTCAATATCCCCTGACCTGTTTTTGAAGGCGTAATTTAGAAGGGCAACAAAAAATATGAAATGTGATATATATATGATGGCCCCAAGAGACCCTGCAGGTCATTGTGTTTGGACGTCGCCTAACCAAAGATTGGATCACACCGCTACAGAAGACTGACAGACAGTCTCTTCGGCACATGTGGATGCAGCTCCTGAACGACTCCAAAATGAACGCTGGTATACAGGGCACGCTGGTGTACAGGGCACGCTGGTGTACAGGCCGCGCTGGTATACAGGGCACGCTGGTGTACAGGCCGCGCTGGTATACAGGGCACGCTGGTGTACAGGCCGCGCTGGTATACAGGGCACGCTGGTGTACAGGCCGCGCTGGTGTACAGGCCGCGCTGGTATACAGGGCACGCTGGTGTACAGGCCGCGCTGGTATACAGGGCACGCTGGTGTACAGGCCGCGCTGGTATACAGGGCACGCTGGTGTACAGGCCGCGCTGGTGTACAGGCCACGCTGGTGTACAGGCCGCGCTGGTATACAGGGCACGCTGGTGTACAGGGCACGCTGGTGTACAGGCCACGCTGGTGTACAGGCCACGCTGGTGTACAGGCCACGCTGGTGTACAGGCCACGCTGGTGTACATGGCACGCTGGTGTACAGGCCGCGCTGGTGTACAGGCCACGCTGGTGTACAGGCCACGCTGGTGTACATGGCACGCTGGTGTACAGGCCGCGCTGGTGTACAGGCCACGCTGGTGTACAGGCCACGCTGGTGTACATGGCACGCTGGTGTACAGGCCACGCTGGTGTACAGGCCACGCTGGTGTACAGGCCACGCTGGTGTACAGGCCACGCTGGTGTACATGGCACGCTGGTGTACAGGCCGCGCTGGTGTACAGGGCACGCTGGTGTACAGGCCGCGCTGGTGTACAGGCCACGCTGGTGTACAGGCCGCGCTGGTGTACAGGCCGCGCTGGTGTACAGGGCACGCTGGTGTACAGGCCGCGCTGGTGTACAGGCCGCGCTGGTGTACAGGGCACGCTGGTGTACAGGCCGCGCTGGTGTACAGGCCACGCTGGTGTACATGGCACGCTGGTGTACAGGCCGCGCTGGTGTACAGGGCACGCTGGTGTACAGGCCACGCTGGTGTACAGGCCACGCTGGTGTACAGGCCGCGCTGGTATACAGGGCACGCTGGTGTACAGGCCGCGCTGGTGTACAGGCCGCGCTGGTATACAGGGCACGCTGGTGTACAGGCCACGCTGGTATACAGGGCACGCTGGTGTACAGGCCACGCTGGTATACAGGGCACGCTGGTGTACAGGCCACGCTGGTATACAGGGCACGCTGGTGTACAGGCCACGCTGGTATACAGGGCACGCTGGTGTACAGGCCACGCTGGTATACATGGCACGTTGGTGTACAGGCCACGCTGGTATACAGGGCACGCTGGTGTACAGGCCACGCTGGTATACAGGGCACGCTGGTGTACAGGCCACGCTGGTATACAGGGCACGCTGGTGTACAGGCCACGCTGGTATACAGGGCACGCTGGTGTACAGGGCACGCTGGTGTACAGGGCACGCTGGTGTACAGGGCAATGAAATCACCGATAATCTCGCTGGCCGAGGACATCTTACTCTGGACAAAAGGACATCCTCAGGTTTATTCCTCAAGAGAAGTGGACCAGAACGGATGGAACAAGATATATGGGGAGATTAAGAAATCTTAATAGTGGAAAAGGGGTCGGATCGATTCGAAGTTCTTAATGGAAAAAGCAGATATATCTACAATCAACACCTTACAGGAACAGTCAGTTTGTAGTCGAGAAATGCTGGGACGGGCGGTGGGCGGATATGGTGATGCCCTGACGCCATGGGCATCCATATATATATCACATTTCATATTTTTTGTTGCCCTTCTAAATTACGCCTTCAAAAACAGGTCAGGGGATATTGACATTCCTACAAGATCAGATGGCTCACTGTTGAACTTAGCACGACTAGGAGCAAAAACAAGTGTTGCCCTACTTAAAGAACTTTTATTTGCTGACGATGCAGCCATTCTTCGAATAGAAGAGTTCAACACTCTCAAAAGTAATCAAAATCTATCCCGTGACATTATTTCAGCAAACATGGCCGTCTTCAGTAAAGTGACTTCCGACATTCGTTTAGCTTCATTTTTTTTAGTTCGTCTGCGCAATCACTCTTCGAAATAAATCAAATCAGTTCTTCATGGACATTAATTCGTGTAGTAGCCACGGCAGGAACTATATTTTCTTCACACAAACAAAGCACAGTAGTCACAAATTGCGAGCACACCGACGACGTGACCAATGTACACAGTACGTCAATTTCTAAACATTCCTTTGCCATGAGAAAACAGCACAATTTTAACGGCTCAGCCAGTCCTTGACGTGAACAAATATCAAAGTAGCTACTGCTTTCTCGTCAATGTTGGGTGGGGATCCCGGATGTTAATCCAGTGTACGACACAAACCGTCTTAACAAGTCGTTAGCAGCTACATTACCCACGAATATACACGTTGTTAGCAGCTACATTACACACGAATAAACTCGTTGTTAGCAGCTACATTACAAACGAATATACTCGTTATTCTAGCAGCTACATTACAAACGAATATACACGTTGTTAGCAGCTACATTACAAACGAATATACTCGATGTTCTAGCAGCTATATTATAAACGAATATACACGTTGTTAGCAGCTACATTACAAACGAATATACACGTTATTAGTAGCTACATTACACACGAATATACACTTTATTAGCAGCTACATTACAAACGAATATACACGTTATTAGTAGCTACATTACACACGAATATACACGTTATTAGCAGCAACATTACAAACGAATATACACGTTATTAGTAGCTACATTACAAACGAATATACTCGTTGTTCTAGCAGCTACATTACAAACGAATATACACGTTGTTAGTAGCTACATTACACACGAATATACACGTTGTTCTTCTTCTACCTTTTAGCTCCCAGTGGAGCATAGGTCTTCAACAAACACTTTCCAAGTCGTTCTGTTTTTTGCAATTCTTTTAAGATCATTCCATGTCTTCCCCATCATCTTCATCTCTGCTTCAATCTGTCTTCTCCAAGAATTCCTTGGTCTTCCTCTTTGTCTTTTCCCCTGGGGATTCCAAAAAAGGGCCTGTTGTGTAATACTCTCAGTTGGTTTCCGTAGTGTGTGTCCTATCCATCGCCATCGTCTTCGCTGTATTTCTTTATCCACTGGTATTTGACCGGTACATTTCCATAATTCCACGTTTGTGACTTTGTCCTGCCATTTCCATCCCTTTATTCTGCGCAAGCATCCATTAATGAAAGTCTGTACCTTCGTGATTGTCAATTTTGTTATTCTCCATGTTTCACAGCCATATAATAGAACCGACTTAACATTGGAGTTGAAAATTTGTATTTTTGTATTTAGCCTAATTTCTTTGGATTTCCATATGTTTCCCAGTGCAATGAAAGCTCCTCTTGCTTTTGATATCCTTATTTTGGTATCGTTTTCTGTTCCTCCCTCTTTATCTATATTACTGCCCAGATATATATAAGATTGTACGTCTAGTAGAGGTATTTCTCCTAGTTTTATTTGGTTATTGCCAACTGCATTAATTCTCATAATGTTGGTCTTATCTCTATTAATCTTTAGTCCTAGCTGTTGTGATCTCTCATCTAATATACTCATTTTATCTTGCATCTGTTGGTGGCTGTGTGATAGGAGAGCTATGTCATCAGCAAAGTCTAAATCATCAAGTTGTTTGGTCAGTGACCACTGGATCCCATTTCTGTTGTTTTGAGTTATTTTCATAATCCAATCTATGGCCAGTAGAAAGAGAAATGGAGACAGAAGGCATCCTTGCCTTACTCCTGTTCTTATTTCAAATGCTTCTGTAAGCTGTCCTTCATGCACCACACTACATTTTGTTCCTTCATACATTGTTTTTATCAGGTTAATAAACTTTATGGGGATTCCATAATGACTCAGCAACTTCCAAAGCATTCTTCTGTCTAAACTATCAAATGCCTTTTCGTAATCTATGAATCCAATATAAAGTGGGGATTTTAGTTCTAAACTTTGTTCAACTATTATACGTAGAGTAGTTATTTGATCAGCACATGATCTGTTCTTCCTAAAACCTGCTTGTTCATCTCTCAAGTGTTTCTCTATAGCCTCTTTTAGTCTCTCCAGAATGATTCTGCCTAATATTTTTCCTGGCACTGATAGTAGCATAATTCCCCTATAATTTGTGCACTCCTGTAAACTTCCTTTCTTTGGTAGTTTGATCATATAACCTTCTCTCCAGTCTTTAGGTATTTCTTCCCTCTCCCAAATTTTATCCAATAGATTATGTAACATCTTGGTAGAGGTGATAATATCTGCTTTGATGGCTTCCGAAGGAATTTCATCTGGTCCTGTGGCTTTACCATCTTTTAACAGTTTGATGGCTTTCATTATTTCTTCTTTGCTTGGTTTTCCGCAGTTAACGTGTAATTCTTCTTCTGCTGGTAGTATATCTGGAGGATTATTTGAGCCAGGTCTGTTCAAAAGTTCTTCAAAGTGCTCCTTCCATCTCTCCATTTGTTCCTTTATATTACTAAGCAGATTTCCTTTCTTATCTTTGATAAAGGCGTTGATCTGTTTGTATTTTCCACCTAATTTCTTTGTGCTGTTGTACAGTTCTTTCATATTCCTTTATTTGCTGCTTCTTCTGCCTCTTTAGCTAATTCATCTATATATTTCCTCTTATCCCTTTTAATGCATCTTCTCACTTCTTTATTCACCTCTGTGTAAGCTTCCTGTGTCTTGGCTTTATTACTTCTTGTTTTGCTTTTATTTATGTCTGCTTTCTTGTTCTTTCTTTCTTTAATTTTATCCAGGGTCTCTGCTGTCATCCATGCCTTATTCTGGCGTTCTCTTTTCCCCAGTGTTTCTTCGCATGTCTCTTTCCATATATTTTTTACCTGTTTCCAATGATCTTCTATATTTATAGTATTTTCTAGTTGTTGGAGGACTTGGTATTTGTTTGATATTGTGACTGCGAATTTATCTTTAATTCCTTGTTCTTTAAGAAACCCTACATTGAAATACGTTCTGCCCTTATTCGTTGTAGTATACCTTTTTAATTTAATTTTAAGTTTGGCTAACAGAAGATGATGATCAGAAGCTATATCTGCCCCTCTATATACTTTTACATCCTGTAAGGATGACTTAAACTTATTATTAATACATATGTGATCAATTTGATTTTCCGTTCTATGATCTGGTGACACCCATGTAGCTTTGTGTATTCTTTTATGTTGGAATATTGTTCCTCCTAGGCTCATTTGATTAAGGGCGCAGAAATTCACAAATATCTCTCCATTCTCGTTTATATCTCCAAGTCCATGTTTTCCCATAATCTCTTCAAAGCCTCTGTTGTCTGATCCTACCTTAGCATTTAGGTCTCCCATCAAGATTATAATATCCTTGGCTCGTCTTGCATCCATCTGGCATTGTAGCTGTTTATAAAAATCATCTTTAACTGAGTCATCTTTATCGTTGGTTGGTGCATAGCATTGTATAATGTGTAATTTTATTTTGTTTTTGGTTGTTCTAAATGTTGCTCTCACCAGTCTTGGTCCCACTGCCTCCCATTCTATTAGTGTCTTCTGTGCATTCTTTGATAGCATTATAGCTACCCCTTCGCTATGTTGTGCTCCTGGTTCCTGGTGTCCTGATGATAAAATCATCTCCCCTGTATTCAATTTTATTCTCTCCGCTCCCAGCCATCTTGTTTCACACATTCCCAGAATATCTATCTTGTAGTTGTTCATTTCTGCTGCCACTTGTGCCGCTTTTCCCTGTTCGTTAAGGGTACGAACATTCCAGGTGCCAATTCTGGATGATTTCCTGGTAGACAAAGGGTGAGTCGGCAACCCGGACTCCTTATGGCTTTCTCCGGATTGCGTCATACGTCTCTTAGACAGAGAGCCCTTCTCTTTCCTGGTTGACGGATTTACTTTATCTTTCTTTGACTTGTTCATGTTTGTGAAGTTTTTTCGGCTTATTTTTTTACAGTATGGGATAGCCAGTCCCATGCCTAACCCTCCTTTCTCGCCTCTTACGAACATGCCTGGTAGGGTACAGCGCAGCTATTCTTTACTTCCCTTTCGGGCCCCGGCAGCGCACGGGCGATACACGTTGTTAGTAGCTATATTACAAACGAATATACACGTTGTTAGCAGCTACATTACAAACGAATATACACGTTATTAGTAGCTACATTACACACGAATATACACGTTATTAGCAGCTACATTACAAACGAATATACACGTTATTAGTAGCTACATTACAAACGAATATACCCGTTATTATTAGCTACATTACAAACGAAATACCCGTTATTATTAGCTACATTACAAACGAATATACCCGTTATTAGTAGCTACATTACAAACGAATATACACGTTATTAGTAGCTACATTACAAATGAATTTACACGTTGTTAGCAGCTACATTACAAACGTATATACACGTCGTTAGTTGCTACATTACAAACGAATATACCCGTTATTATTAGCTACATTACAAATGAATTTACACGTTATTAGCAGCTACATTACAAACGTATATACACGTCGTTAGTTGCTACATTACAAACGAATATACCCGTTATTATTAGCTACATTACAAATGAATTTACACGTTGTTAGCAGCGAAAGGGCTAGATATAGCCATGCAGTGTGTTTCCTTCCTGTAAGATTGTGTTTGTGGCCCTGCAATCCCATTAATCCAAGCTTCTCAGAATCTGCCGTTTCTTCTTTTCATCATGTTTATAGAAGACAAGGTTTTTTGTATTTCTCTTTTCCGTGTGTCTGCAAATTTTTGCTGGTTTCTTTATCTCTTAGGTCACATACATTATTTGTTGCAATGATTCGTATGTTTGTTTCTGTCTTTCTTCTTTGTCTTATTTATTTGTGTGTAAAGTTAAAGTGATTGTTCTATAGATCAACATAAAGACGTGTACCTAGAACAATCGTTGTCTTTTAACGTCTATTGTAACGTCATTATCGCATATTAGGGGATCTCTGTGGATAGATAGAGAGGGATAAGGATAGAGAATAAAGGCAACATGTCCAGTGCAATTGTCACGAGGTGTTTCTGTCAGAGCTTTTATTTGACCCCGTATTTTTTTTTAATGTAGTTTTAAAGAAGAATGTTGTTCAGTAAAGAGAGCAACGAGGACATTATAAAATGGTAACGAGGACAATCAGAGAGGATAACGAGGACATTCAGAAAGGGTAAAGAGGACATTCAAAAAAGTAACGAGGGCATTCTACAATGGTAACGAGGACATTCTACAATGGTAAAGAGGACATTCCAAAAGAGCAACGAGGACATTGTAAAAGGGTAACAAAGTAACCTGTAAGAGACAGGGAAATTCTTGTGGTGGCTCGACAAGATTGTATTAAAGTGGTGGCTATACATGATTGTTATGGTTATCTGAAGGCCTCGATATCACTGCACAAAAATTAAAATCCATAACTGCTCAACCGCCCGTACCAGTGGAAACATCCTAATTAAAACTCATCTCATTGAAGTATCCAAACAAAGAAAGGCAGCTGCAGTCCCCATCATAGCAGCTACAGCACACTCCAAAAGACATAAGCCCAAACGACACCGAGTAGTGAACACAGCTGAATTGTACTTAGTCATACTATATCATCATTCATTGTAAGCAATCGGAGTATTGAAACACGATCCGGATGAAAAACACAGCTCACAGTGTGCACCGAGCATTAACTCAGTAGTTCCGACACCAAGTCGGATTTGGAATATGAGGAAACTGTAATAAGGAATACATTTCAGACTGAGCCTCAATGGTTCATGCTGCCTAACCGCTGTATTGACCAGTGCTCTAATGACCAGACACGCCTGTATTAAAAGCCATAAACGAGCTACATAATGTTTTAGTTCTGGTTAAGATAGAAACATCGCTGACAAGAGCACCGGACCGCGTTCTCACAAAAGAAACATCTTGAATAAGTCATTAGCCCAAACTTCATCCTCAAATGCACTAACGCTGTGTAATATATCATTTCTTGTTTTCTGCTTTATTATCTGTTTTGACATGACACGTTGGCTCTGTTTATTAGTTAAAATAAGCTTAATGTATCCCAACATATTCGACAATAAGCACTGCTCTCTGTGTGCAACGGGTCATTATTGTAACCAAAACCACCCAAGTGTGTCAGACCATTATTGTAACCAAAAACAGTCAAGTTTGCCAGGCCATTATTGTAACCAAAAACACCCAAGTGTGCCAGACCATTATTGTAACCAAAAACAGTCAAGTTTGCCAGACTATTATTGTAACCAAAAACACCCAAGTGTGCCAGACCATTATTGTAATCAAAAAACAGTCAAGTTTGCCAGGTCATTATTGTAACCAAAAACACCCAAGTGTGCCAGACCATTATTGTAACCAAAAACACCCAAGTGTGCCATACCATTATTGTAACCAAAAACAGCCAAGTGTGCCAGACCATTATTGTAACCAAAAACACCTAAGTGTGCCAGACCATTATTGTAACCAAAAACACCCAAGTGTGCCAGACCATTATTGTAACCATAAACAGCCAGGTGTGCCAGACTATTATTGTAACCAAAAACAGCCAGGTGTGCCAGACTATTATTGTAACTAAAAACAGCCTGGTGTGCCAGACTTTTATTGTAACTAAAAACACCTAAGTGTGCCAGACCATTATTGTAACCAAAAACACCTAAGTGTGCCAGGCCATTATTGTAACTAAAAACACCAAAGTGTGCCAGACCATTATTGTAACCAAAAACACCCAAGTGTGCCAGACCATTACTGTAACCAAAAACACCCAAGTGTGCCAGACCATTATTGTAAGCAAAAATACCCAAGTGTGCCAGACTATTATTGTAACCAAAAACACCCAAGTGTGCCTGGCCATTATTGTAACCAAAAACAGCCAAGTGTGCCAGGCCATTATTGTAACCAAAAACACCCAAGTGTGCCAGACCCTTATTGTAACTAAAAACAGCCAAGTGTGCCAGTCCATTATTGTAACTAAAAATACCCAAGTGTGCCAGGCCATTATTGTAACCAAAAACACCCAAGTGTGCCAGGCCATTATTGTAACCAAAAACACCCAAGTGCGCCAGGCCATTATTATAACCAAAACACCCATGTGTGCCAGACCATTATTGTAACCAAAAACACCCAAGTGTGCCAGTCCATTATTGTAACTAAAAACAGCCAACTGTGCCAGGCCATTATTGTAACCAAAAACACCGAAGTGCGCCAGACCATTATTGTAACTAAAAACACCCAAGTGTGCCAGACCATTATTGTAACTAAAAACACCCAAGTGTGTCAGTCCATTATTGTAACTAAAGACACCCAATTGTGCCAGACCATTATTGTAACCAAAAACACCCAAGTGTGCCAGACCATTATTGTAACTAAAAACACCCAAGTGTGGCAGTCCATTATTGTAACTAAAAACAGCCAAGTGTGGCAGTCCATTATTGTAACTAAAAACAGCCAAGTGTGCCAGTCCATTATTGTAACTAAAAACAGCCAAGTGTGCCAGTCCATTATTGTAACTAAAAACAGCCAAGTGTTATATCTCCAGTGAAGACGTTAAGTCAAATATTTTGCCCTAAATTAATCCCTCGTCCTTTTTGTTTCTTCGTTAATTCTCTTCTCATTTTATTTTTGCAGAAATTGCTCATGTACCTTTAAGCTGAGGTTCTTTTCGCTTATTTAGCCTTTATGTTCGTTATTTCACGATTTTGATCCCTTCTGTATTCTACGTTAATTATTTTTTCATTTTTATCCCCAAAAGCATAAATTGTTTTTTGAAAATTCTAGAATTCTCCATTCCAAACCTATTACGTTAATGTATTACTTCCTGTAAATCTTCATTTTTGTGTTTGTTTATTTCTCTGTTGTGTTGAGTTTTTGCTACATTTTCAACGTTTTATTCGTGAGTCACTCTCCTGCTGATTCATTCCGACAGTATTTACATTTTTTAAATCTGCTCCCTCTTCTGTCGCATGCGAAGACACAATAAGCCCATTAAGATGAGAACCATCGGTGGTTATTATAAGAATCAGTTAATGTGCGTAGGATAATTATTCTCTGCTCATTATTTTTAATATAATCTCCACTTCATTCTCTTTATCCTCTCTTATCTCCCCCCCCCCGTATCTGTTCATCTTTATTTTGATAGTCTCATGCTATTTACAACGTGGGTGGTTTATTAATTTTGTTTTCTGAAATTATTGTTCGTTGCTGTTTTAATGTCAGTAATGACAGATTTTTTGTTTGTTTGTTAATATTTCATTTATCTCGTCAAATCTCTTAAAGATTTACATAAATTCCATTTTTCACAATTATTTCCAAATAATGTAGTCATCTGATTTGTATCGATATATTTTGATTGTAATTTTGTTTCTTTTATATGTGTATGGTTAATTAGTGTTTCATTGATTTTGTTGATGAAGTATCCAATTCCGGCTTGTTTGGTCAGGCGGGGGTTAACTATTAAAGGTTAATTCTAAAATGTTACCAGATTGGTTTAGAGTCGAAACACAGCCGGTGGGTTACCTTGCCATCACCGTGGACTGGGTTTTATCCCGATTGTTGTTGGTCATTTAAAGTGTTCAAGTATCCACTGTCGGTGTTATATTTGGTACTTATTTATTCAGTGATGAAATTGTAGTGGAATCTGCCGTACTGATTTTGTGAGCGACAGAAAGAGCCGTGGAGCCGGACTCAGAGATAGAAACAGCTGTCAGAGCTGTGCAGCCGAACTCTGCGACAAAAACAGCTGTCAGAGGTGTGGAGCCGTACACTACGGCAATTCTTTATCATTTCTGTTGTTGACCTTCTGCTAAGCCATTCTCTTAAGCTGTCTAGTATTTTCTCTCTTTGTTTCCCTCTATCTCTTCGTCCCTCAATTTTTCCAGTTGTTACAATATATTCCAGTTGTTCTCTTCTCATTACATGGCCAAAAAATGATGATTGTTTCTTCCTAATATTGGAAATTAGCTCTCTTTTTGCTTTGACCTCTCTCAGAACATCTTCATTTCACTTCTTAGCTGTCCATGGTATTCTCAACATTCTTCTGTAAAACCACATTTATACAGACTCCAGTGATTTTCTTGTATGTTGTCCCGTTGTCCATGATTCGCATCCATATGTTAAGACTGGCTCTACGAAACATTTAAGAACTCTTTTTCTTGTTTTTATTGTCAAAAATGGATTGCATAGTATCTTCCTCATTTTTTGGAAAGCTGCTTTTGCCTGAGCCATTCTACATCTCACCTCTTTTGTACATCTTCCGTCTGAGGTTAACAAAGTTCCCAAATATTTAAATTAATTTACCTGTTTTAATATTGTTCCACTTATCTTTATTTTGCACTGAGGTGATGTCTTTTTCTTTCTTGTTCTCATTACTTCTGTCTTTTTGCTATTAACGCTGAGTCCTTTATTTTTGCTTTCCTTCACTATAATGTCCAACATTTCTTGTAACTCATTTTCACTCTTAGCGATTAAGACTGTATCATCAGCATACCTTAGATTATTTATATTATGACCTCCAATTGTTATTCCAGGCATGTCCGTTATGGATCTTAAAATAATCTCACTGTAAATATGAAACAAATCTGGTGACAGCACACAACCTTGTCTAACACCCTGTTTACTTCACTATATATATAACTCATTTTATTTTGGTAATGCTTATTTTCTTGCCCTCATGGTCCAGGGCTGACTTTGATTGGCAGCACAACGTTGGGGGTGAAGATTGTATTGTGTACTTTGTTATAATAAAATAATATAAGCTTTATTGCATCTAGAGTCTATTTCTGCTGTTTGTGAATTGTCGTTTGTTACTAGACTTCCGAGGTATTTATTTCCTCTACTTGTTTTAGTTGCCTGCTGTCTATAGTTATGTTGATGTTCTGTTTCTCTTTTACTATAGTCCTGGCTTCTGTTTTGTTGATGTTGATTTTCATTTTGTATTTTGTGCCTGTGCTGTAGAGTCTATTTAAGTGTTCTTGTAGGTCTTCTACTGTTCCATGTATTAGTACCTGATTGTCTGCAAATGGAAGCTCGTTGATCTCCTCTGTCTCTGATGGGATGGCTAAGTTGCATATATAGTCCATGTATGTAATAAGCAGTGGGGGGGGGGATAGTACGCACCCCTGTGTTACTCGTAATCTAACTTCAAAGTGGTCCGTGTAGCCTGCTCCTGTTCTGACTGTGCAGCTGCTGCTGATGTAGAGACTATTAATTAGGTTGGTTAGATGTTGGCTTACTCCGTATGTTGTTAGTAGCTCCCATGGCTGTCCTCTATTTACTCGGTCGAATGCTTTTTCCTGGTCAATGAAAGCTATGCCAACGATTGTGAATGTGTACATGTCACTTTTCAATTCAATTTTGTTTTCCAGCAGGACTGGAGTGTACAGTTTACCTGGCTGGCCGGACACAAGTTCACTCTTGGTGAGCATTCAGCGGGTGAGGATAACGATTATAGGTAGGGTGAGAGATATCACGATGAGTGGACACTGGCCAGCATTGACCTCAACACTCTATTTGTGACTGAGGCTGAGAGATAACACAGGTTGAAAGATAACAGAGGCTGAAAGATAACATAGATTGAAAGATAACATAGGCTGAGAGATAACACAGGTTGAAAGATAACAGAGGCTGAGAGATAACACAGGTTGAAAGATAAAATAGGCTGAGAGATAACACAGATTGAAAGATAACAGGGGCTGAAAGATAACATAGGCTGAGAGATAACATAGGCTGAAAGATAAAATAGGCTGAAAGATACCAGAGGTTGAAAGATAACATAGGTTGAAAGATAACATAGGTTGAAAGATAACATAGGCTGAAAGATAACATAGGTTGAAAGATAACAGAGGTTGAAAGATAACATAGGCTGAAAGATAACAGAGGTTGAAAGATAACAGAGGTTGAAAGATAACATAGGCTGAAAGATAACATAGGCTGAAAGATAACAGAGGTTGAAAGATAACAGAGGTTGAAAGATAACAGAGGTTGAAATATAACAGTTGTTGAAAGATAACAGAGGTTGAAAGATAACAGAGGTTGAAAGATAACAGAGGTTGAAAGATAACAGAGACATAGAAAAGAAAATAATAAAATGAATGAGGCAGACATTCAATTATAACTTATGTCGTATTCGCATTTGGCGCAGATTCCAGTTCTCGTTGATTAAAGAATTGAAGGAAATAAATGATTGGCTCTTTTATCCGGGATCTGCAGACTCAAAGCAAGTCCTGGTATTATAGCCTGGTGCTAGTAATGTCATGTTACGTAATCTCATCTCTTTCATTTACTCAATTCGTAATAACATGTTTGAATTTTTATAAACACGAGGTCTTTTGCAGTTCTTGAATTTGTGGAATTAAAAGGTATTTTTTTTTTAATCCTGTGTTGTTATTGAAGCACATATTGGACATGATAGCCATGTTTTAGCCGTGGTCTTTCAGCCCACCTCTGAAGAAATAACAATTATTTGTGTTCGTTCACATATAATAAGACAAGCACAAAGAGAAAACTTTAATGATGATTACATATGTAGTGGTTAGTGAACTGGACTACAAAGGGCAAGAGGTAGGGTTCGATCCCAACCGACGGCTTCCGGGTTCACCCAGCCATTAATGGGTACCGGATTTTTTTCTGATAATATATATAGAGATATGTTATCTTCTCTGTATAACTTGTGTTATCTCACTCGGACAATGTCCATAATTACATATAAGTTACCTTCTATGTATAACTTATGTTATCTCACTCAGACACTGTCCATAATTACATATAAGTTACCTTCTATGTATAACTTGTGTTATCTCACTCGGACACTGTCCTTAATTACAAATAAGTTATCTGCTATGTATAACTTGTACTATCTCACTCAGACACTGTCCATGATTACAAATAAGCTATCTTCTATGTATAGCTTGTACTATCTCACTCAGACACTGTCCATGATTACATATAAGTTATCTTCTATGTATAACTTGTACTATCTCACTCAGACACTGTCCATGATTACATATAAGTTATCTTCTATGTATAACTTGTACTATCTCACTCAGACACTGTCCATGATTACATATAAGTTATCTTCTATGTATAACTTGTACTATCTCACTCAGACACTGTCCATGATTACATATAAGTTACCTTCTATGTATAACTTGTACTATCTCACTCAGACACTGTCCATGATTACATATAAGTTATCTTCTTTGTATAACTTGTACTATCTCACTCAGACACTGTCCATGATTATTAAACGCACTTTCCTGATTCATGTGGCAGTAGAGAAGAAGAATTCGTGAACACCGATTTACTTGATCCCTCCCCCTCAACAATCTCTTTGCCAGTAAAAATCAGCATTTCAAGAGCATCTTCTCTCGTACTTGACCTTGACCTTCCAGTACAATCATCCTGTCAAATGCACCTATCCACGAAATCATTCTCCGGGCAGAATCTTCCCTCTAATCTATCATTCAAGTTTAATCATTTTCAGGGGGACTGGTTGGTCTTGCCTGCCGGCCTCGAGACAGATAGGTTGTGGGTTCAAATCCCGGCTACACCGGTTGAGGATTTTTATTTATGATTTCTCTCTGCGGCAACCACCCCCGGTCTCAGCATCGAGACCCAGCTTGAAACGTCAGTTACTCATCGATGGAAAAAAATATGAGTACCTCCGAAGTCGGAGTTATCAGCCTGTGCGGCGAGGGACCCCTGTGCACACGGCTGCCAGTGGAAAAAAAATGGATTAACTCGCAAAATTCAGTTCCTAGTCCCTAGGGACTTCGTCTGAGCTACAAGCTGGCGAACGAAAGGGGAAAAAAAAGAAAAGAAAAAATAATTTTCCATATAATCCTTAAAGTAAATTTTATTTCAGTTTAATTCTTCTTCCAGCATAGTCCTTATCTAATGTCATCCATTTGTAAAATCCTTCAGTATAGTCCTTATCTAATGTCATCCATTTGTAAAAATCCTTCAGTATAGTCCTTATATAATGTCATCCATATTATATGTACAAACCATCTTCCAAAACTATTCTTCTTCTGTGTGGGACTGGAGTGATCTAGAGGTAAGTCGTCGGACTCTGTACAAGAAGGGGTTCGATTCCCACAAAGGGCGCAGGGAAAATTAAAAATATAAGAATCCCAAGTATTTTCTTGACATGAACCTTTCCAGGTCTCTTGCTAGTGAGATCAGTTGTCTCGGCCACTCAGTTCTTGAATTGAACCTTTCCTGATCTCTTGCTAGTGAGATCAGTTGCCTCGGCCACTCAGTTCTTGAATTGAACCTTTCCTGATCTCTTGCTAGTGAGATCAGTTGTCTCGGCCACTCAGTTCTTGACTTGAACCTTTCCTGGTCTCTTGCTAGTGAGATCAGTTGTCTTTGCCACTCAGTTCTTGACTTGAACCTTTCCTGATCTCTTGCTAGTGAGAACAGTTGTCTTTGCCACTCAGTTCTTGACTTGAACCTTTGATGGTCTCTTGCTAGTGAGAACAGTTGTCTCGGCCATTCAGTTCTTGACTTGAACCTTTCCTGGTCTCTTGCTAGTGAGATCACTTGTCTCGGCCATTCAGTTCTTGACTTGAACCTTTCCTGATCTCTTGCTAGTGAGATCAGTTGTCTCGGCCATTCAGTTCTTGACTTGAACCTTTCCTGATCTCTTGCTAGTGAGAACAGTTGTCTTTGCCACTCAGTTTTTGACTTGAACCTTTCCTGATCTCTTGCTAGTGAGAACAGTTGTCTCGGCCATTCAGTTCTTGACTTGAACCTTTCCTGATCTCTTGCTAGTGAGATCAGTTGTCTCGGTCATTCAGTTCTTGAATTGAACCTTTCCTGGTCTCTTGCTAGTGAGATCAGTTGTCTTTGCCACTCAGTTCTTGACTTGAACCTTTCCTGATCTCTTGCTAGTGAGATCAGTTGTCTCGGCCACTCAGTTCTTGACTTTAACCTTTCCTGATCTCTTGCTAGTGAGATCAGTTGTCTCGGCCACTCAGTTCTTGACTTGAACCTTTCCTGATCTCTTGCTAGTGAGATCAGTTATCTCGGCCATTCAGTTCTTGAAATGAACCTTTCCTGATCTCTTGCTAGTGAGATCAGGTTTGTCTCGGCCACTCAGTTCTTGACTTGAACCTTTCCTGGTCTCTTGCTAGTGAGATCAGTTGTCTCGGCCACTCAGAAAACGGCGAAAAGCAAGAGGTACCGCGTGCACTCTGCGCACGCTAAAGAACCCAAGGTTGTTGTAAATCCACACAAATAGGACAAATATGACCGCTGTCCATAACGTTAAATCTGTCGAGGATAAGAAATACAACGGTAGCTCTGAAGCCAAAGAATATCTGCCTGCATGGCGGAGGGCATCTCAGCACATGGGTGATAGTGTGATAAGTAGAAAAAAGTGATATTCATGCACAGACCCTCGGGATGTCGCTAGAGATGTGAAGTTGGCGAACACAAACAAACACACAATCCTCTTTTTATATTGGGAACATATAGAATAATAGTGGCTTTATGTTGCCTTTGTGGATCTCACAAAGACCTTCGACTCAGTAAATAGAAATGAGCTCCTCAGGGTGTTAGAAAGCATAGGCTGCCCACCTAAATTACTTAAGCTGATTATGTCCTTTCATGACAACATGAATTCTAAAATCCAGTTTGATGGGAGTTCATCAGAGAGTTTTTAAGTCAACAACAGAGTGAAACAGGGATGTGCCCCCACCCTTTTTCATCAGAAAGTTTTAAAGACAAAAAATATTTTTTGCAGCCCTTCAAAATTACGCCTTCAAAAACAGCTCATGAGAAAACTTACATTCGCACAAAGTCAGATGGCTCACTGTTCAACTTATCACGACTAAGAGCAAAAACAAATGTTGCCCCCTACTTAAAGAACTTTTATTTGCTGACGATGCAGCCATAGTCACTCATGGTGAAGCTACAGTCGCTGATCAACAACCTGGACAAGCATGCGACCTTTTTTCACTGTCAATTAATGTTCAGAAGACAGTAATGCTAAGTCAAGGTGACATCAAACCTCTATTAATCACTTTAAAAGATTGTCCACTAGAATCAGTTCAGAAATTCACGTATCTTGGATCCGCAATTACGCAAACCATCTCTCTTGATGAAGAAATAAACAGTCGAATTGGTAAGGCAGCTACGACCTTCGGCAAACTCACAGAAAGGGCCTGGAACAACACGAAACTAACACTGAAGACTGAACTCTTAATATATAAAACTTGTGTGCTTAGTACACTATTATATGGATCTGAAACCTGGACAACATACTCAAACCAGGAAAAAAGACTAAATGTCTTCCACATGCGATGTCTCCACAGAATAATGCACATCAAATGGCAGGACAGAATAACCAACTTAACTGTCCTGCGACCTGCTAAGATCCCAACAATCATGTCGATGCTCAGATGTTGAAGATTAAGATGGCTGGGACACGTCCAACGAATGGAAGAAAAACGCATCCCAAAGCAAATACTATGTGGTGAACTAATACACGGAAAATGACAAATCGGCAGACCTAAACTACAATATAGAGATATCTGTAAATCATCTATGAACAACTTCTACATCTGTGAAAATGACTGGGAACATCTGGCTAGTGATCGCACATCATGGATAGCATGTATAAGAAATGGTATCATATGAGATTGTGCTAAGGCAAAACTTAGAAGAGAAAAGACTCGTGAAAAAGGATGGAAAAACCTGTGGATCAGTGGGTCTGACTTGTTAATTCTGTGGCCGTGTGTGTTTGTCAAACATTGGTAGAATTATCCACGAGAGAAGCTGCTCGACAAAAAAAAACCTCAAAAAATACACAATAGCCTCCACTAGACCGTCTGACAAGACAAAATGGGCCATATATAATCAGCTCACACAATAGCCTCCACTAGACCGTCTGACAAGACAAAATGGGCCATATATAATCAGCTCACACAATAGCCTCTACTAGACCATCTGGCAAGACAAAATGGGCCATATATAATCAGCTCACACAATAGCCTCCACTAGACCATCTGACAAGACAAAAAGGGTCATATATAATCAGCTCACACAATAGCCTCTACTAGACCATCTGACAAGACAAAAAGGGTCATATATAATCAGCTCACACAATAGCCTCTACTAGACCATCTGACAAGACAAAAAGGGTCATATATAATCAGCTCACACAATAGCCTCTACTAGACCATCTGACAAGACAAAATGGGCCATATATATCAGCTCACACAATAGCCTCCACTAGACCATCTGACAAGACAAAAAGGGTCATATATAATCAGCTCACACAATAGCCTCCACTAGACCATCTGACAAGACAAAAAGGGTCATATATAATCAGCTCACACAATAGCCTCTACTAGACCATCTGACAAGACAAAAAGGGTCATATATAATCAGCTCACACAATAGCCTCTACTAGACCATCTGACAAGACAAAAAGGGTCATATATAATCAGCTCACACAATAGCCTCTACTAGACAATCTGACAAGACAAAATGGGCCATATATAATCAGCTCACACAATAGCCTCCACTAGACCATCTGACAAGACAAAAAGGGTCATATATAATCAGCTCACACAATAGCCTCTACTAGACCATCTGACAAGACAAAAAGGGTCATATATAATCAGCTCACACAATAGCCTCTACTAGACCATCTGACAAGACAAAAAGGGTCATATATAATCAGCTCACACAATAGCCTCTACTAGACCATCTGACATGACAAAAAGGGTCATATATAATCAGCTCACACAATAGCCTCCACTAGACCATCTGACAAGACAAAAAGGGTCATATATAATCAGCTCACACAATAGCCTCCACTAGACCATCTGACAAGACAAAAAGGGTCATATATAATCAGCTCACAATAGCCTCCTCTAGACCATCTGACAAGACAAAAAGGGTCATATATAATCAGCTCACACAATAGCCTCTACTAGACCATCTGACAAGACAAAAAGGGTCATATATAATCAGCTCACACAATAGCCTCTACTAGACCATCTGACATGACAAAAAGGGTCATATATAATCAGCTCACACAATAGCCTCCACTAGACCATCTGACAAGACAAAAAGGGTCATATATAATCAGCTCACACAATAGCCTCCACTAGACCATCTGACAAGACAAAAAGGGTCATATATAATCAGCTCACAATAGCCTCCTCTAGACCATCTGACAAGACAAAAAGGGTCATATATAATCAGCTCACACAATAGCCTCTACTAGACCATCTGACAAGACAAAAAGAGTCATATATAATCAGCTCACACAATAGCTTCTACTAGACCATCTGACAAGACAAAAAGGGTCATATATAATCAGCTCACACAATAGCCTCTACTAGACCATCTGACAAGACAAAATGGGCCATATATAATCAGCTCACACAATAGCCTCCACTAGACCATCTGACAAGACAAAAAGGGTCATATATAATCAGCTCAAACAATAGCCTCCACTAGACCATCTGACAAGACAAAAAGGGTCATATATAATCAGCTCACACAATAGCCTCCACTAGACCATCTGACAAGACAAAAAGGTCATATATAATCAGCTCACACAATAGCCTCCACTAGACCATCTGACAAGACAAAAAGGGTCATATATAATCAGCTCACACAATAGCCTCCACTAGACCATCTGACAAGACAAAAAGGGTCATATATAATCAGCTCACACAATAGCCTCCACTAGACCATCTGACAAGACAAAAAGGGTCATATATAATCAGCTCACACAATAGCCTCCACTAGACCATCTGACAAGACAAAAAGGGTCATATATAATCAGCTCACACAATAGCCTCCACTAGACCATCTGACAAGACAAAAAGGGTCATATATAATCAGCTCACACAATATCATCCACTAGACCATCTGACAAGACAAAAAGGGTCATATATAGTGGGAAAAAACACATAATTTTGTTTGCCAGACACTCTTTTCTACATTTATTTGTTTCCTCACTCTCTGCTATATATGTAAAATAGTATACTTTCCTTGCGTATTTTCTTCTCATTCTATCTTATGCTTCTTTGCATTATTAGAATTATTATTCCATATCTTGTGGTAGAGTATTTCTTTATATTTTGTCTGTGTTGTCCAAGTTTTCTGTAGAATGGCGCATATAGGACTTCAAACCTTTTGTAGTGTCTTTTGTAAAGTTGTTACCACACTTTGTAGGAGTGTATATTACACCTCACCCCTTGTTCTCACTTTCTATAAAATCCTTCTTCCAATACCATCCTTATTCTATAAAAATCCATCTAAAATAAAATCCTCTTTCTATAAAATCCATCTTCTAAAACCCAACTTTGCCTACAAGATACATTTTCTAAAACTATCCTCTTTCTATAAAATCCTCCTTCTAAAACCATCATCTTTCCATAAAATCCATCGCCTAAGTCCATCCTCATTCTATAGAATCCATCTTCTATAACCGTTCTCCTTCAAAAAAAATCCATCTTCTAAAACCATCCATACACTTTCTATAAAATCCATCTTCTGAAACCATACCACTTTCTATAAAATCCATCTTCTAAAACCATCCACTTTCTATAAAATCCATCTTCTAAAACCATACCACTTTCTATAAAATCCATCTTCTAAAACCATACCACTTTCTATAAAATCCATCTTCTAAAACCATCCACTTTCTATAAAAAAAAACTAATAAAGATCCATCTCTCAAACCTTTCTTCCTGTTGAGTAAATTGGATTCCCATAAATCAAATTAGATTCCCATAAATCAAATTGGATTCCCATAAATCAAATTGGATTCCCATAAATCAAATTGGATCCCATAAATCAAATTGGATTCCCATAAATCAAATTGGATTCCCATAAATCGTATATTACAACTTTCCCCTTAATACAAGAATTCTTTTGTTTCGCTATATCGCTTACAATGTCACGAGATTACTTTCAAAACAATCACCCTCCCGATACAATCCCGCCTGTTAAACAACTCCATTCTCCCTCCATCCAATCCATATTTGAATACAATCCGACCATTAATGCAACTGCTTTCTTAGAATATACAATTGAAATCTCCCCGTCTCTCAATCTCCTGTTGTAAGCACAATCTCCTATTGTACGCACAATCTCCCTTTTAAAACAATCCTCTCTTCAATACAAATCTTCCAATACCCTAATCACAGAATGAACACTGATCTGAACAGACAATAGCAAACAATCATACACGCTAAAACAAACATAATACATGCAATCTCACAGGGAATAAAACAAACATAATACACGCAGTCTCACAGGGAATAAAACATGGCGGGCCAAATATATTGTTCTCGGTTCCTTTTATGTAAATAATGGAGACATAACCCAACAGCATATCACTAGCACTGAACACAATTCGCAAATAGATTTATTCAACTCAGGCATCAATTACTTCTCCAAATGCTAAATTCATGCCATCAATAAACAAGTCGTTTGCTAATTAGTCTTTGTTGTTGCTTTTTTTTTCCGGATAAAAACAAATCAGACCGGAGACTGCAATTCTAGTCTCATCTCTTTGCTGGATGATGTGTACTAGAACTCGAGGACTATAACGAGGGCAAACACGCAACTTGCATGAGTTGCAGACGGTACGAAATCCCATTGGAGTGCACCAGAAAGGTGGAACATACCACGACATACAAAGCGGAAATGGGATAATTTGTAACAATTCATCATCATCGAGTGCCAACTCCGCAACGAAGGCTGCCTACCATGGAGCGCCATTCTGCTCTGTCTCTTGCTTTGATTGTGCGGGTTGTCAAAGTCTGATTTGTCCATTATTTTTTATGTTACTCGTATATGATAGTCTTGGTCTGCCTCTGCCTCTTTTACCTTGTATTTTCCCATCCAGGATTACTTTTAGTAGGCTGTTGTGTCTTTTAACATGGCACACAAATCTCATTTGTCTTGTTTGAATTGTGCTTAGTAGTTCTCTTTTCATTTTTAATTGTTTTAAGACTTCGTCGTTTGTTTTCTTTTCTTTTAATCCAATTCTATCTATTCTTCTATATATCCACATTACAAAGGCTTCAATTCTCTGTTCTGTTTTCTTGGGCTAGTGTCCATGTTTCTGCACTATATAGGAATTTTATGAAGATATAACATTTTGCTATTCTTATTTTTTTTTTACAATTACACTCATAAAAACGTGCAAGTAATACAGAACATAGTCGCATAGATACAGACACTCACATCTTACTATATAAGTATCAAGTACCATGCTGCTAACGTAGGGTGATCATGCCTCTCCACAACTTTCGATCTCGACAGTTATTTATCATTTCTGTTGTTGACCTTCTGCCAAGCCATTCTCTTAAGCTGTCTGGTATATTTTCTCTTTGCTTCCCTTTATCTCTTCGTCCCTCAAGTTTCCCAGTTGTTACAATATATTCCAGCTGTTCTCTTCTCATTACATGGCCAGCAAATGATGATTGTTATTATTGTAACGATTCATGATTATTATTGAGTTATTTGCCGGTCATCATCATTGCACTCCGAACATGTCCATAGGTGCTCAGATCCCCTCCTCAGCAATTCCCTCAGTGTCCAGCAACTGACGGCTCCAGTTCTATGTTGGTTGATAAGTCTTCTTACACGGCCACTAAGTTTCTCATTTCTGGCTGTGCCCATCTTAACTCCCATTTCCATCATCCGAAGAAGTGACGTGGATCTGTGTTTGTCGAAGTCTTGTGCTCTTCCCACATCTCGGAGGGCATTGATTATGTCCACCCGATCCATTGGTTGCCCGTCCTCAACGACAGCACAGCTAGGCAACCTGTCCGCTCTTTCATTTCTCCGTACTCCCGCATGTCGATTATGATTGTACACATACATTACCACGGTGCTTTCTGTTGCTACGTAACTATACATAGACATTTCAACAAAAATGTAACATCTCTTTATCATACATCGGTTATATAACCTATAACATCAGTTATATAACCTATAACATCGGTTATATAACCTATAACATCAGTTATATAACCTATAACATCGGTTATATAACCTATAACATCAGTTATATAACCTATAACATCAGTTATGTAACCTATAACATCAGGTATATAACCTATAACATCAGTTATATAACCTATAACATCAGTTATATAACCTATAACATCGGTTATGTGAGACTTCATCATCATCATTATCAGATCGAGTGTCAATGAATTCACCACAGCCCGTCTGAATAACTTCCTGGACGAAGAGAATCTCGCGCGTTTTGGTGGCCAGGAGAGAAAAGAAGGAGCGTCTCTGGTAAGTGTACGATGGTGAGAGAAGAAATGAATAGAGCCCCTGTCACCTACCAAGATGATGGGAGAAAACAATAGAGCCCCTGTCACCTACCAAGATGATGGGAGAAAACAATAGAGCCCCTGTCACCTACCAAGATGATGGGAGAAAAGAATAGAGCCCCTGTCACCTACCAAGATGATGGGAGAAAACAATAGAGCCCCTGTCACCTACCAAGATGATGGGAGAAAACAATAGAGCCCCTGTCACCTACCAAGATTATGGGAGAAAACAATAGAGCCCCTGTCACCTACCAAGATGATGGGAGAAAAGAATAGAGCCCCTGTCACCTACCAAGATGATGGGAGAAAAGAATAGAGCCCCTGTCACCTACCAAGATGATGGGAGAAAACAATAGAGCCCCTGTCACCTACCAAGATGATGGGAGAAAAGAATAGAGCCCCTGTCACCTACCAAGATGATGGGAGAAAAGAATAGAGCCCCTGTCACCTACCAAGATTATGGGAGAAAACAATAGAGCCCCTGTCACCTACCAAGATGATGGGAGAAAAGAATAGAGCCCCTGTCACCTACCAAGATGATGGGAGAAAACAATAGAGCCCCTGTCACCTACCAAGATGATGGGAGAAAAGAATAGAGCCCCTGTCACCTACCAAGATTATGGGAGAAAACAATAGAGCCCCTGTCACCTACCAAGATGATGGGAGAAAAGAATAGAGCCCCTGTCACCTACCAAGATGATGGGAGAAAAGAATAGAGCCCCTGTCACCTACCAAGATGATGGGAGAAAACAATAGAGCACCTGTCACCTACCAAGATGATGGGAGAAAACAATAGAACCCCTGTCACCTACAAAGATTATGGGAGAAAACAATAGAGCCCTGTCACCTACCAAGATTATGGGAGAAAACAATAGAGCCCCTGTCACCTACCAAGATGATGGGAGAAAAGAATAGAGCCCCTGTCACCTACCAAGATGATGGGAGAAAACAATAGAGCACCTGTCACCTACAAAGATGATGGGAGAAAACAATAGAACCCCTGTCACCTACAAAGATTATGGGAGAAAACAATAGAGCCCCTGTCACCTACCAAGATGATGGGAGAAAACAATAGAGCGCCTGTCACCTACCAAGATGATGGGAGAAAAGAATAGAGCCCCTGTCACCTACCAAGATGATGGGAGAAAACAATAGAGCACCTGTCACCTACCAAGATGATGGGAGAAAACAATAGAACCCGTCACCTACAAAGATTATGGGAGAAAACAATAGAGCCCCTGTCACCTACAAAGATGATGGGAGAAAACAATAGAGCCCCTGTCACCTACCAAGATGATGGGATAAAACAACAGAGCCCCTGTCACCTACACAGATGATGGGAGAAAACAATAGAGCACCTGTCACCTACCAAGATGATGGAAGAAAACAATAGAACCCCTGTCACCTACCAAGATTATGGGAGAAAACAATAGAGCTCCTGTCACCTAACACGATGATGGGAGAAAACAATAGAGCCCCTGTCACCTACCAAGATGATGGGAGAAAACAATAGAGCCCCTGTCACCTACCAAGATGATGGGAGAAAACAATAGAGCCCCTGTCACCTACCAAGATGATGGGAGAAAACAATAGAGCCCTGTCACTTACCAAGATGATGGAAGAAAACAATAGAGCCCCTGTCACCTACCAAGATGATGGGAGAAAAGAATAGAGCCCCTGTCACCTACCAAGATGATGGGAGAAAACAATAGAGCCCCTGTCACCTACCAAGATGATGGGAGAAAAGAATAGAGCCCCTGTCACCGACCACTGTGAGGGGAGAAAACAATAGAGCCCCTGTCACCTACCACTGTGAGGGGAGAAAACAACAGAGCCCCTGTCACCTACCACTGTGAGGGGAGAAAACAATAGAGCCCCTGTCACCTACCAAGATGAGGGGAGAAAACTATAGAGCCGCTGTCACCTACCAAGGTGAGGGGAGAAAACTAAAGAGCCCCTGTCACCTACGAAGATGAGGGGAGAAAACTATAGAGCCCCTTTCACCTACCAAGATGAGGGGAGAAAACTATAGAGCCCCTGTCACCTACCAAGGTGAGGGAAGAAAACTATAGATCCCCCGTCACCTACCAAGATGAGGGAAGAAAACTATAGATACCCTGTCACCTACCAAGCTGAGGGGAGAAAACTATAGAGCCCCTGTCACCTACCAAGGTGAGCGGAAAAACTATAGAGCCACTGTCACCTACCAAGGTGAGGGGAGAAAACTATAGAGCCCCTGTCACCTACCAAGGTGAGGGGAGAAAACTATAGAGCCTCTGTCATCTACCAAGGTGAGGGGAGAAAACAATAGAGCCCCTTTCACCTACCAAGGTGAGGGGAGAAAACTATAGAGCCCCTGTCACCTACCAAGTTGAGGGGAGAAAACTATAGTGCCCCTTTCACCTACCAAGGTGAGGGGAGAAAACTATAGAGCCCCTGTCACCTACCAAGGTGAGGGGAGAAAACAATAGAGCCCCTTTCACCTACCAAGGTGAGGGGAGAAAACTATAGAGCCCCTGTCACCTACAAAGATTATGGGAGAAAACAATAGAGCCCCTGTCACCTACCAAGATTATGGGAGAAAACAATAGAGCCCCTGTCACCTACCAAGATGATGGGAGAAAAGAATAGAGCCCCTGTCACCTACCAAGATGATGGGAGAAAACAATAGAGCACCTGTCACCTACAAAGATGATGGGAGAAAACAATAGAACCCCTGTCACCTACAAAGATTATGGGAGAAAACAATAGAGCCCCTGTCACCTACCAAGATGATGGGAGAAAACAATAGAGCGCCTGTCACCTACCAAGATGATGGGAGAAAAGAATAGAGCCCCTGTCACCTACCAAGATGATGGGAGAAAACAATAGAGCACCTGTCACCTACCAAGATGATGGGAGAAAACAATAGAACCCCTGTCACCTACAAAGATTATGGGAGAAAACAATAGAGCCCCTGTCACCTACCAAGATGATGGGAGAAAACAATAGAGCCCCTGTCACCTACCAAGATGATGGGATAAAACAACAGAGCCCCTGTCACCTACACAGATGATGGGAGAAAACAATAGAGCCCTGTCACTTACCAAGATGATGGAAGAAAACAATAGAGCCCCTGTCACCTACCATGATGATGGGAGAAAACAATAGAGCCCCTGTCACCTACCAAGATGATGGGAGAAAACAATAGAGCCCCTGTCACCTACCACTGTGAGGGGAGAAAACAATAGAGCCCCTGTCACCTACCACTGTGAGGTTAGAAAACAATAGAGCCCTGTCACGTACCACTGTGAGGGGAGAAAACAACAGAGCCCCTGTCACCTACCAAGATGATGGGAGAAAACAATAGAGCCCCTGTCACCTACCAAGATGATGGGAGAAAACAATAGAGCCCTGTCACTTACCAAGATGATGGAAGAAAACAATAGAGCCCCTGTCACCTACCAAGATGATGGGAGAAAAGAATAGAGCCCCTGTCACCTACCAAGATGATGGGAGAAAACAATAGAGCCCCTGTCACCTACCAAGATGATGGGAGAAAAGAATACAGCCCCTGTCACCGACCACTGTGAGGGGAGAAAACAATAGAGCCCCTGTCACCTACCACTGTGAGGGAAGAAAACAACAGAGCCCCTGTCACCTACCACTGTGAGGGGAGAAAACAATAGAGCCCCTGTCACCTACCAAGATGAGGGGAGAAAACTATACAGCCGCTGTCACCTACCAAGGTGAGGGGAGAAAACTAAAGAGCCCCTGTCACCTACGAAGATGAGGGGAGAAAACTATAGAGCCCCTTTCACCTACCAAGATGAGGGGAGAAAACTATAGAGCCCCTGTCACCTACCAAGGTGAGGGAAGAAAACTATAGATCCCCCGTCACCTACCAAGATGAGGGAAGAAAACTATAGATACCCTGTCACCTACCAAGGTGAGGGGAGAAAACTATAGAGCCCCTGTCACCTACCAAGGTGAGCGGAAAAACTATAGAGCCACTGTCACCTACCAAGGTGAGGGGAGAAAACTATAGAGCCCCTGTCACCTACCAAGGTCAGGGGAGAAAACTATAGAGCCTCTGTCATCTACCAAGGTGAGGGGAGAAAACAATAGAGCCCCTTTCACCTACCAAGGTGAGGGGAGAAAACTATAGAGCCTCTGTCACCTACCAAGGTGAGGGGAGAAAACTATAGTGCCCCTTTCACCTACCAAGGTGAGGGGAGAAAACTATAGAGCCCCTGTCACCTACCAAGGTGAGGGGAGAAAACAATAGAGCCCCTTTCACCTACCAAGGTGAGGGGAGAAAACTATAGAGCCCCTGTCACCTACCAAGATGAGGGGAGAAAACGATAGTGCCCCTGTCACTTACCAAGGTGAGGGAATAAAACAATAGAGCCCGTGTCACTTACCAAGATGAGGGAAGAAAACTATAGAGCCCCTGTCACCTACCAAGATGAGGGAAGAAAACAATAGAGCCCCTGTCACTTACCAAGATGAGGGGAGAAAACAATAGAGCCCCTGCCACTTACAAAGGTGAGGGAAGAAAACAATAGAGCCCCTGTCACTTACCAAGATGAGGGAAGAAAACTATAGACCCCTGTCACCTACCAAGATGAGGGAAGAAAACAATAGAGCCCCTGTCACCTATCAAGATGAGGGAAGAAAACTATAGAGCCCCTGTCACCTACCAAGTTGAGGAAGAAAACAATAGAGCCCCTGTCACCTACCATGGTGAGGGGAGAAAAGAATAGCGCCCCTGTCGTCTACCAAGGTAAGGGGAGAAAAGAAAAGCGCCCCTGTCATCTATCAAGGTAAGGGGAGAAAAGAATAGCGCCCCTGTCATCTACAAATCATGTCGTAATAGTTTACTAATGAGATATTGGAGACACTGTCTTCTTTCGCTGGATCTATGGAGTTCGTTCATCTGAGCTAAAGAAATGTGCAATTTTTTCGCTCGTATGTGCTTCATATCGTGGAACGTGATGAGGAGAGTATCTGAGCACTTTGGAGCTACCTGTTCTGCAATGAGGATAATCTGTCCAACAAAAAAAAAACTAAACATTCAGTTCTGGTTGTTGTTAACAGACCGATGTTCGTTAGAAACAATTCCAGCTTCACTTGATCATTAGTGCACAATGAGCGCCTTGCTAGCAGTGAGGTCAATGTATGTCTTTGTTTTAATGAGCATTATAGGTAATTATGGTCAAAAGGTACACGGTTCCCACAGCGCATAAGTGGCACGAGTATTGTAGAGTGCTGGGAATACTTCACAAACAGTGGCACGAGTATTGTAGAGTGCTGGGAATACTTCACAAATAGGGGCACGAGTATTGTACAGTGCTGGGAATACTTCACAAACAGGGGCACGAGTATTGTAGAGTGCTGGGAATACTTCACAAACAGTGGCACGAGTATTGTAGAGTGCTGGGAATACTTCACAAACAGTGGCACGAGTATTGTAGAGTGCTGGGAATACTTCACAAATAGGGGCACGAGTATTGTACAGTGCTGGGAATACTTCACAAACAGGGGCACGAGTATTGTAGAGTGCTGGGAATACTTCACAAACAGTGGCACGAGTATTGTAGAGTGCTGGGAATACTTCACAAACAGGGGCACGAGTATTGTACAGTGCTGGGAATACTTCACAAACAGGGGCACGAGTATTGTACAGTGCTGGGAATACTTCACAAACAGAGCACGAGTATTGTACAGTGCTGGGAATACTTCACAAATAGGGGCACGAGTATTGTACAGTGCTGGGAATACTTCACAAATAGGGGCACGAGTATTGTACAGTGCTGGGAATACTTCACAAACAGGGGCACGAGTATTGTACAGTGCTGGGAATACTTCACAAACAATAGCACGAGTATTGTATAGTGCTGGGAATACTTCACAAACAATAGCACGAGTATTGTATAGTGCTGGGAATACTTCACAAACAGGGGCACCAGTATTGTAGAGTGCTGGGAATACTTCACAAACAGGGGCACGAGTACTGTACAGTGCTGGGAATACTTCACAAACAATAGCACGAGTATTGCACATCACAGGGAATACGTCACAAACAGGGATATGAGTATTGTACCGCACTGGGAATACTTCACAAACAGGGGCACGAGTATTGTACATCACTGGGAATACTTCACAATCAGGGGCACGAGTATTGTACAGCACTGGGAATACTTCACAAACAGGGGCACGAGTATTGTACAGCACTGGGAATACTTCACAAACAGGGACACGAGTATTGTACTTCATTGGGAATACTTCACAAACAGGGGCACGAGTATTGTACAGCACTGGGAATACTTCACAAACAGGGGCACGATTATTGTACAGCACTGGGAATACTTCACAAACAGGGGCACGAGTATTGTACAGCACTGAGAATACTTCACAAACAGGGGCACGAGTATTGTACAGCACTGGGAATACTTCACAAACTGGGGTACGAGTATTGTACAGCACTGAGAATACTTCACAAACTGGGGTACGAGTATTGTACATCACTGAGAATACTTCACAAACTGGGGCACGAGGATTGTACAGCACTGGGAATACTTCACAAACAATAGCATATTTTAGTAGAAATTTTAGAATAGTTAATTATTGTGTTATTAGAGTATACATTTTAGCCCCTTTAATTGCTTTGTTTGTTGGATAGTTTAGTTTAGTTGAGGTTTGTTTAGTTTAGTTGAGGTTAGTTGAGTTGAGTTTACTTTAGTTTAGTTGAGGTTAGTTGAGTTGAGTTTACTTTAGTTTAGTTTAGGTTACTTCAGTTTAGTTGAGGTTAGTTTAATTTAGTTGAAGTTAGTTTATTTAAGTTGAGGTTATTTTATTTTAGTTGAGGTAATTTAGTTTAGTTCAGGTTAGTTTAGTTTAGTTGAGGTTAATTCAGTAGAAAAAATCATTATTATCGCACAAAGAGCAACTGCATGGGGATCAGATTCCCTCCTAGCCCGTCGCTCAGGACGAAGCACGTTCAGATGTACGAACTCCGTAGCATCAGCGAAGTCCTTGTCAACTGACAAAATAGAATCTTAAAATGAATACAACTGTGACACTACCACCTTCAACAACTGTGACACTACCACCTTCAACAACTGTGACACTACCACCTTCAACAACTGTGACACTACCACCTTCAACAACTGTGACACTACCACCTTCAACAACTGTGACACTATCACCTTCAACAACTGTGACACTACCACCTTCAACAACTGTGACACTTCCACCTTCAACAACTGTGACACTATCACCTTCAACAACTGTGACACTACCACCTTCAACAACTGTGGCACTATCACCTTCAACAACTGTGACACTACCACCTTCAACAACTGTGACACTACCACCTTCAACAACTGTGACACTATCACCTTCAACAACTGTGACACTACCACCTTCAACAACTGTGACACTACCACCTTCAACAACTGTGACACTACCACCTTCAACAACTGTGACACTACCTCCTTCAACAACTGTGACACTACCACCTTCAACGCTCAGACATTGTGACGACTATCAAACGATCACTTTCAATGCTTAGGAATGGTGACAATCATGACATGATTATCTGAAACGCTTAGAAATGGTGACAATCACGACATGATTACATTCTAAGCTTAGAAATGGTGACAATCATGACATGGTCACATTCTACGCTTAGAAATGGTGACAATCATGACATGATCATATTCTACGCTTAGAAATGGTGACAATCATGACATGATTGTCTTCAACGCTTAGAAATGGTGACAATCATGACATGATTGTCTTCAACGCTTAGAAATGGTGACAATCATGACATGGTCACATTCTACGCTTAGAAATGGTGACAATCATGACATGATCATATTCTACGCTTAGAAATGGTGACAATCATGACATGATTGTCTTCAACGCTTAGAAATGGTGACAATCATGACATGATCATATTCTACGCTTAGAAATGGTGATAATCATGATATGATCACATTCAGCGCTTATAAATGGTGACGACTGTGATACGATCACCTTTATCTTAGTATGTGCTCATTTTTGTTCCAGGACTATTCTTTCCTATTCATTGAATCAGATTCATTATAATCGAGTTATCCCCATATCCGCTACACTACCTTCCAACCATTTATCGAAGCGTATACTGATTGTCAGGTCAATGAATTGAAATGGCTTTAGCTGTTGTAGACAATGGACGAGTGGACAGACTTGTTGGCTTTAGCTGTTGTAGACAATGGACGAGTAGACAGACTTGTTGGCTTTAGTTGTTGTAGAGAATGGACGAGTAGACAGACTTGTTGGCTTTAGCTGTTGTAGAGAATGGACAAGTAGACAGAATCGTTGGCTTTAGCTGTTGTAGAGAATGGACGAGTAGACAGACTTGTTGGCTTTAGCTGTTGTAGATAATGGACGAGTAGACAGACTCGTTGGCTTTAGCTGTTGTAGAGAATGGACGAGTAGACAGAATCGTTGGCTTTAGCTGTTGTAGAGAATGGACGAGTAGACAGACTTGTTGGCTTTAGCTGTTGTAGAGAATGGACGAGTAGACAGAATCGTTGGCTTTAGCTGTTGTAGAGAATGGACGAGTAGACAGACTCGTTTTTCTTTAGCTGTTGTAGAGAGTGGACGAGTAGACAGACTCGTTCGCTTTAGCTGTTGTAGAGAATGGACTAGTAGACAGACTCGTTGGCTTTAGCTGTTGTAGAGAATGGACGAGTAGATAGAATCGTTGGCTTTAGCTGTTGTAGAGAATGGACGAGTAGACAGACTCGTTTTTCTTTAGCTGTTGTAGAGAATGGACGAGTAGACAGACTCGCTGGCTTTAGCTGTTGTAGAGAATGGACGAGTAGACAGACTCGTTGGCTTTAGCTGTTGTAGAGAATGGACGAGTAGACAGACTCGCTGGCTTTAGCTGTTGTAGAGAATGGACGAGTAGACAGACTCGCTGGCTTTAGCTGTTGTAAAGATTGGACGAGTAGACAGACTCGTTGGCTTTAGCTGTTGTAGAGAATGGACGAGTAGACAGACTCGTTTTTCTTTAGCTGTTGTAGAGAATGGACGAGTAGACAGACTCGCTGGCTTTAGCTGTTGTAGAGAATGGACGAGTAGACAGACTCGTTGGCTTTAGCTGTTGTAGAGAATGGACGAGTAGACAGACTCGTTGGCTTTAGCTGTTGTAGAGAATGGACGAGTAGACAGACTCGTTGGCTTTAGCTGTTGTAAAGATTGGACGAGTAGACAGACTCGTTGGCTTTAGCTGTTGTAGAGAATGGACGAGTAGATAGAATCGTTGGCTTTAGCTGTTGTAGAGAATGGACGAGTAGACAGACTCGCTGGCTTTAGCTGTTGTAGAGAATGGACGAGTAGACAGACTCGCTGGCTTTAGCTGCTGTAGAGAATGGACGAGTAGACAGACTCGCTGGCTTTAGCTGTTGTAGAGAATGGACGAGTAGACAGACTCGTTGGCTTTAGCTGTTGTAAAGATTGGACGAAATGGAGCGGGCTGATGTGCTCTCATGGCGAGTTTGTGATTCTGTGCGTCTACATTCTTGAATAAGATCACATCAAGAGGGCTGATGAAGGGAGCTAAATGTAGACTCTATAGCTGCACGTTTAAGCAATGTGCTAAGGAGGAGATTGGAACACTGAGTGAAGATTACCTATCGACGAACTAACGTGGATAAAGATTGTAGTTCAGTGAACAACGGTGAGACAGCATCTGACTACTATTATTCCTCTATATGGTTATGGTTAGTCGAAGGCCCTGGTATCACTGCAAACGAAATAAAATCCATAATTGCTCAACCACCCGTGCCAGTGGAATAATGTGAATTAAAACTCATTCCAATGAAGGATTCAAACAAAGAAAGGCAGCTGCAGTCCCCATCATAGCAGCTACAGCACACGCCAAAAGACATACGGCCATGCGGCACCGAAAGTGAATGCAGCTGTCCTTCGTCTTAGAGATATCATCACTTATTGTAAGCAATCGAAATATTGAAACGCGGTCCAGATTTAAAAAAAAAAACAACACAGCTCTCGGTGAGCACAGAACACTAAACTCAGTAGCTCCTGCAACAACTCCTCTATATGTGATTAAGAAAAGTTTCAACGCTAAATACTCTTTCTCTGTCTGACTTCCCGTCTTACCCCTCCATCTCACAGACACATCCATGAAGACTTTTATTAGATCACAGGATCCGTAATCTGTGCCATCTTCACTCTCGTTTCTTCTCGTTTATAAGGAGATTCTCGTAGCCTGCAATTTCTGCCTGGATTCTGTGCTGCGCGTGTTTGTTGAGATCTGCGCATCTCCACGATGATTATGAAAACATTGTACAGCCGCCATGTATTTAAAACGTGCATATTTCCTTCTAATGTTGCAGCTTGCTGGTACAGGTTTCACTATTTTTATGAATTCATCATTTTCTCCATCACATAATCAACTTTTATTACTTCACAAATCACATTATTCTCTCTCACCGTATTACTTTCTCAACTTTTGTTACAATCTCAAATCTTATTACTTTCTCCCCACTTTCCCCTGACACTGATTACATTTTGTTGTGACAGGAAATAATACCCGTATACCTGGTCCTACTTTTATAACCGCGCCTTTCTCAATCACTGAAATTACAACCCTTCACGTGCAAGTAATGAATTGCCAGGCCGGTCATGCGAGCCTATTGGAGGGCAGAGAATTAACAAACTGTGAAACCAATTTCAGAAACAGAAACGTGATTATCAGGAGAATTATTACTTACTATTATTATTCGTTACTATCCATACTTCTGATATATGTAATTTTGCATTTTTATAATGGTACAACTTGATGTCAGAAGAAAAGTATAAGATGACGCATTTTGTTTCAGATATAAAGTATGTAATGACAACGCGGGGAAAGAAAAACACGAAAATGATATTGCGAGGTACTAAAATATATCAGCTTCAGAGAAATGCATTGTTTGAATAAAGGTTGCTAGGTTGGTTAATTGGTTGATTAGTAGACTGGTTGGTTGGTGGATTGATAGGTTGATTGTTGGTCAATTGATTGATTGTGGTCTGTCGGTTGTTTTCTGATTAATAGATTGTTCGTTTGGTTGGTTGCTGATTGATTGGTTAATTGTTCGTTTAGTTGTTAGGTTGTTGACTGATTGTTTGTTGATTGATTGGGTGGATTGTTTTGTTGGTTGTTTACTTCTTGATTGGATGATTGTTCGTTTAGTTTTTTTTTTGTTTTCTGATTTACTGATTCATGGTTGTTTGGTCGACTATTTGCCTATTGATTGTTTGATTGTTCGCGTAGTTAGTTATTTGCTGATTAGTCGGTTACTTGTTCGCGTAGTTAGTTATTTGCTGATTGGTTGATTACTTGTTCGCGTAGTTAGTTATTTGCTGATTGATTGGTTACTTGTTCGTGTAGTTAGTTATTTGCTGATTGATTGGTTACTTGTTCGCGTAGTTAGTTATTTGCTGATTGATTGGTTACTTGTTCGCGTAGTTAGTTATTTGCTGATTGATTGGTTACTTGTTCGCGTAGTTAGTTATTTGCTGATTGATTGGTTACTTGTTCGCGTAGTTAGTTATTTGCTGATTGATTGGTTACTTGTTCGCGTAGTTAGTTATTTGCTGATTGGTTGGTTACTTGTTCGCGTAGTTAGTTATTTGCTGATTGGTTGATTACTTGTTCACTTAGTTAGTTATTTGCTGATTGGTTGATTACTTGTTCGCGTAGTTAGTTATTTGCTGATTGGTTAATTACTTGTTCTCGTAGTTAGTTATTTGCTGATTGGTTGATTACTTGTTCGCGTAGTTAGTTATTTGCTGATTGATTGATTACTTGTTCGCGTAGTTAGTTATTTGCTGATTGGTTGATTACTTGTTCGCGTAGTTAGTTATTTGCTGATTGGTTGATTACTTGTTCGCGTAGTTAGTTATTTGCTGTTTGGTCGGTTACTTGTTCGCGTAGTTAGTTATTTGCCGAATGACTGTTTGTTTGGCTGTCTGTCGATTGTTTGGTTGATTGTTCGTGCGATTAGTTGATTGCTTATTCATTGATGTATTTTTGTTTGGTTAGTTGTTTGCTGAATGATTGACTGTTTTGTTGTTTGCTGACTGATTGACTGTTTTGTTGTTTGCTGACTGATTGACTGTTTTGTTGTTTGCTGTCTGATTGACTGTTTTGTTGTTTGCTGACTGATGACTGTTTTGTTGTTTGCTGACTGATTGACTGTTTTGTTGTTTGCTGACTGATTGACTGTTTTGTTGTTTGCTGACTGATTGACTGTTTTGTTGTTTGCTGACTGATTGACTGTTTGTTGTTTGCTGACTGATTGACTGTTTTGTTGTTTGCTGACTGATTGACTGTTTTGTTGTTTGCTGACTGATTGACTGTTTTGTTGTTTGCCGACTGATTGACTGTTTTGTTGTTTGCTGACTGATTGACTGTTTTGTTGTTTGCTGACTGATTGACTGTTTTGTTGTTTGCTGACTGATTGACTGTTTTGTTGTTTGCCGACTGATTGACTGTTTTGTTGTTTGCCGACTGATTGACTGTTTTGTTGTTTGCTGACTGATTGACTGTTTTGTTGTTTGCTGACTGATTGACTGTTTTGTTGTTTGCTGACTGATTGACTGTTTTTTTGTTTGCTGACTGATTGACTGTTTTTGTTTGCTGATTATTTCGATGCTTGTTTGTTGATTGATTGGCTGATTGATTGTTTAATTGACAGTTATTTACTGATTGGGTGACTGGCTGATTGATTTATCCTGCAGTCTATGGACCGGATCCATTGCTATATCCAAACGTTGAGCTGTTTGTTCAGTTAAAACCTGATACCCGTATTCAGACACTGTAGTCAACTAGCAAGCTGATATCGCAAGATGATTTCCCTAAAGATAAAATTCGTCTCAGAAACTTTGTCTTTAAAAATACAACAATTCACACTGGGCACACCTTTAAGGTGTGAAACGATCAATGAGAGTATGTTACTAATGAAGCACTTTGACGGCAGATGAAGGACACGACAATGAGAGCTAATAATTTACTCACAATCAGAGGAAATCGAGGCTACCACTAGTAGAAATTGGAAAAAAAACTAAAATAGTTCTCTTCTACCTTTCAACTCCCTGTGGAGCATAGGTCTTCAACAAACACTTTCCTAGTTGTTCTGTTTCTTGCCATTCTTTTAAGATCGTTCCATGTCTTCCACATCATCTTCATCTCTGCTTCTATCTGTCTTCTCCAATAATTCCTTGGTCTTCCTCTTTGTCTTTTCCCTGTGGATTCCAAAAAAGGGCCTGTTGTGTGATACTCTCAGTTGGCTTCCGTAGTGTGTGTCCTATCAAGCGCCATCGTCTTCGCCGTATCTCTCTATCCACTGGTGTTTGACTGGTACATTTCTATAATTCTATGTTAGTGATTTTGTCCTGCCATTTCCATCCTTTTATTCTGCGTAAGCATCCATTAATGAAAGTCTGTATCTTCATGATTGCCATTTTATTTGTTCTACATGTTTCACAGCCATACAGTAAGACTGACTTAACATTGGAATTGAAAATTTTTAATTTTGTATTTAACCTAATTTCTTTGGACATATGTTTCCCAGTGCAACAAATGCTCCTCTTGCTTTTGATATCCTTATTTTGGTATCATTTTCTGTTCCTCCCTCTTTGTCTATATTACTGCCAGATATATGTCAGATTGTACGTCTAGTAGAGGTATTTCTCCTATTTTTATTTTTTTATTGCCAACTGCATTAATTCTCATAATTTTTGTCTTATCTCTATTTATTTTTAATCCCATCTGTTGTGATCTCTCATCAAGTATGCTCATTCTATCTTGCATCTGTTGATGGCTGTGTGATAGGAGAGCTATGTCATCAGCAAAGTCTAAATCATCAAGTTGTTTGGTCAGTGACCACTGGATCCTATTTCTGTTGTTTTGAGTTATTTTCATAATCCAATCTATGGCCAGTAGAAAGAGAAATGGAGACAGAAGGCATCCTTGCCGTACTCCTGTTCTTATTTCAAATGCTTCTGTAAGCTGTCCTTCATGCACCACACTACATTTCATTCCTTCATACATTGTTTTATCAGGTTAATAAACTTTATGGGGATTCCGTAATGACTCAGCAACTTCCAAAGCATTCTTCTGTCTAAACATTTAAATGCCTTTTCGTAATCTATGTATCCAATATAAAGTGATGACTGTAGTTCTAAACTTTGTTCAACTATTATACGTAGAGTAGTTATTTGATCAGCACATGATCTGTTCTTCCTAAAACCTGCTTGTTCATCTCTCAAATGTTTCTCTATGGCCTCATTTAGTCTCTCCAGAATGATTCTGCTTAATATTTTTCCTGGCACTGATAGTAGCAGAATTCCCCTATAATTTGTGCACTCCTGTAAACTTACTTTCTTATTTAGTTTGATAACATAACCTTCTTTCCAGTCTTTAGGCATTTCTTCCCTCTCCCAAATTTATTCTAATAGAATATGTAACATCTTGGTAGAGGTGTTAATATCTGCTTTGATGGCTTCTGAAGAAATTCCATGCAATACATTCCATGACAATTTCATTACATTGACACCCATGTAGCTTTATGTATTCTTTTATGTTGGAATATGCTTCCTCCTAGGCTCATTTGATTAAGAGCACAGAAGTTCACAAATATCGCTCCATTCTAATTTATATCTCCAAGTCCATGTTTTCCCATAATCTCATCGAAGTCTCTGTTGTCCGATCCTTCTGCATTTAGATCTTCCATCAAGATTATAATATCCTAGGCTCGTCTTTCAACCACCTAATATTGCAGCTGGTTATAGAAATCATCTTTATCTAAATCATCCTTATCAGTGGTTGGTGCGTAGCATTGGATAATGTGTATTTTTATTTTGTTTATTTGTTGTTATAAATGTTCTCTTATTAGTCTTCGCCCTACTGCTTCCCATTCTATCAGTGCCTTCTGTGCATTCCTTGATAAAATTACAGCTACCCATTCCCTATGTTGTGCTCCAGAATATTTCATTATATATTAATAAATATTAGTGCAGGCGAAAAGATAAAATCACCTATAGTAAGAAGTTTTGCCAAAATGAGAAATGTGTTTGCATTTGTTGTAATTGTTCTCAAATGAGCAAATCATTGAGTCAGTCTTTTTGTTATTAGTGTTTCTGTGACGCGCTTCAAAGATCTTTATGACGAACAGAAGTTAATGTTCAGGATAGCGGGCAAGGGCCAGAAATACTCAAAGTAGAAGTATAAGACGACTTGCGCAATATAAAAATGGTAAAAGCCCATGGACCAGAAAATAATAACTAAAGAAGAGATTGAACCCACGGGTGATTTTGGAATAGACAAAGTATTTAAAAATATTGAATGATACAGCAGCAGATATATATATGGCCTATTAAAATCAATATTCATAGCCCTACCAACGATATCTGATGCGATTCAATGCGATGATCATTACACAGTAAACATTATGAGTCACATGATAAAGATATTACTAAGAATCATCAGGCGAAAAGTGTGAAATAAACATCGGTCCAGAAATTAGTGATAAACAATGTGGTTTTGTACAGATCATCGTAGCAGATACAGCATCGTAGCAGACAGATCATCGTAGCAGACAGATCATCGTAGCAGACAGATCATCGTAGCAGACAGACCACCTCACCAGACAGATCATCGTAACAGACAGATCATCATTGCAGACAGATCATCGTAGCAGACAGATCATCGTAGCAGACAGATCATCGTAGCAGACAGATCATCGTAGCAGACAGATCATCGTAGCAGACAGACCACCTCACCAGACAGATCATCGTAACAGACAGATCATCATAGCAGACAGATCATCTCACCAGACAGATCATCATAGCAGACAGATCATCTCACCAGACAAATCATCATAGCAGACAGATCACCTCACCAGACAGATCATCTCACCAGACAGATCATCGTAGCAGACAGATCACCTCACCAGACAGATCATCGTAACAGACAGATCATCGTAGCAGACAGATCATCGTAGCAGACAGATCATCGTAGCAGACAGGTCATCTTACAAGATAGAGCATCTCACCAGACAGATCATCGTAGCAGACAGATCATCGTACCAGATAGAGCATCGTAGCAGACAAATCATCGTACCAGATAGAGCATCGTGGCAGACAGATCATCGTAGCAGACAGATCATCGTAGCAGACAAATCACCTCACCAGACAGATCATCGTAGCAGACAGATCATCGTAGCAGATAGATCATCTCACCAGACAGATCATCTCACCAGACAGATCATCATAGCAAACAGATCACCGTAGCAGACAGATCATCGTAGCAGACAGATCATCGTAGCAGACAGATCATTTTACCAGATAGAGCATCGTAGCAGACATATCATCATAGCAGACAGATCATCTCACCAGACAGATCATCTCACCAGACAGATCATCATAGCAGACAGATCATCTCACCAGACAGATCATCGTAGCAGACAGATCATCGTAGCAGACAGATCATCTCACCAGACAGATCATCGTAGCAGACAGATCATCGTAGCAGACAGATCATCGTAGCAGACAGATCATTTTACCAGAGAGATCATCTCACCAGACAGATCATCGTAGCAGACAGATCATCGTAGCAGGCAGATCATCGTAGCAGACAGATCATCATAGCAGACAGATCATCTCACCAGACAGATCATCTCACCAGACAGATCATCATAGCAGACAGATCATCTCACCAGACAGATCATCGTAGCAGACAGATCATCGTAGCAGACAGATCATCGTAGCAGACAGATCATCTCACCTGACAGATCATCTCACCAGACAGATCATCTCACCAGACAGATCATCATAGCAGACAGATCATCTCACCAGACAGATCATCTCACCAGACAGATCATCTCACCAGACAGATCATCATAGCAGACAGATCATCTCACCAGACAGATCATCTCACCAGACAGATCATCTCACCAGACAGATCATCATAGCAGACAGATCATCTCACCAGACAGATCATCTCACCAGACAGATCATCTCACCAGACAGATCATCGTAGCAGACAGATCATCGTAGCAGACAGATCATCGTAGCAGACAGATCATCTCACCAGACAGATCATCTCACCAGACAGATCATCTCATCAGACAGATCATCTCACCAGACAGATCATCGTAGCAGACAGATCATCTTACCAGAGAGATCATCTCACCAGACAGATCATCTCACCAGACAGATCATCGTAGCAGACGGATCATCGTAGCAGACAGATCATCGTAGCAGACATATCATCGTAGCAGACAGATCATCTTACTAGACAGAGCATCGCACCAGACAGATCTTCGTGACAGACAGATCATCGTACCAGACAGAGCATTTTACCAGAAGGAGCCAAGAGGAAGACAAGAAGATGGTGAAGGCAAGATGTCACAGACAGACTAGGTATGACTGCAACAAACAAAGATCTCGCGCAGGACATAAACAATTTCAAAGTAGCTGACATGGGAGCTGATTCCCAACAGCGGAAAGCTGGATGATGTTGATCTAACAAAAGGAGTGTACTAATTGTGGCGGGCGCAGGTCTAACTAAATAGAAGATTAACTTGACACAACTAGGGACGATGTATTGGCCAGGCTTGACTGCAGGGGGTCCTCTAGTGGAGGCAATAGAGGCTTTGAACTGTTGTACGTCCACTAGTGGAGGAAATTGAGGCTTTGAACTGTTGGACGTCCACTAGTGGAGGAAATTGAGGCTTTGAACTGCTGTACGTCACCTAGTGGAAGAAATTGAGGCTTTGAACTGTTGGACGTCCACTAGTGGAGGTAATTGAGGCTTTGAACTGCTGTACGTCCACTAGTGGAGGTAATTGAGGCTTTAAACTGTTGGACGCCCACTAGTGGAGGTAATTGAGGCTTTAAACTGTTGGACGTCTACTAGTGGAGGTAATTGAGGCTTTGAACTGCTGTACGTCCACTAGTGGAGGTAATTGAGGCTTTAAACTGTTGGACGTCCACTAGTGGAGGTAATTGAGGCTTTAAACTGTTGGACGTCTACTAGTGGAGGTAATTGAGGCTTTAAACTGTTGGACGTCTACTAGTGGAGGAAATTGAGGCTTTGAACTGTTGGACGTCTACTAGTGGAAGAAATTGAGGCTTTAAACTGTTGGACGTCCACTAGTGGAAGAAATTGAGGCTTTAAAACTGTTGGACGTCCACTAGTGGAAGAAATTGAGGCTTTAAACTGTTGGACGTCCACTAGTGGAAGAAATTGAGGCTTTGAACTGTTGGACTTCCACTAGTGGAAGAAATTGAGGCTTTGAACTGTTGGACGTCCACTAGTGGAAGAAATTGAGGCTTTAAACTGTTGGACGTCTACTAGTGGAGGTAATTGAGGCTTTGAACTGTTGTACGTCCTCTAGTGGAAGAAATTGAGGCTTTAAACTGTTGGACGTCCACTAGTGGAGGTAATTGAGGTTTTAAGCTGTTGGACGTCCACTAGTGGAGGAAATTGAGGCTTTGAACTGTTGGACGTCCACTAGTGGAGGTAATTGAGGTTTTAAGCTGTTGGACGTCCACTAGTGGAGGAAATTGAGGCTTTGAACTGTTGGACGTCCACTAGTGGAGAAAATTGAGGCTTTAAATTATTGCTGGCGGAAGGTCATGGGCAGCCAAAGGCCAGGGAAACTGACTCGAACAGAGCAATAGTAGAGTCGGATGCACTTGTCTGCAAGTTGCAAATGCCACTGAACGCAATTAGTTAAGGTGCGAAATATGAAACATCTGTTAAACAAGCAAGCACAGCGTGGATAGATAAGGAGACGATTTTCAACAGAAATGAAAAAGCAAACACCGGTCGTATCAGAACAGTAGCAAACACCCTGTCGTAACAGAACAGTAGCAAACACCCGGTCGTATCAGGACAATAACACACATATACCAGCATCAAGACAGTACCTCACACTCGGTCGTATCAGGACAATAGCAAACACCCTGGCGTATTAGGACAGTAGCAAACACCCTGGCGTATTAGGGCAGTAGCAAAAACCCTGGCGTATAAGGACAGTAGCAAACACCCTGGTGTATTAGGGCAGAAGCAAACACCCTGGCGTATCAGGACAGTATCAAACACCCTGGCGTATTAGGGCAGTAGCAAACAACCTGGCGTATTAGGGCAGTAGCAAACAACCTGGCGTATTAGGGCAGTAGCAAACTCCCTGGCGTATTAGAACAGTATCAGGCACCCTGGCGTATCAGGGCAGTAGAAAACACCCTGGCGTATTAGGGCAGTAGCAAACTCCCTGGCGTATTAGGACAGTATCAGGCACACTGGCGTATCAGGACAGTAGCAAACACCCTGGCGTATTTGGGCAGTAGCAAACACTCTGGCGTATTAGGGCAGTAACAAACTCCCTGGCGTATTAGGGCAGTAACAAACTCCCTGGCGTATTAGGGCAGTAGCAAACACCCTGGCGTATTAGGGCAGTAGCAAACTCCCTGGCGTCTTAGGGCAGTAGCAAACTCCCTGGCGTCTTAGGGCAGTAGCAAACACCCTGGCGTATTAGGGCAGTAGCAAACACCCTGGCGTATTAGGGCAGTAACAAACTCACTGGCGCATTAGGGCAGTAGCAAACACCCTGGCGTCTTAGGGCAGTAGCAAACACCCTGGCGTATTAGGGCAGTAACAAACTCCCTGGCGCATTAGGGCAGTAGCAAACACCCTGGCGTCTTAGGGCAGTAGCAAACTCCCTGGCGTATTAGGGCAGTAGCAAACACCCTGGCGTATTAGGGCAGTAGCAAACACCCTGGCGTATTAGGGCAGTAGCAAACTCCCTGGCGTATTAGGGCAGTAGCAAACACCCTGGCGTATTAGGGCAGTAGCAAACGCCCTGGCGTATTAGGGCAGTAGCAAACTCCCTGGCGTATTAGGGCAGTAGCAAACACCCTGGCGTATTAGGGCAGAAGCAAACACCCTGGCGTATTAGGGCAGTAGCAAACTCCCTGGCGTATTAGGGCAGTAGCAAACTCCCTGGCGTATTAGGGCAGTAGCAAACACCCTGGCGTCTTAGGGCAGTAGCAAACTCCCTGGCGTATTAGAGCAGTACCAAACTCCCAGGGGTATTAGGGCAGTAGCAAACACCCTGGCGTCTTAGGGCAGTAGCAAACACCCTGGCGTATTAGGGCAGTAGCAAACACCCTGGCGTCTTAGGGCAGTAGCAAACACCCTGGCGTCTTAGGGCAGTAGCAAACACCCTGGCGTCTTAGGGCAGTAGCAAACACCCTGGCGTATTAGGGCAGTAGCAAACTCCCTGGCGTCTTAGGGCAGTAGCAAACTCCCTGGCGTCTTAGGGCAGTAGCAAACACCCTGGCGTCTTAGGACAGTAGCAAACACCCTGGCGTCTTAGGGCAGTAGCAAACACCCTGGCGTCTTAGGGCAGTAGCAAACACCCTGGCGTCTTAGGGCAGTAGCAAACACCCTGGCGTCTTAGGACAGTAGCAAACACCCTGGCGTCTTAGGGCAGTAGCAAACACCCTGGCGTCTTAGGGCAGTAGCAAACACCCTGGCGTCTTAGGGCAGTAGCAAACACCCTGGCGTCTTAGGACAGTAGCAAACACCCCGGCGTCTTAGAGCAGTAGCAAACACCCTGGCGTATTAGGGCAGTAGCAAACTCCCTGGCGTCTTAGGGCAGTAGCAAACTCCCTGGCGTCTTAGGACAGTAGCAAACTCCTGGCGTCTTAGGGCAGTAGCAAACTCCCTGGCGTCTTAGGGCAGTAGCAAACACTCTGGCGTCTTAGGGCAGTAGCAAACTCCCTGGCGTCTTAGGGCAGTAGCAAACTCCCTGGCGTCTTAGGGCAGTAGCAAACTCCCTGGCGTCTTAGGGCAGTAGCAAACTCCCTGGCGTCTTAGGGCAGTAGCAAACTCCCTGGCGTCTTAGGGCAGTAGCAAACACCCTGGCGTATTAGGGCAGTAGCAAACTCCCTGGCGTCTTAGGGCAGTAGCAAACTCCCTGGCGTATTAGGGCAGTAGCAAACACCCTGGCGTATTAGGACAGTAGCAAACACCCTGGCGTATTAGGGCAGTAGCAAACACCCTGGCGTATTAGGGCAGTAGCAAACACCCTGGCGTATTAGGGCAGTAGCAAACACCCTGGCGTATTAGGGCAGTAGCAAACACCCTGGCGTATCAGGGCAGTAGCAAACACCGTGGCGTATCAGGACAGTAGCAAACACCGTGGCGTATCAGGACAGTAGCAAACACCGTGGCGTATTAGGGCAATAGCAAACACCGTGCCGTATCAGGACAGTAGCAAACACCGTGGCGTATCAGGACAGTAGCAAACACCGTGGCGTATTAGGGCAGTAGCAAACACCGTGGCGTATCAGGGCAGGAGCAAACACCGTGGCGTATCAGGACAGTAGCAAACACCGTGGCGTATCAGGAGAGTAGCAACCACAGATCAAAAATTATAAAGTGTTTTTAAAGGTTGCATCACACATGGCAAAGACTGTTCGACATTTTAAAAAAAACGGACTCAGATTATCTATGGTTGAGTTAACAAAGTGATACACATTATCTATATTTGAGTTAACAAAGTGATACACATTATCTATATTTGAGTTAACAAAGTGATACACATTATCTATATTTGAGTTAACAAAGTGATACACATTATCTATATTTGAGTTAACAAAGTGATACACATTATCTATATTTGAGTTAACAAAGTGATGCACATTATCTATATTTGAGTTAACAAAGTGATACACATTATCTATGGCTGAGTTAACAAAGTGATACACATTAACTATGGCTGAGTTAACAAAATAACACACAGTATCTATGGCTGAGTTAACAAAATAACACACATTATCAATGGCTGAGTTAAAAAAATAACACACATTATCTATGGCTGAGTTAACAAAATAACACACATTATCTATGGCTGAGTTAACAAAATAAGACACATTATCTTTGGCTGAGTTAACAAAATAACACACATTATCTATGGCTGAGATAACAAAATAACACACATTATCTATGGCTGAGTTAACAAAATAACACACATTATCTATGGCTGAGTTAACAAAATAACACACATTATCTATGGCTGAGTTAACAAAATAACACACATTATCTATGGCTGAGTTAACAAAATAACACACATTATCTATGGCTGAGTTAACAAAATAAGACACATTATCTATGGCTGAGTTAACAAAATAACACACATTATCTATGGTTGCGTTAACAAAATAACACACATTATCTATGGCTGAGTTAACAAAATAACACACATTATCTATGGCTGAGTTAACAAAATAACACACATTATCTATGGTTGCGTTAACAAAATAACACACATTATCTATGGCTGAGTTAACAAAATAACACACATTATCTATGGCTGAGTTAACAAAATAACACACATTATCTATGGCTGAGTTAACAAAATAACACACATTATCTATGGCTGAGTTAACAAAATAACACACATTATCTATGGTTGCGTTAACAAAATAACACACATTATCTTTGGTTGAGTTAACAAAATAACACACATTATCTTTGGTTGAGTTAACAAAATAACACACATTATCTATGGCCGAGTTAACAAAATAACACACATTATCTATGGCCGAGTTTACAAAATAACACACATTATCTATGGCCGAGTTTACAAAATAACACACATTATCTATGGTTGCGTTAACAAAATAACACACATTATCTATGGTTGCGTTAACAAAATAACACACATTATCTATGGCTGAGTTAACAAAATAACACACATTATCTATGGTTGCGTTAACAAAATAACACACATTACCTATGGCTGAGTTAACAAAATAACACACATTATCTATGGCTGAGTTAACAAAATAACACACATTATCTATGGCTGAGTTAACAAAATAACACACATTATCTATGGCTGAGTTAACAAAATAAATGAGAAAAAGTTATGTACCGTCAACATTATAGTTATAAAGCTATACAATCTTAGGTCGGTCATTAGGCCATTAAAAAAGAAGCTGAAGTAAAGCAAATAAAAAAGTGAACAACTGGACTTGTACATGTGAGAACATTGTACATATATGTTGTGAACGTACATGTTTTTATTTTAGATAAATTGATAGTTGTAGAACTTAGATTGTATACTATTTTTAATCTACCATTCATCATCATCATATGCCACACCTTTTGGCATAGGGATCATGTCCTTCCACAAGCATAGGGGTCATGGCCTTCCACAATCTTCTATCTACAGTGCATCGTATCAGTTCTGTTGTTGACTGTTTTCCATGCCATGACACCAAGCTATCCAGTGTTTCTCTCTTTATCGTTGTGATCTCTCTTTATCTGTATTGTGCCAGTTGTAACCAAGCACTCCAACTTTCTTCTTCTCATGATGTGCCCGAAAGATGTTGAATGTTTCTTTCTGATGTTTCTTATGAGCTCCCTTTTGTGTTGTCCTCTTTGAGAATTTCCTCGTTGGTCTTTTTAACTGTCCAGGTAATTTTTTACATTCTTCTGAGAAATCCCATCTCTCTGGCCTCTTATCGTCATTTCATTTGTTTGTCTAATGTCATACAATTACAATTGTACAATTTAAAAGATTTCTTGTGATTGTCTTTTTAAATGTCTAATATATTATATATACTGTGTTCATGTCACTTTGTAAATTATCGTAAATATCGTATGACGGGAAATAGGGGGCTGTGTTCACTTACTGTGCGGTTTCGCCTTATGTCTTTTTGCGTGTGCTGAGACTGCTATGATGAAGACTGCAGCTACCTTTCTTTGTTCGGGATATGAAATATTAATTCGGATGATTCCACTGGCACGGGCGGTTGAGCAATTATGGATTTTAATTCGTTTGTAGTGATACCGGGGCCTACCATAACCATAACCAGAATCTAGTCACATTTTCTTTTACAAATCTTCGGTTATTTTCCTTATATATTCTGTACATAATTGGATGCTTTTTATTCTGACAGATTCATTGAGTTTATCTGCTGGACAAAGACAAACGTCATTGCTTCATATTATTGTAATACTAGACATCCAGGGGTCTCGGTAGTCTAGTTGGGACAACCACCCGAATGAGCTACCAACGTTCGGACAACCACCCGACTGGGCTACCAACGTTCGGACAACCCGTGTTCGATTCCTGGTGGAAGCAGTTTGTCAGTTGTACTCGTGGTTGGACAAAAACTTCCCCGCGGTCGACCCAGCCGCTGGCAGAAATGGGTACCAGGGTAACACTGTGGAAAGTTGAGAAAAGCCGGCCCGCATCGTGAGCTTCGATGCTTCAAGCCACAGTATCCAGAATTCTCCGAACATTTCTTGATAGACGGCCGAGCTCATATGGGGGGAAACTCGGGTGCTAAGACGCCGGTTATAGTTTGGTTCTTTACCTTACCCTTACCTTACCTATACCTTACCTTTACCTTCACCCTTACCCTTACCCTTACCTTACCTATACCTTACCCTTACCCTTACCCTTACCTTACCTTACCTTACCTTCACCCTTACCTTACCTTACCTTACCTTCACCCTTACCCTTACCTTACCTTACCTTTACCTTCACCCTTACCCTTACCTTCACCCTTACCTTACCTTACCTTACTTTACCTTCACCCTTACCTTACCTTCACCCTTACCTTACCTTACCATTACCTTCACCCTTACCCTTACCTTTACCCTTACCCTTACCCTTACCTTACCTTCACCCTTACCTTACCTTACCTTCACCCTTACCCTTACCTTACCTTCACCCTTACCTTACCTTACCTTACCTTACCTTCACCCTTATCTTCACCCTTACCTTACCTTCACCCTTACCTTACCTACCTTACCTTCACCCTTACCCTTACCTTACCTTACCTTACCTTACCTTACCTTCACCCTTACCTTACCTTACCTTACCTTCACCCTTACCCTTACCTTACCTTCACCCTTACCCTTACCTTACCTTCACCCTTACCTTACCTTACCTTTACCTTCACCCTTACCCTTACCTTACCTTTACCCTCACCCTTACCCTTACCCTTACCTTACCTTACCTTTACCTTCACCCTTACCTTACCTTACCTTTACCTTCACCCTTACCCTTACCTTACCTTCACCCTTACCCTTACCTTACCTTACCTTCACCCTTACCCTTACGTTACCTTACCTTTACCTTCACCCTTACCCTTACCTTACCTTACCTTCACCCTTACCTTACCTTACCTTACCTTACCTTCACCCTTACCTTACCTTACCTTTACCTTCACCCTTACCTTACCTTACCTTACCTTACCTTCACCCTTACCCTTACCTTACCCTACCTTACCTTCACCCTTACCTTACCTTACCTTTACCTTCACCCTTACCCTTACCTTACCTTACCTTCACCCTTACCTTACCTTACCTTACCTTCACCCTTACCCTTACCTTACCTTACCTTCACCCTTACCCTTACCTTACCTTACCTTCACCCTTACCTTACCTTACCTTACCTTCACCCTTACCCTTACCTTACCTTTACCTTCACCCTTACCCTTACCTTACCTTACCTTACCTTCACCCTTACCCTTACCTTACCTTACCCTTACCTTCACCCTTACCCTTACCCTTACCTTACCTTCACCCTTACCTTACCTTACCTTACCTTACCTTCACTCTTACCCTTACCTTACCTTACCTTACCTTCACCCTTACCCTTACCTTACCTTACCTCCACCCTTACCCTTACCTTACCTTACCTTCACCCGTACCCTTACCTTACCTTCACCCTTACCCTTACCCTTACCTTACCTTACCTTACCTTCACCCTTACCCTTACCTTACCTTACCTTCACCCTTACCCTTACCTTACCTTACCTTCACCCTTACCCTTACCTTACCTTACCCTTACCTTCACCTTACCCTTACCCTTACCTTACCTTACCTTCACCCTTACCCTTACCCTTACCCTTACCTTACCTTACCTTCACCCTTACTCTTACCTTACCTTACCCTTACCTTCACCCTTACCTTACCTTACCTTTACCTTCACCCTTACCCTTTACCCTTACCTTACCTTTACCTTACTAGACAGCTTTTGTTGTTCAAATTCATCATGAGTTATTGTTTCAGCGCCTTGACGTGTAATGCTTCCGTCACTACTAAAATCGCTTGATACGCTAAAGGGGGGATAACTACAATTGTATATTTATCTGGAGCTGTTTGCTATCGTGGTAGACTCAGTTCATCCACTTGAACAATCCTCAGTCACTCAACCAAATAATTGCAGCGTTTTCTTTCATGGACAGTTTATATAAATATCGGTTATCTCAACATTTACATTAATATGAACATAAAGAATACATACAGAGATAATATAAAAATGAAAATGCTAGACTGTTCAGTCAAGTTAGTTTTAGAGAATATGAAAAACGAGCAGAGTATACAGAAGTTGATGAGTCACTAGCAGATACCAGAGCAGAGCGATTTGAGAGGCTGCCAACTAGTAAAGATAAATAAGACGTGAGAGCAAGACTAATATTGGATCACAGTGAAAAGATTAGCGGATCTAGTTATCCCACAACAGGACTTGTGTATAGATAGCTAGAAGTGTTATCTGTGATGTGTTAAATAATTCCAGGAATGTGTGATCCAGCGGTCATTGTGACCGCCAGGTAGTATTGTTGCTAACTGTAGCCTAGAAGTAATGTATCTTCTTCCTCCTCTTCCTCTTTTCTCTTCTCACTGATACCTAAAAGGTGTCGTGGTTTATATCAATTGTCGTTCTTGAGCTGCTCGAATTGTCTGAATTAGTGATTTTTCTTTGTTGTTACATGTCTCTGTCACTGCATCTATCCATCTTCTTGTGGGTCTTCCTCTTGGTCTTTTTCCATGCATTCTCGAGAAGAACGCCCTTGATGGTGATTGGTAAGGATTCATTCTGACCAGGTGGCCAAACCATTTAAGTTGTTGTTGTTCTATATATTCTTGGCAGGGTTTTGTTCCTACCATTTTTCTTATGGTTTCATTTGGTATTCTATCTCTTCTTGTGTTGTTTGTTACTTTTCTCAAGCATCACGTCTCACATGTATTGATCTTTCTTAAATGTGATTTAGAAAGGGTCCATGTTTGACTTCCATAGCACAAAGTTGGTATGAAAATGCTATTTATCATTTGTTGTTTAGCTGGCATAGAAATGTTTGGATGCCTTAGCAATGGTGAAAGCTGGAAGTAATGTAGAGTGCACGTAAATCACGATCGTTGATGACTCCAATTCCGAACATATAGACACACAGTCAGTCGTCAAATTATCCCCGTCGCACATCAAACAGCAGACCGTAAGATTTGCGCACGGCCGGTCTATGGAGGCATTACGATGACGTAGCACACAACAATGTCACAGAACACACAATCTCGCTCCTTTAGATTTCTGATTACTCTGGTGTAAGCAGCCTACGATGAACAAAACACGAAGCAAATTCCCCAAAGAGACAAAACTGCGGCTGACGAAGTAGTTTACATTAACGTGTAACATGGAAATAACTTGCGTCAAAGAATTCCAACAACAACGGTCATGAACAGCACCAATGTGACGTAAAGCGCAGATCAAGTCAACGTAATTCAACAAAAGCAATAATCCAAAGATAAAGTCTCAGAGTTAGAATTAAGATATAGCACCATCAGATATCTGTACATTCCAAGGATTGGAAAGAAATAACATCGGGGGGGGGGGGGGGGGGGATAACCAAAGTCATCATTCAGCTCGGCAGGAAGTGCCGCACACTAGCTTACGGAACTACCGAGGTCGTAACAAGGGGAAGTCATAAAAAAATGACCTTACCTCAGGATCCGACCATCTACATGGATGGTTCTATATTCCACGGACAGCGCAGCGGTTGGGGTTATGTGGCATATCAACATGGCAGAGAAGTGGCTAGGAATGTGGCAAGTGTAGCATTACGGGGGCCAGCATGAGAAGCAGCAACAGCAGCAAAAACATGGTTGGTTACACAGAAAATAGACCCTGTAGTTTTGTAGATGTTAAATATATACATAACAGACTTTCACTTTTTAAGATGTAAGATATACACACAACAAATATTCAGTTTTGTAGATATAAAATATACACACAACAGATCTTCAGTTTTGTAGATATAAAATATACACACAACAGATCTCCAGTTTTGTAGATATAAAATATACACATACAACAGATCTACAGTTTTGTAGATATAAAATATACACATACAACAGATCTACAGTTTTGTAGATATAAAATATACACATACAACAGATCTCCAGTTTTGTAGATATAAAATATACACATACAACAGATCTACAGTTTTGTAGATATAAAATATACACACAACAGATCTACAGTTTTGTAGATATAAAATATACACATACAACAGATCTCCAGTTTTGTAGATATAAAATATACACACACAACAGATCTCCAGTTTTGTTGATATAAAATATACACACAACAGATCTCCAGTTTTGTTGATATAAAATATACACTCAAAAGATCTACAGTTTTGTAGATATAAAATATACACTCAACAGATCTACAGTTTTGTAGATATAAAATATACACTCAACAGATCTACAGTTTTGTTGATATAAAATATACACTCAACAGATCTACAGTTTTGTTGATATAAAATATACACTCAACAGATCTACAGTTTTGTTGATATAAAATATACACACAACAAATATTCAGTTTTGTAGATATAAAATATACACACAACAGATCTACAGTTTTGTTGATATAAAATATATACACAACAGATCTACAGTTTTGTTGATATAAAATATATACACAACAGATCTACAGTTTTGTTGATATAAAATATACACACAACAGATCTCCAGTTTTGTTGATATAAAATATACACTCAAAAGATCTACAGTTTTGTAGATATAAAATATACACTCAACAGATCTACAGTTTTGTAGATATAAAATATACACTCAACAGATCTACAGTTTTGTTGATATAAAATATACACTCAACAGATCTACAGTTTTGTTGATATAAAATATACACTCAACAGATCTACAGTTTTGTTGATATAAAATATACACACAACAAATATTCAGTTTTGTAGATATAAAATATACACACAACAGATCTACAGTTTTGTTGATATAAAATATATACACAACAGATCTACAGTTTTGTTGATATAAAATATATACACAACAGATCTACAGTTTTGTTGATATAAAATATACACACAACAGATCTACATTTTTGTTGATATAAAATATACACACAACAGATCTACAGTTTTGTTGATATAAAATATACACACAACAGATCTTCAGTTTTGTAGAGCCAGTAGAAGTAAATCCTAAACAATCACAAAACAGACAATTGAATCGTTGATGGCCAAAGAAGAATGTTGGCAGTGCCATGGACAGTTGTATAAACAAAATGCTAGGGCGTCCTAAACCAGGCCAGTGTCAAAAGTGTACTTATTATAAATATTATGTGTAAACAATCATGTGTAAACAATTATGTGTAAACAATCGTGTGTAAACAATTATGTGTAAACAATCATGTGTAAACAATCATGTGTAAACAATCATGTGTAAACAATCATGTGTAAACAATCAGGTGTAAACAATCATGTGTAAACAATCATGTGTAAACAATCAAGTGTAAACAATTACGTGCAAACAATTATGTGCAAATAATCATGTGTAAACAATCATGTGCAAACAATCATGTGTAAACAATCATGTGTAAACAATCATGTGTAAACAATTACGTGCAAACAATTACGTGCAAACAATTATGTGCAAATAATCATGTGTAAACAATCATGTGCAAACAATCATGTGCAAACAATCATGTGTAAACAATCATGTGTAAACAATCATGTGTAAACAATCATGTGTAAACAATTACGTGCGTACATTTATGTGCAAATAATCATGTGTAAACAATCATGTGCAAACAATCATGTGCAAACAATCATGTGTAAACAATCGTGTGTAAACAATCATGTGTAAACAATCATGTGTAAACAAATATGTGCAAACAATCATGTGTAAACAATTATATGTAAACAAATATGTGCAAACAAATATGTGCAAACAATCATCTGTAAACAATCATGTGTAAACAATCATGTGTAAACAATCAAGTGTAAACAATTACGTGCAAACAATTATGTGCAAATAATCATGTGTAAACAATTATGTGTAAACAATCATGTGTAAACAATCATGTGTAAACAATTATGTGTAAACAATCATGTGTAAACAAATATGTGGAAACAATCATGTGTAAACAATTATGTGTAAACAAATATGTTTAAACAAATATGTGTAAACAATCATGTGTAAACAATCATGTGTAAACAATCATGTGTAAACAATTACGTGCAAACAATTATGTGCAAATAATCATGTGTAAACAATTATGTGTAAACAATCATGTGTAAACAATCATGTGTAAACAATTATGTGTAAACAATTACGTGCAAACAATTATGTGCAAACAATCATGTGTAAACAATCATGTGTACACAATCATGTGTAAACAATTATGTGTAAACAATTACGTGCAAACAATTATGTGCAAACAATCATGTGTAAACAATCATGTGTAAACAATCATGTGCAAACAATTATGTGCAAATAATCATGTGTAAACAATTATGTGTAAACAATCATGTGTAAACAATCATGTGTAAACAATTATGTGTAAACAATCATGTGTAAACAAATATGTGGAAACAATCATGTGTAAACAATTATGTGTAAACAAATATGTTTAAACAAATATGTGTAAACAATCATGTGTAAACAATCATGTGTAAACAATCATGTGTAAACAATTACGTGCAAACAATTATGTGCAAATAATCATGTGTAAACAATTATGTGTAAACAATCATGTGTAAACAATCATGTGTAAACAATTATGTGTAAACAATTACGTGCAAACAATTATGTGCAAACAATCATGTGTAAACAATCATGTGTAAACAATCATGTGTAAACAATCATGTGTAAACAATTATGTGTAAACAATTACGTGCAAACAATTATGTGCAAACAATCATGTGTAAACAATCATGTGTAAACAATCATGTGCAAACAATCATCATTTCTGGCCATGTACTGAGAAGGAAAGAAAGAGTTGATGATTAAATAGTGCGCTTGCGGCCTCATCTTAAGGGTTCTGGGTCACTTCTCGAGAGTGTGGAATATTTTGTTTGGACTGACAAAGACCCTGGGGGTTGACCCAGCCTATATAGTAGGTAACGAAGCGGCTTTGCGTGATGCCGACCATGTCACCCCAAAATTTGTCGCAGTCAGGAGAAAAATCTGGTCACTAAAACTATGTTCCCCAAACGCCTAGCAAGGCAGGGGATGGAACTTCTAGGGTCAAATCAAAGAAACACATAAACATGTGAAGTTGCTGCCAAACTGTTAGGCGAAATGAAAAAAATGAATCATCATCGAGTGCCATCTCCGCGACGAAGGTTGGCTACCATGGAGCGCCATTCTGCTATGTCTCTTATTTTGATGGCGCACGTTGTCATAGTCTGGTTTGTCCATTTTTTTATGTTATCCGTCTTGGTATGCTTCTGTCTCTTTTACCTGGTATTTTCCCCTCCAGGATTACTTTTAGTAAGCTGTTGTGTCTTTTAACATGGCCCAAAAATCGCATTTGTCTTGTTTGAATTGTGTTTAGTAGTTCTCTTTTCATTTTTAGTTGTTTTAAGACTTCGTCGTTTGTTTTCTTTTCTTTCCATCCAATTCTACCTATTCCTCTATATATCCACATTTCAAAGGCTTCAATTCTCTCTTCTGTTTTCTTGTCTAATGTCTATGTTTCTGCACCATATAGGAATGTTGAGAGGACATAACATTTTGCTATTCTTAATTTAAGCCCTGATGTTATCTGTTTTGATGTTAGTGTGTTCTTCATGACATTAAAATTAAAATAAAAAGGAAAAAATAATATATAGGAAAAAATATAAAAAAAAGGTATGGTTAAAGCATTACGTAATAATTGAACGGCAAAAATGAAAACATCGTTTCGATGTCATTTATTTGTTTTCCTTTACTTTACATTTTCCTTCTGTCCACAGAACAGTTTGCAGGGAGAACCTTTTATTCCTATTTTTATTTCTCATTCTTGTTCGAAATTATTATTGCTATTATTATTTTGTTGTAAATACATATCTGTGTGTGTGTGTTTGTTCCTGCTGAAGGCCTATTGGGCAGAAACGTTGCTCTAATTAATGTCGTCCAGTCATTACGTAGAGGGAACCTACACTTTGGTTTAATGATAAGGGAACAGCTGGAATATATTGAATGACGGATAGAGAGAAAAATAGAGAAAAAATAGCAGACCAATTAATAGAATCACTTTCATGAAAGTGAACAATAAAAGGGATAATAGAAGTGATAAACTGATGCAAAAGTTGTGGAGAGACATGATCACCTAAGCCAGCAGGTATGGTGTGTTTAATCAACCGATTCGAAATGGAAATGTATAAACAAGTTGACAGAAAACCAACACAGTGATAGATCAATCTACATTGTTCTCAAAACATGAAAATGACAGAAAAATAATAAATTGATAAATTACATCGTTTTGCCATGTTAATGTCAAACATGGATATTGCTAGAGTCAAAAGAAAAAAATATCACATTACGTGATATGAGATAACTGAGACAGAGTATTAATGTCACGAGAAATGGCAGAATGAGAAATAACATCAGAAAAATAATAACTGGCGACATTCTTGAATCAAACACACAGAAATGAAACAACATATTTTGATGTCCGCTAGAATGGTTAGAGTCCATGCAGCAACAGCTGTGTGTCTACGTCACTCCAAGATAAGGCTTCAGGATTCAAGGCTTATGTCACAAGAATGTACATGAAACCTGTAGCGGAGCGGACTAACAGCTTCCTGGGTAACATATTTCAGAATGAACAACTGCAGCTATCTAGGACGCATCACAAAACACCTCCTAAGTGAGCATACGAAATACATGTACCTCCATGTGTGAACATTTCTTTTTATTTTAGCATGTGCATCTTTATAATGAGATCAGTTCGTTGCATTCTGTTTAAATTAGTCTCTGTTCTTTCACAGCTTAAAGGTAGTTTAAATATGTCGTCCGGTCCATGAGAGCATCAAACCATTTCCTTCATAGTGTGCATCTCTGTGCTCTGCCTTGCACCCTACCTGTGGTAGGGCTTTGGTCAAGCCAATCTGCCTTGCGACATTCACTTTCCCATTGGTCAAGCCAATCTACCTTGCGACATTTACTTTCCCATTGGTCAAGCCAATCTACCTTGCGACATTTACTTTCTCATTGGTCAAGCCAATCTACCTTGCGACATTTACTTTCCCATTGGTCAAGCCAATCTGCCTTGCGACATTTACTTTCCCATTGGTCAAGCCAATCTACCTTGCAACATTTGCTTTCTCATTGGTCAAGCCAATCTACCTTGCGACATTTACTTTCCCATTGGTCAAGCCAATCTACCTTGCAACATTTACTTTCTCATTGGTCAAGCCAATCTACCTTGCGACATTTACTTTCTCATTGGTCAAGCCAATCTACCTTGCAACATTTGCTTTCTCATTGGTCAAGCCAATCTACCTTGCGACATTTACTTTCCCATTGGTCAAGCCAATCTACCTTGCGACATTTACTTTCTCATTGGTCAAGCCAATCTACCTTGCGACATTTACTTTCCCATTGGTCAAGCCAATCTGCCGTGCGACATTTACTTTCCCATTGGTCAAGCCAATCTACCTTGCGACATTTACTTTCCCATTGGTCAAGCCAATCTACCTTGCGACATTTACTTTCCCATTGGTCAAGCCAATCTACCTTGCGACATTTACTTTCCCATTGGTCAAGCCAATCTACCTTGCGACATTTACTTTCCCATTGGTCAAGCCAATCTACCTTGCGACATTTACTTCCCATTGGTCAAGCCAATCTACCTTGCGACATTTACTTTCCCATTGGTCAAGCCAATCTACCTTGAGACATTTACTTTCCCATTGGTCAAGCCAATCTACCTTGCGACATTTACTTTCCCATTGGTCAAGCCAATCTACCTTGCGACATTTACTTTCCCATTGGTCAAGCCAATCTACCTTGCGACATTTACTTTCCCATTGGTCAAGCCAATCTACCTTGCGACATTTACTTTCCCATTGGTCAAGCCAATCTACCTTTAGACATTTACTTTCTCATTGGTCAAGCCAATCTACCTTGCAACATTTATTTTCTCATTGGTTAAGCCAATCTACCTTGCAACATTTGCTTTCCCATTGGTCAAGCCAATCTACCTTGCAACATTTGCTTTCCCATTGGTCAAGCCAATCTTCCTTGCGACATTTACTTTCTCATTGGTCAAGCCAATCTACCTTGCAACATTTGCTTTCCCATTGGTCAAGCCAATCTACCTTGCAACATTTACTTTCTCATTGGTCAAGCCAATCTACCTTGCGACATTTGCTTTCCCATTGGTCAAGCCAATCTACCTTGCGACATTTACTTTCCCATTGGTCAAGCCAATCTACCTTGCAACATTTGCTTTCCCATTGTTGACGGTAGACACTAATATAATTTTAATGCTCACACACACACACAATTTTGTTCAAGAACAATTTGATTGGGACTCTATTTGTCAAGTCCATAGAAAGAGAAGGTGTCCGCCATAGGCCAACCTCTGAATCTCTAGTTCAGAATTCTTGTTTGCTGTTACTTATCAAATATGCATCATTGCTCCGTTGAAGTCGTAAACGTGGCTCAAAAGTCACAAATGTATGTACGTCATTGGTCTTTGTCACTGATCATTTATTGGAATACGTACACATAGTTACTTTTCGGCTACTCCTTCCCTTTTACATAGCCCTCTCTACTGTCCATGTTTTGGCTCTTTAGTCCAGCTACTATGCCATGCTACTCATAGTTCTCCTCTACTAGTCCCCTTTTGAGACACTTCGGTGTTCCCATATACTCCTTTCTTTATGAGCCACGTACCACTCATATGTTTTTATTGCACCCCACTCTCAGACTTCTTACTCTTTCCGCCTTTTGAGGACCTGTTATTATATTCTTTCTCCTTCTAGCTTGCACACTTACTCCGGTGTGTACTGCTCTGGTCAGTAGTGCATTATACGCCCATTTCTACACATTTGATTGTCCCCGTATGGATGTGCACATGCATGTAGTTGTTCATATGTACGGGTATTGGTATGTATATATATGTATGTGTATATATGTATATATGTATATATATGTATATATATGTGTGTGTATGTGTGTATAGGTGTATTCGTGCATGTGTGTACTTGCTTGTATGCACATCATTGTTTGTGTATGCATGTATATATGTGTGTTGATGCATATTAGTATGTGCTCGTCTACTTGTACGTGCACATATGTATACACGCATCGATACACGCATCTGTGAGTGCGTGTATACCTGTATTTACCTTAGAGCCTTAGATACTTCCAGGCATTGTCGGCTTCCTTGCTAGCCGGCGTAACCTAGACAGCGTTCCCCCCCACTCGTGTATTTTTAGTACCCTCCACCCTGTCCAGAGGGTATATTACAGCCAGACCCGCGTTACGCTCCCTTTTTCAGTCCTGACCAGCGTCCACGACACAAGGGAAGTATAATTTTCTTTTCTTTAACATTTTTCGATTATTTTGTTTTGGATATCTCATTACTAGTTAGCTATGTAGGATTAGTTATATTTACTTACATATATGTGTGTGTTGTTGTTTGTCTGTTCCTGCTGAAGGCCTATTGAGCCGAAACGTCGTTCAAATCTGTGTCGTCTACTAACCATGTAAAGCTTTTACCATACATTTTTTCTATTTTTTTCAATTTTCCCTCACATTCAGCTTTACTGCAGCTTCGCATTTTTATGCATTCATTTGCATATTTTTTTTGCCTTAACCCCTAATTTATTGGAACCCTCATTTGCTATTTTCCAGGAAGATCAACTATGTTAGTAGCTGAGTGGTTAGTGTGCTCGCTTCGTGACCAAAAAGGTCCGGGTTCGATCCCAGCATTGGCGGAAATTTTTTTCCGGACTAACAAGGCTCCGGGGTTCACCCAGCCTCTAAAATTGAGTACCAGTGATTTTCTGGGAAGTAGAGGCGGCCTGGCGTGATACCGAACACATCACCCATAAATGTGCCATGGTGATAGCAAAATATGTTCGCTAACGCTATATACTCTATACGACTAGCAAGGCATGGAGGGAACCTTGACTTTTTACTTTACTAATATACATTTGTGGTATTTCATGATTATTCCAGGCAATATAAGAAGGTAGTTTGCCATTCCTTTCCTTCTTGGCAGTTACTGTACTAGTCGGAGATCGCAGCCAAGCTCAGGCCAAAATAGCATTTCAGAAAATGAAAAAATCTTATGCAACAAATATATGCCAATAGAAATTAGAAAGAGAGTTCATCGATGCTATATAGAACCAATTCTGACCTATGGAAGTGAATTATGGACAATAGACAAACAAATGAAAAGACGATTAGAGGACACAGAGATGGGATTTCTAAGAAAAATGTTGAAAGTTCCCTGGACAGCTAAAAAGACCAATGAGAAAGTTCTCAGAGAGGCCAACACAAAAAGGGAGCTCTTAAAAAACATCAGAAAGAAGCAATCAACATTTGTCGAGCACATCATGAGAAGAGGAAAGTTAACATACTTGGTTACAACTGGCAAAATAAAGGGAAAGAGAGATCGCGGACGACAAAGAGAGAAAATACTGGATAGCTTGGTGTCAGGGCATGGAAAACAGTCAACAAGAGAACTCATACGATGCACTGTGGATAGAAGATTGTGGAAAGATATGATCGCCAACGCCAACCGGTACGGCACATGATGATGATGATGATGATATATTTGAAGTGATTAGAAGAAGTTGTATCCAAAATGTTACCAGTTTAAACAAATGAATTGAGCATCCCCTGAATCTCTGAGATGTGTCAGCACATTTGTTATGAGCATAAACTACTCTAATATCATTCGTGGATGAATATGTGCTGGAAATAGAAACTACGTATCTTTTATGTGTTGTCACAAACTGAAATCACTTCTATGAAATACCAATTTTAAGAATAAGTGGAATGTTCTGTGCTGAGGACAACTTCATTCATCAAGACTGCGACATGTCCGAGCTTCTAAAACTAAGAATAACAAATTGTTATATGTTCTCAACATTTCTGTATGGTGCAGCAACATGGACATTAAGACAAGAAAACAGAACAGAAAATTGAAGCCTTTGAAATGTGGATTTATAGAAGAATAGGTAGAATTGGATATGAAGAAAAGAGAACAACCGATGAAGTCTTAAAAGAACTAAAAACGAAAAGAGAACAACCGATGAAGTCTTAAAAGAACTAAAAATGAAAAGAGAACTACTAAACACAATTCAAACAAGACAAATGAGATGTTTGGGACATGTTTAAAGACACAATAACCTACTAAAAGTAATCTTGGAAGGGAAAATACAAGGTAAAAGAGACAGAGGCAGACCAAGGCTAACATAGACGAGTAACATCAAAAGATGGAGATATCAGCCTATAACAACCTGCATTATCAAAGCAAAAAACAGATCGGAATGGCGATCTAAGGTAGCCAACCTTTGATGTGGAGGCGGCACTCAATAATGGTGATGAACATCGCAAAAGAGAAACAGAACATCAACATAACTATAGAAGATAGACAACTAAAACAAGTAGACGAATTTAAATATCTAGGAAGTCTGGTGACAAACAACAATTCACAAACAGCAGAGATAGACTCCAAGGATGCAACAAATCTTGTCTAATCATTGGACAGCTATCACCACGATTGTTCAATAAGGAAATACTAATACTGCTCTACTAATAATGCTCTACATATAATGTTCTATTTATAATGTTCTACTTATAAAACTCTACTTATAATGCTCTTTTTTAATGTTCTACTTATAATGACCTACTTATAATGCTCTACTTATAATGATCTACTTATAATTCTATACTTTTAATGCTCTACTTTTAATGTTGTACTTTTAATGTTCTACTTTTAATGTTCTACTTATAATGCTCTACTTATAAAGCTATACTTTTAATGTTCTACTTATAATGTTCTGCTTATAATGCTCTACTTATAATGTTCTACTTTTAATGTTCTACTTATAATACTATACTTTTAATGCTCTACTTATAATGCTCTACTTATATGTTCTACTTATAATGCTCTACTTATAATGCTATACTTTTAATGCTCTACTTATAATGTTCTACTTATAATGATGTACTTATAATGCTCTACTTATATGTTCTACTTATAATGCTCTACTTATAATGCTGTACTTATAATGCTCTAGTTATAATGCTATACTTTTAATGCTCTACTTATAATGTTCTACTTATAATGCTGTACTTATAATGCTCTACTTATAATGCTCTACTTATAATGCTCTACTTATATGTTCTACTTATAATGCTCTACTTATAATGCTCTGCCTATAATGTGCTACATATAATATTCAACTTATAATGCTCTACATATAATGTTTTACTTATAATGCTCTAGTTATAATGATCTGCCTATAATGTTCTACATATAATGTTCTACTTATAATGATCTATTTCGTAGATATTTTCCCCACACTGCTGTCGCCGAAGTGCCGGAGTAGTCTCCGTTGACACGTATGTATTCCTCCTTTTCTTTCTTCTCCTGATTTCATTTTCTTCTTCACCTTAGTCTTCTTTTTCTTCTTTTACTTTTCCTTCACTTTTTCTCTTTTACAGGCTTATTAGTAGATTGCATTACACTGTGTTTTGTACACTGTGGTACAGCGTATTAGCCTTCAGCATGTATTTATTCCGGCCTTCCCTAGCCTTTTTTCCACTTCCCTTATTGAAAAGCAGCGCTATAAAATGTTTCATAAGTCTTGCCCAACTTTAAAAATCAATATCTTTTAAACCGCTTTTTGTATTTTTTTCAAAATTTGCATGTATAGTTATAATGATTAGAACCCAACAGGGAATTAATCTCATTAAAAACAAACATTTGGTTATTATTATTGCTTATTTGATTTATATAAATTTATAACGACCCATTGATGTAGTCAAAACTTAGTGTTTACAGTATTTAAGTTAAAAATAGCGATTACAAATCTATACACGCTCAAATTTACGATTTTTCACGCTTTCCGCGTGAGTTGTCTGACACAATTAGACACTTGTAGTAAACACGGGACATTGTGTGTTCCATTTCCGTTAATTCAGCGGCGTAACGTGGAACAATAACATTTATCATGAGTCTTAAAATGAAATTCTGCAGTTTACAAAACATCGCAATAAAAATGTATGACTATTTTTGCAAAGAGGCTAAACGAGGAAGATTATTTCATTCTTTAGAAAACCCTGAGAATAGGACAAGACACATTTTGGATTTATCTAAACGGTCATTTAATCGCCGGATTCAAGCACGTGACCTTCAATGTTCCAAATATACAAAATCACAAGGAAGAGCAAAAATGTTGGATAATTTCGACAGTGAACTTATTAGAAGTGAAATTCGCAAAATGTTGGGTATGAATGAAACTGTTACAATAAGAAAATTAAAAGTATCGCCGAAAAAGAACAACAGTATTGAAATATCAAAGTCTACATTATGGAGGAATGTGAGAGCTGCAGGCTTTACATTCAGAAAGTATCCCAATGGACGAAACATCATCTGTGAGAAGCCACATATAGTAGTCATGAGAAGCAAGTACTTACGTGAAGTAAAAGAGGTGCGCAAGCAAGGTTATGATATTGTGTACTTGGATGAAACATGGATCAATGCTCACCACACTAACCAAAGGGAATGGCAGTCATCAGATGGAAAGATTAAGAGATTAATACCTAGCAGCAAAGGACAGCGCTTGATAATTGCTCATGCAGGTAGTCGACAACATGGACTAATACAGAATGCAGAGCTCATTTTTCTTTCAAAATCCATAGACAATCGGGATTATCACTCTGAGATGAATGGTCACATATTTAGACATTGGATTGAAAATTCTGTTCTCCCAGCACTAGATCGACCATCTTGCCTAATAATGGACAATGCAGCGTATCACAACATTGTTGCACTTGAAGATAAAGTCCCGACGTCATCCAGTACAAAAGATGCTATTAAGATATGGCTCACAAAGGAGCACATACAATTTAATAACATGTACTTAAAACCTGAATTACTATCTCTAGTAAAGCAAAAACAGAGGACAAAGATTTTTCAAATAGATAAGATTATCCAAGAGCACGGTCATATAAGTTTGAGGCTGCCACCTTACCATGCTCATTTAAATCCAATAGAACTAATCTGGGCAAAATTAAAAGGACAAGTGGCAGATGAAAATATAACATTCAAAATATGCGATGTAAAGACTCTTGCTAATCTCGCTTTATTAAATATAGACAAAGATTATTGGGCTAAATGTGAAGACCACGTCTTAAAACAGGAAGAGGAATATTGGAAAAATGATGGTTTGTGGAATGTTCAACCCCAAACAGTTATTAATCTTTTAGACTCGTCTGATTCAGAATGAAAGTATATAGCCCCCACAATGTTGGCCCCTATATTACCTTAAATTATTTCAACAAACGGTCCTTTTAAGGACCACACAACTATGAAAATTGGACATACAGGTATACCTTGATATTATTATCGTCCGTCCTCGAACTGAGCAGACAATAATTCTCCTGGTGTTTTGTTTTATCCTGTTATTTCCCCATGACGGCCACGCCTTTACCTAGTGAAAATTAATCGTAGACCAGCAACTACGGTAATTTCTATTCTTTAGGGCTTCACAATTTACAATTTTGACAAACATCAAAGAAATATCGCCGCTTTAAGAAAACTGCAGCTGCAAGATATTTGTTAAATATACATTTAAAGGGTCTTTTGCATTCTAATAACATTTGGAAAATTTCAAAAGTATTTAACAAACGGTTAGAGAGTAATAGCATTTTGAAGTTGGGCATATGTTTTGAAACGAGCTATAGTTTGTATTCATCGTTGTCTCTCTCTCTCTCCTCTCTCTCTATCTCTCTCTCTCTCTCTCTCCCTCTCTATCTCAATTTCCTGCTCAAATTCTTCACTTTCGTGTGTGAATCCTCATCATGACTAGTATTGCTCTACAGCTACCAGGTGTGTTATTGCTGTTTTCTTCAACGTTTCTTCGCCAAACGTATGCCATTCCATAGTGTAATCTTTAATATCTGACATTCACTTTTGATGACAATCCTCAGAAATTATGTTAAATATGAGAATAAAAATACTCAAATTCACTGTTTAATCAGCTCTATTATATGACCATGAGTTATTAGCGGGTCATCATCATTGCACTCCGAACATGTCCATAGGTGCTCTGATCCCCTACTAGTCAAGTCTCGCAGTGTCCAGCGACTGACGACTCCAGTTCTGTGTTGGTTGATAAGACTTCTTACACGCCAACTAAGTTTCTCTTTTCTGGCTATGCCCATCTTAACTCCCATCTCTTTCATCCGAAGGAGTGACGTGAACTCCAGGTTGTCGAAGTCCTGTGTCCTTCCTACATCTCGGGGGGTGGGGGGAATTGATGATGTATGACCGTGAAACATGGAGAACAATAAAAATTGCAGTCAGAAAAATACAGATGTTCATTAATGGATGCTTTAAAAAAGCATGAAAAAAAAATAAAGGGATGCCAATGTCAGAACAAAATCACTCAGAATTGTTGAGAAGTACCGACCAAATACCAGTGGACAAAGACATATAACGAAGGCGATGGCACTAGAAAGTACACACACTGCGGAAGCCAACGGAAGCACAAGTCCTTTTTTTTAATTCTCATAGGAAGATACAAAGAATGATGACAACAATATATTTGGAGACGACAGGTGGAGTTGGAGATAAAGAGGATGGGGAAGACAGGTGGAGTTGGAGATAAAGAGGATGGGGAAGACAGGTGGAATTGGAGGTAAAGAGGGTGGGGAAGACAAGGTGGAGTTGAAGATAAAGAGGGTGGGGAAGACAAGGTGGAGTTGAAGATAAAGAGGGTTGGGAAGACATGTGGAGTTGGAGGTAAGAGGATGGGGAAGACAGGTGGAGTTGGAAATAAAGAGGGTGGGGAAGACAGGTGGAGTTGGAGATAAAGAGGGTGGGGAAGACAGGTGGAGTTGGAGGTAAAGAGGATGGGGAAGACAGGTGGAGTTGGAGATAAAGAGGGTGGGGAAGACAGGTGGAGTTGGAGATAAAGAGGATGGGTAAGACAGGTGGAGTTGGAGGTAAAGAGTGTGGGGAAGACAAGGTGGAGTTGAAGATAAAGAGGGTGGGGAAGACAGGTGGAGTTGGAGGTAAAGAGGATGGGGAAGACAGGTGGATTTGAAGATAAAGAGGGTGGGGAAGACAGGTGGAGTTGGAGATAAAGAGGATGGGGAAGACAGGTGGAGTTGGAGGTAAAGAGGGTGGGGAAGACAAGGTGGAGTTGAAGATAAAGAGGGTGGGGAAGACAGGTGGAGTTGGAGGTAAAGAGAATGGGGAAGACAAGGTGGAGTTGAAGATAAAGAGGGTGGGGAAGACAGGTGGAGTTGGAGATAAAGAGGGTGGGGAAGACAGGTGGAGTTGGAGGTAAAGAGGGTGGGGAAGACAGGTGGAGTTGGAGATAAAGAGGGTGTGGAAGACAGGTGGAGTTGGAGGTAAAGAGGGTGGGGAAGACAAGGTGGAGTTGGAGGTAAAGAGGATGGGAAAACAAGGTGGAGTTGAAGATAAAGAGGGTGGGGAAGACAGGTGGAGTTGGAGATAAAGAGGGTGGGAAAGACAGGTGGAGTTGGAGATAAAGAGGGTGGGGAAGACAGGTGGAGTTGAAGATAAAGAGGGTGGGGAAGACAGGTGGAGTTGGAGATAAAGAGGGTGGGGAAGACAGGTGGAGTTGGAGGTAAAGAGGGTGGGGAAGACAGGTGGAGTTGGAGATAAAGAGGGTGGGGAAGACAGGTGGAGTTGGAGGTAAAGAGGGTGGGGAAGACAGGTGGAGTTGGATGTAAAGAGGGTGGGGAAGACAGGTGGAGTTGGAGATAAAGAGGGTGGGGAAGACAGGTGGAGTTGGAGATAAAGAGGGTGGGGAAGACAGGTGGAGTTGAAGATAAAGAGGGTGGGGAAGACAGGTGGGAGTTGGAGGTAAAGAGGGTGGGGAAGACAGGGGGAGTTGGAGATAAAGAGGATGGGGAAGACATGGACCGATTTTAAAAGACTATCAAGAAACAAAATATCCTGATATATGTTTGTTCACGACATATGCTCCATAGGGAGCAGAAAGGAAGAAGTTGACCCTGGATGTTCTCAAAGTTGGAAGATCTTTATATTTTTAACGGGAAAAACACATCTCGCACATTTTGCTGGAGGTCATTTCTGTCTTTCTCTCCATTCACTGCCATGACTGAACCCGCCAACAATATCATAAACACAACTTACAAGTGTATGGGTTTTATGTCTTCAAACTTACACACACACACACATATATGTATGGGTTTTATGTCTTCAAACTTACACACACACACATATGTATGGGTTTTATGTCTTCAAACTTACACACACACACATATGTGTATGGGTTTTATGTCTTCAAACTTACACACACACACATATGTGTATGGGTTTTATGTCTTCAAACTTACACACACACACATATGTATGGGTTTATAGCTTCAAACTTACACACACACACATGTATGGGTTTTATGTCTTCAAACTTACACACACACACATATGTATGGGTTTTACGTCTTCAAACTTACACACACACATATGTATGACCCTTTTCATCTTGTCAGACGGCCTAGTGGAGGCTATTGTGTATTTTCTGGTTTTGAGGTTTTGATTTTGTCGAACAGCTTCTTTCGTGGCTAATTCTACCAATGTTTGACAAACACACACACGGACACAGAATGAACAAGTCAGACTCACTGGTCCACAGGATTTTCCATCCTTTTTCATTAGTCTTTTCTCTTATAAGTTTTTTCTTAGCACAGCCTCAAATGATGTTATACTGTTCCTTATACATGCTCTCCATGATGTGTGATCACTAGCCAGATGTTCTCAGTCATTTTCACAGATGGAGAAGTCATTCAGAGATGATTTACAGATATCTCTATATCGTAATTTAGGTCTGCCGATTTGTCTTTTTCCGTGTATTAGTTCACAATATAGTATTTGCTTTGGGATGTGTTTTTCTTCCATTCGCTGGACGTGACCCAACTATCTGAGTCTTCGACATATATATATATCTGTGCGTGTATGTGTGTTTACATAGCGAGAGATATATCGCAGACACTGATGAAATGAAACTGCTCAAAAAAGATGCTGTGATATCCAATTTAGTTAAAATTTGACACGTAATTCCATCAGGAAATCAGAAATAGGAACAAAGTGATTTGAAATTGGAAAAACGTAAACTTATATAGAGTTTCTCTAGAGGGAAGGTTTCAATTAGGTTGAGTTTCAAGTTTGCTTTCACCTGCAGCATTTCTCTGTGTTGGAATAAAGTAACGAGTATTTGTGTTTGTTAGAGAGGTTTAAAGAATACAAGAAGATGTAGGAGAGAGAGAGAGAGAGAGAGAGAGAGTGGGATACAGGAAGAGGGGGGAGTGAATGAGAGTAGGAGTAAGAAGGAAAGTATGAAAGAGTGACAAAGAGGGAATCTGTTGATCTGCGAGAGAGAGAGTAACAAAAGTGGACAGAAGTGTAAGAGAAATTGAGAGAATTTGTGAGAGAGCAAAAAAGAGTGAGAGAGGAGAAAGTGAAAAAGGGAGAAATTGTGAGAGAACAAAACTGAGGGAGAGAGGAGAAAGTGAAACTGAATTAAACAGATTTAGCTAGGAAAAGGAGTATGAAAGAGCAAGAGGATAAGAGAGTTAGAGTAAGTGAGAGAGCAAGAGAATAGGAGAGTTAGAGTAAGTGAGAGAGCAAGAGAATAAGAGAGTTAGAGTAAGTGAGAGAGCAAGAGAATAAGAGAGTTAGAGTAAGTGAGAGAGCAAGAGAATAAGAGAGTTAGAGTAAGTGAGAGAGCAAGAGAATAAGAGAGTTAGAGTAAGTGAGAGAGCAAGAGAATAAGAGAATAAGAGAGTTAGAGTAAGTGAGAGAGCAAGAGAATAAGAGAGTTAGAGTAAGTGAGAGAGCAAGAGAATAAGAGAGTTAGAGTAAGTGAGAGAGCAAGAGAATAAGAGAGTTAGAGTAAGTGAGAGAGCAAGAGAATAAGAGAGTTAGAGTAAGTGAGAGAGCAAGAGAATAAGAGAGTTAGAGTAAATGAGAGAGCAAGAGAATAAGAGAGTTAGAGTAAGTGAGAGAGCAAGAGAATAAGAATGTGAGAATAAGTGAGAGAGCAAGAGAATAAGAAAGTGAGAATAAGTGAGAGAGAAAGAGTGTGCGGGGAAGGCAGTGAAAGAAAAGTGAGAGAGAGGAAAAATACAGCAGATGCGAGAGGGTAAAAGAAAGTGAAAAAAGGAAGAAAATGAGATATTTATATATAGTTAGAGATATAGAAAGAGAGAGAAGAGGGAGATAACGAAATAGCTAAACTGAGTGAATGTAGGAGAGTGACTAATCAAGTTTGCTTAGTTGGCCGTGTGCTCTAGCGTTTGTTTCTCATGGCAAGACGATGTGTCAAGGAGTATGGCATCGATCCTACTTCGGGCTGTCTAGTGTTCTTTGTGTTTTTTTCTGTTGTTGATTTTATTTGTGAATTTTTTTGTCCGAGTGTTGTAAACATACCTCTTTCCCTGAAATGACTTGCTATTTTTATAGTGACTCTCATTCTTGTCATTACTGTTAACTTTATGGCCGGTCATTGACATTTAGCTTTAAGCTCTTATTTAGATATTGATGTCAACAAATTGCGTGAAGCGAAATAAACGTGTGTCTTGTCTTTGTCAGTATTTATTTTCTACTTTATTTCTTGATTTATACATAACGACACGACAACTGGCAAGAAAATGATATCAGCAACAAAACTAGGATTTTTATGAACCTGCATTTTTCCTACAGCAATATACGACTGTGAAACATAGATAGTTGATAGATCTGCTGAAAATGTATCATTGCTTTTGACTTCAATTGTTCTAGAAGAATAATCAGAATATCACGGAGGAAATAACTAACATAACAATCTTGCAAATTATAAAATTAGATAAAGCTGGTTGACGAAGAACACAAAAACAAGGAAAATAAAATAGTTGGTTCATGTACAACGATATATATATATATATATATATATATATGTATATATATATATATATAAGATAATTATATTGGACAATACTCCAGTTAACGAGAACGAGAGAGAGAGAGAGAGAGACACTGAGAGAGAGAAATTAAGATCTAGAAGAAGGGGGGTAGAAGATATCACAGATCAGCACAGATTGACTGTTGCAGATACTGGGCATCTCAAGCCGGATAGAGACAACCTTACAGCGGCTGTCTTGGAAGCCAAGATTCAGCATGAATAAACATGTAGGAGATGGTCATGATTCATTTCTATTTAGCGCTATAACCACTGAGCCACTGAGGTTTTTCATTGTCTTTCTCTGCTTCTAATTCTTCATTCAATAATCCGTGGGGTTGTTGGGGCATCACTGAAAGACTTCATCAACCTGGGTGTTGTTGGGGCATCACTGAAAGACTTCATCCACCTGGGTATTGTTGGGGCATCACTGAAAGATTTATCAACCTGGGTGTTGTTGGGGCATCACTGAAAGATTTCATCAACCTGGGTGTTGTTGGGGCATCACTGAAAGATTTCATCAACCTGGGTATTGTTGGGGCATCACTGAAAGATTTCATCAACCTGGGTATTGTTGGGGCATCACTGAAAGATTTCATCAACCTGAGTATTGTTGGGGCATCACTGAACGATTTCATCAACCTGGGTGTTGTTGGGGCATCACTGAAAGACTTCATCAACCTGGGTGTTGTTGGGGCATCACTAAAAGACTTCATCAATCTGGGTGTTGTTGGGGCATCACTGAAAGACTTCATCAATCTGGGTGTTGTTGGGGCATCACTAAAAGACTTCATCAACTGGGTGTTGTTGGGGCAGCACTAAAAGACTTAATCAACCTGGGAGTTGTTGGGGCATCACTAAAGACTTCATCAATCTGGGTGTTGTTGGGGCATCACTAAAAGACTTAATCAACCTGGGAGTTGTTGGGGCATCACTAAAAGACTTCATCAACCTGGGTGTTGTTGGGGCAGTACTAAAAGACTTAATCAACCTGGGAGTTGTTGGGGCATCACTAAAAGACTTAATCAACCTGGGAGTTGTTGGGGCAGCACTGAAAGACTTCATCAATCTGGGTGTTGTTGGGGCAGCACTAAAAGACTTCATCAATCTGGGTGTTGTTGGGCAGCACTAAAAGACTTCATCAATCTGGGTGTTGTTGGGGCAGCACTAAAAGACTTCATCAATTTGGGTGTTGTTGGGGCAGCACTAAAAGACTTCATCAATCTGGGTGTTGTTGGGGCAGCACTAAAAGACTTCATCAATTTGGGTGTTGTTGGGGCATCACTAAAAGACTTCATCAATCTGGGTGTTGTTGAGGCAGCACTAAAAGACTTCATCAATCTGGGTGTTGTTGGGGCAGCACTAAAAGACTTCATCAATTTGGGTGTTGTTGGGGCAGCACTAAAAGACTTCGTCAATCTGTGAGTTGTTGGGGCATCACTGAAAGACTTCATCAACCTGGGAGTTGTTGGGGCATCACTGAAAGACTTCATCAACCTTTGAATTGTTGGGGCATCACTGAAAGATTTCATAAACCTTGGAGTTGTTGGGGCAGCACTAAAAGACTTCATCAACCTGGGTGTTGTTGGGGCATCACTGAAAGACTTCATCAATCTGGGTGTTGTTGGGGCATCACTGAAAGACTTCATCAACCTGGGTATTGTTGGGGCATCACTAAAAGACTTCATCAATCTGGGTGTTGTTGGGGCATCACTGAAAGACTTCATCAATCTGGGTGTTGTTGGGGCAGCACTAAAAGACTTAATCAACCTGGGTATTGTTGGGGCATCACTAAAAGACTTCATCAACCTGGGTATTGTTGGGGCAGCACTAAAAGACTTAATCAACCTGGGTGTTGTTGGGGCATCACTAAAAGACTTCATCAATCTGGGTGTTGTTGGGGCATCACTGAAAGACTTCATCAATCTGGGTGTTGTTGGGGCAGCACTAAAAGACTTAATCAACCTGGGAGTTGTTGGGGCAGCACTAAAAGACTTCATCAACCTGGGTATTGTTGGGGCATCACTAAAAGACTTCATCAATCTGGGTGTTGTTGGGGCAGCACTGAAAGACTTCATCAATCTGGGTGTTGTTGGGGCAGCACTAAAAGACTTCATCAATCTGGGTGTTGTTGGGGCAGCACTAAAAGACTTAATCAACCAGGCAGTTGTTGGGGCATCACTGAAAGACTTATCAACCTCGGAGTTGTTAGGGCATCACTGAAAGACTTAATCAACCTGGCAGTTGTTAGGGCATCGCTGAAAGACTTCATCAACCTCGGAGTTGTAGGGGCTGAACTAAAAGACTTCATCAACCTTGGAGCTGTTAGGGCATCATTAAAAGACTTCATGAATCTGGGAATTGTTGGGGCATCACTGAAAGACTTCGTCAACCTGGGAGTTGTTGAGGCATCACTGAAAGACTTCGTCAACCTGGGAGTTGCTGGGGCATCACTGAAAGACTTCGTCAATCTGTGAGTTGTTGAGGCATCACTGAAAGACTTCATCAACCTGGGAGTTGTTGGGGCATCACTGAAAGACTTCACCAACCTTTGAATTGTTGGGGCATCACTAAAAGACTTCGTCAACCTGGGGGTTGTGGGGTATCACTGAAAGACTTCGTCAACCTGGGGGTTGTTTGGGTATCACTGAAAGACTTCGTCAACCTGGGAGTTGTTGGGCATCACTGAACGACTTCATAAACCTTTGAATTGTTGGGGCATCACTGAAAGACTTCGTCAACCTGGGGGTTGTGGGGTATCACTGAAAGACTTCGTCAACCTGGGGGTTGTTGGGGTATCACTGAAAGACTTCGTCAACCTGGGGGTTGTGGGGTATCACTGAAAGACTTCGTCAACCTGGGGGTTGTGGGGTATCACTGAAAGACTTCGTCAACCTGGGGGTTGTGGGGTATCACTGAAAGATTTCGTCAACCTGGGGGTTGTGGGGTATCACTGAAAGACTTCATCAACCTGGGGTTGTGGGTATCACTGAAAGACTTCGTCAACCTGGGGTTGTTGGGTATCACTGAAAGACTTCGTCAACCTGGGGTTGTGGGGTATCACTGAAAGACTTCGTCAACCTGGGGTTGTTGGGGTATCACTGAAAGACTTCGTCAACCTGGGGGTTGTGGGGTATCACTGAAAGACTTCGTCAACCTGGGGGTTGTGGGGTATCACTGAAAGACTTCGTCAACCTGGGGGTTGTGGGGTATCACTGAAAGACTTCGTCAACCTGGGGGTTGTGGGGTATCACTGAAAGACTTCGTCAACCTGGGGGTTGTGGGGTATCACTGAAAGACTTCGTCAACCTGGGGGTTGTGGGGTATCACTGAAAGACTTCGTCAACCTGGGGGTTGTGGGGTATCACTGATAGACTTCGTCAACCTGGGGGTTGTTGGGGTATCACTGAAAGACTTCGTCAACCTGGGGGTTGTAGGGTATCACTGAAAGACTTCGTCAACCTGGGGGTTGTGGGGTATCACTGAAAGACTTCGTCAACCTGGGGGTTGTGGGGTATCACTGAAAGACTTCGTCAACCTGGGGGTTGTTGGGGTATCACTGAAAGACTTCGTCAACCTGGGGGTTGTGGGGTATCACTGAAAGACTTCGTCAACCTGGGGGTTGTGGGGTATCACTGAAAGACTTCGTCAACCTAGGGGTTGTGGGGTATCACTGAAAGACTTCGTCAACCTGGGGATTGTTGGGTATCACTGAAAGACTTCGTCAACCTGGGGGTTGTGGGGTATCACTGAAAGACTTCGTCAACCTGGGGATTGTTGGGGTATCACTGAAAGACTTCGTCAACCTGGGGTTGTGGGGTATCACTGAAAGACTTCGTCAACCTGGGGGTTGTGGGGTATCACTGAAAGACTTCGTCAACCTGGGGGTTGTGGGGTATCACTGAAAGACTTCGTCAACCTGGGGGTTGTGTGGTATCACTGAAAGACTTCGTCAACCTGGGGGTTGTGGGGTATCACTGAAAGACTTCGTCAACCTGGGGGTTGTGGGGTATCACTGAAAGACTTCGTCAACCTAAGAAGGAAATGGTTTGATGCTCTCAGAGAGCGGACGACACATTTAAACTACCGTAAGCTGTGAAAGAACAGAGACTAATTTAAACAGAATGAAATGAACTGATCTCATTATAACGATGCACATGCTAAAATAAAAAGAAATGTTCACACATGGAGGTATTTCGTATGCTCATTAGGTGTTTTGTGATGCGTCCTAGATAGCTGCAGTTGTTCATTCTGAAATATGTTAGCCAGGAGCTGTTAGTCCGCTCCGCTACAGGTTTCATGTACATCCTTGTGACAGAAGCCTTGAATCTGAAGCTTTATCTTGGAGTGGTTTAGACACACAGCAGTTATTTCATTCCAACAGCTTACATATTTATTCAAGACGTGTTCAGTATCTTATTTCAGTTCAACAGCTTACATATTTATTCAAGACTTGTTCAGTATCTTATTTCAGTCCAACAGCTTACATATTTATTCAAGACTTGTTCAGTATCTTATTTCAGTCCAACAGCTTACATATTTATTCAAGACTTGTTCAGTATCTTATTTCAGTCCAACAGCTTACATATTTATTCAAGACTTGTTCAGTATCTTATTTCAGTCCAACAGCTTACATATTTATTCAAGACTTGTTCAGTATCTTATTTCAGTCCAACAGCTTACATATTTATTCAAGACTTGTTCAGTATCTTATTTCAGTCCAACAGCTTACATATTTATTCAAGACTTGTTCAGTATCTTATTTCAGTCCAACAGCTTACATATTTATTCAAGACTTGCTCAGTATCTTATTTCAGTCCAACAGCTTACATATTTATTCAAGACTTGTTCAGTAGAGTGTAAACAGTGCGATGATAATGCTTGCAGTACTCTCTGGATAAACACACTTATTATTTTTACTACTACTGATGCCACGCTTAAGCTTAACTCTCTGGATAAACACACTTATTATTTTTACTTCTACTGATGCCACGCTTAAGCTTAACTCTCTGGATAAATACACTTATTATTTTTACTTCTACTGATGCCACGCTTAAGCTTAACTCTCTGGATAAATACACTTATTATTTTTACTTCTACTGATGCCACGCTTAAGCCTAAATTACCGCAATTTCAGTATCTTAGGTTCGTTCTGTGCTATTCGCATCTATTATTAGTTTTAATAAAAACTGACGACAACTATGATATTTCTTCCTTGTCCACTTCAAAGTTAAACTGCCACATTTGATCACTGTCTTAGACCCTTCTTGTTAAGACTCTTCGTTCAAATCAAAGGTCGCAGTTTCAGACTAAGTCTGTAGATTCAAAGTCTGAAACTGTAGATCTATTTATAGAGATTTTGATTAAAGTATCGGGCTTCAGATCCAAATATAGAGATTTTGATTGAAGTATCGGGCTGTAGATCCAATTATAGAGATCTTGATTAGAGTATCGGGCTGTAGATCCAATTATAGAGATCTTGATTGAAATATCGGGCTGCAGATCCAATTATAGAGATCTTGATTGAAATATCGGGCTGTAGATCCAATTATAGAGATCTTGATTAAAGTATCGGGCTGTAGACCCAAGTCTAAATTTGAATAACCAAGTACACAGCAGTGCTCACAGTCTACACCATCATACAAACATAATAATCAGGACATATATGATGCAAGTGCAGAGCTTTAAATACTTGGGTGCAATAAAAACATAAAATGGAAGATGCACCACGGAAATAAAAAGTACAATAGCTCAGGCTAAAGCAGCATTTTATCAAATGAAAAGCATCTTGTGCAACAACTGATGCCATTTGAAGTGAAAAGAGCGGCTCTATAAAGCAAAATGTAACCTAGGGAAACGAATCAGGGACAGTCGGCAACAAAAAAATGAAAAAAACAATGAGATGCATAAAAATTGGGATTTCTCAGAAGAATGTTGAGGGTTCCATAGACAGCTAAAAAAAACCAACGAGGAAATTCTCAAAGGCCAACACAAAATGAGTGCTATCAATAAGCATGAGAAAGAAACAATCGATATTTTTCGGGCACATCTTGAAAATATACAAGTTGGAATATTTGGTTACGACTGGCAAAATACAGGGAAAGAGAGATCGCGGACGACGAAGTGAGAAGATACTAGATAGCTTGGTGTCATGGCATGGTTGAGAGTCAATAGAAGATACTAGATAGCTTGATGTCATGGCATGGTTGAGAGTCAATAGAAGATACTAGATAGCTTGATGTCATGGCATGGTTGAGAGTCAATAGAAGATACTAGATAGCTTGATGTCATGGCATGGTTGAGAGTCAATAGAAGATACTAGATAGCTTGGTGTCATGGCATGGTTTAGAGTCAATAGAAGATACTAGATAGCTTGGTGTCATGGCATGGTTGAGAGTCAATGGAATAGATAAGAAGCACTGTGTGGTGAGAGAATTATGAAATGACATAATTACCTGTGACAACCGGTACGCCACATAATGATGCTTTACAGTCTAAGGCTGCGGATGCAAATCTAGTGCTATAGATTCCATCGAAAATTCCTCATATAATGTCTGAAACTGTAGATCTAAGGGGAATGTCGCAAATTGTAGTCTAAACACTTGTAGATCTAAGGTAAATGTCACAAATTGTAGTCCAAGCTTAGAAATCTAACGGGAATGTCCCAAACTGTAGTCCAAGCTTAGAAATCTAAGGGGAATGTCCCAAACTGTAGTCCAAGCTTATAGATCTAAGGGGAATGTCCCAAACTGTAGTCTAAACACTAGATCTAAGGGGAATGTCACAAATTGTAATTTAAACACTTGTAGATCTAAGGGCAATGTCACAAATTGTAATTTAAACACTTGTAGATCTACGGGCAATGGCACAAATTGTAATTTAAACACTTGTAGATCTAAGGGCAATGTCACAAATTGTAATTTAAACACTTGTAGATCTAAGGGGAATGTCACAAACTGTAATTTAAACACTTGTAGATCTAAGGGCAATGTCACAAATTGTAATTTAAACACTTGTAGATCTAAGGGGAATGTCACAAATTGTAATTTAAACACTTGTAGATCTAAGGGGAATGTCACAAATTGTAATTTAAACACTTGTAGATCTAAGGGGAATGTCACAAATTGTAATTTAAACACTTGTAGATCTAAGGGGAATGTCACAAATTGTAATTTAAACACTTGTAGATCTAAGGACAATGTCACAAATTGTAATTTAAACACTTGTAGATCTAAGGGCAATGTCACAAATTGTAATTTAAACACTTGTAGATCTAAGGTGAATGTCACAAATTGTAGTCTAAACACTTGTAGATCTAAGGTGAATGTCACAAATTGTAGTCTAAACACTTGTAGATCTAAGGTGAATGTCGCAAATTGCAGTCCACACTTGTAGATCTAAGGTGAATGTCACAAATTGTAGTCTAAACACTTGTAGATCTAAGGTGAATGTCACAAATTGTAGTCTAAACACTTGTAGATCTAAGGTGAATGTCGCAAATTGCAGTCCACACTTGTAGATCTAACGGGAAAGTCGGAAATTGTAGTCCTAGAACTTGTAGATCCTAGTAGAAAGTGCCACAACCAAGTCTTAGGTTGTCGATCCAAACTTAAACTGTAACATGTGTATCAAGTCTTAGGTTGTCGGTCCAAACTTAAACTGTAACATGTGTATCAAGTCTTAGGTTGTCGATCCAAACTTAAACTGTAACATGTGTATCAGGTCTTAGGTTGTCGATCCAAACTTAAACTGTAACATGTGTATCAAGTCTTAGGTTGTCGATCCAAACTTAAACTGTAACATGTGTATCAAGTCTTAGGTTGTCGATCCAAACTTAAACTGTAACATGTGTATCAGGTCTTAGGTTGTCGATCCAAACTTAAACTGTAACATGTGTATCAGGTCTTAGGTTGTCGATCCAAACTTAAACTGTAACATGTGTATCAGGTCTTAGGTTGTCGGTCCAAACTTAAACTGTAACATGTGTATCAGGTCTTAGGTTGTCGATCCAAACTTAAACTGTAACATGTGTATCAAGTCTTAGGTTGTCGATCCAAACTTAAACTGTAACATGTGTATCAGGTCTTAGGTTGTCGATCCAAACTTAAACTGTAACATGTGTATCAGGTCTTAGGTTGTCGGTCCAAACTTAAACTGTAACATGTGTATCAAGTCTTAGGTTGTATATGTGGATCAATTTATGGTTACGGTTATGGCCCCGGTATCACTGCAAACAAATTAAAATCCATAATTGCTCAACCGCCCATGCCAGTGGAATCATCCGAATTACTAACTCATCTCCCAGACAAAGAAAGGTAACCTGTAGTCATAGTCCCCATCTTAGCAGTCTCAGAACACGCCAAAAGACATAAGGCGAAACCGCACAGAAAGTGAACACATCCAACAGTTCTTAGTCTATACATGTGCATGCTAGTAAAACGTTGTATTTCTCACAGTGTGCTATAGTTAAACGTTTGTTTTTTAAAGAAAAGCAGATTGAAAGAAAGATATACACTGCTGTAAAAGTAACGATTCATAAAAGTGATATTTATTTGTGCATGTGTTTGTGTGTGTGCCATTATCGGTTGTCATGTAAGACAATAGAAGAATGATCATTATAAAGGTAGAATGGTTGTCCATGTGGCTAGAAGATTACTCCACTCGAACCTCGTCATTATCTCCCTTTATGAATGTACTCAGGTTAAAACTGTTATACATGGGCTGTTTCAGATGGAAAAACTGTCACGTGATACATCAAGAGTTGAGAGAGAGAGAGAGAGAGAGAGAGAGAGAGAGAGAGAGAGAGAGAGATGGGGGAATAAGAGACAGAAACAGAGAGCGATTGAGAATCGGCAAAGATTGAAAAACAAATAAAGTTGTTCCTCTATTAATGTTCCTAAAACGTTGATTAGTGAGATGGTCCAGACAGTCTAGCTTTGTCAGCAATGTAGCTTGAGCTTATCTCGTCTTGGATCTGTTTAACGATTCTGTTTCCTGGATAGTCTTTACCCCGCTGTGACTTGATATTCTCAAGCAATATGCTCTTACTGTAGGTTTGATCTGAGCACATGTCCTAACCGTATCATTCTTCGATGTCATAATATATGAGAATTACCGCAACGGTTTCTCTCAGGGTTCTATTATTTTGTGGAAGTATCGCTAGCCTAGTTGGGAGAACCACCCGACTGTGCTGCCAACGTCCAAACAACCCGTGTTTGATTCCCGCTGGAAGATGTGTGAATTGTACTCGTGGTTGTAAAAAAAATACGCCCGCAGTCGACCCAGCCGCTGGTAGAAATGGGTACCAAGGTATTACTCTGGGAAGATGAGGAATGCCACCTCGCATCGTGAGATTCGATGCTTGAAGCGACACTATACAGAAGTCTCCGAACACTTCTGGATAGACGGCCGAGCACATATGGGTGCCAAGACGCCGGTTCAAATCTCGTATTTGACCTTACTTGTATCTGTCTATTATTGTCTTTACTTAATCTCTCCTTGGTATGCGTCTGATTTCCTCTTTGGTTTATTCTATTCCCCATGGGGATCCTCCGTGTCTAAAATAGAAACCATAATGTGGTTGCTAACAGTGCCACAGGTCTATGTTAATGTTTCCTTGCATTGTAATACGTAATGCTAATATCATATATAAGGCAACAGCGAATCTACGACTTGCCGTGATCCAGATAACTCGGATTGAAATCACGGGAGGGTCAAAATGTTTTTATTTGCTATCGGATTCTTGTTTTTATTTTTTTTTTTTTGGGGGGGGGGGTTGGAATAAAATAATAAATGACCGAAAACCTTGGGGCGACTGCAGTGAGCATGCGGTCTTTATTCTCTCCACACCGCCGTTTTTAGGTCCCTCCACACCGCCTGTCTATGAGACGGGGTGGGGGATGGATGCAGTAGAGATAGAACAGCCGACTACAGTGTCGACAGTCAATAGCGGTGATCACACTTATAATGTCGTGTTGTAACCTGCCGTTATAATTACTCACATTATTGCTTCCTTTCCATATCTATATGCTCATTACACTGGTACATATATAAGTATATGCTCATGATACTCCTACATATAAATATATAAACTCATTACACTGGTACATATATATGTATATGCTCATGATACTCCTACATCATTAGACACGAAGGATCCCCATGGGGAATAGAATAAATCAAAGTCTAATAAAAGTAATATTAGAATGGAAAATACAAGGTAAAAGAGGCAGAGGCAGACCAAGACAACATGGACGAGTAACATCAAAAGATGGACAAGTCAGCCTATGGCAATCTGCACCATCAAAGCAAGAGACAGAGTGGAATGGCGCTCCATGGTAGTCAACCTTCGATGCGGAGAGGGCACACAATGATGATGACTCCTACATATATATGTATATACTACCTACACTGGTACATATATATGTATATGCTCATGATACTCCAACATATATATGTATATGCTCATGATACTCCAACATATATATGTATATGCTCATGATACTCCAACATATATATGTATATGCTCATGATACTCCAACATATATATGTATATGCTCATGATACTCCAACATATATATGTATATACTACCTACACTGGTACATATATATGTATATGCTCATGATACTCCAACATATATATGTATATGCTCATGATACTCCAACATATAAAGCTGTAGTTGAACACTTCTCTCAGAAAGTAACAAAAGACAGTAACAATCGCACCAATGCATATTTCTATTTATACATATTTAAAGATTCCGAAAGATCTATGTTTATTTAAAGATTCCGAAAGATCTATGTTTATTTAAAGATTCCGAAAGATATATGTTTATTTAAAGATTCCTAAAGATGCAAATAAAAAGATAAAGATAAAGGATAAAGATCCCCATATATATATATATATATATATATATATATATATATATATATATATATATATATATATATATATATATATATAAAGATCCATAAAGATACCTATACATTCTAAGATCCCTGAAGAACCCTTTACAATTTAAGATTCCTATATATTTAAAGATCCATAACGATCCCATAATTTAAACAATCCCTATATATTTAAAGGCTTTAAAAGATCCCTACATTTTTTAAGATCCCTATATTTTAAAAAATCCCTTCATTTTAAAGATCCCTACATTTTTCAAGATCCCTGCATTTTTAAAGATCCCTGCATTTTAAAGATCCATACATTTTTAAAGATCCCTACATTTTTAAAGATCCCTACAGTTTTAAAGATCCCTACATTATTAAAGATCCCAATATATTTAAAGATCCATAATGATTACTTTATATTTAATGATCCATTTATATTTAAAGATCCCTATATATTTAAAGATCCCTATGTATTTAAAGATCCGTATATATTTAAAGATCCCTATGTATTTAAAGAACCCTGTATATTTAAAGAACCCTGCATATTTAAAGAACCCTGTAAATTTAAAGAACCCTGTATATTTAAAGAATCCTGTATATTTAAAGAATCCTGTATATTTAAAGAATCCGGTATATTTAAAGAATCCTGTATATTTAAAGAACCCTGTATATTTAAAGAATCCTGTATATTTAAAGAACCCTGTATATTTAAAGAATCCTGTATATTTAAAGAACCCTGTATATTTAAAGAATCCTGTATATTTAAAGAATCCTGTATATTTAAAGAATCCTGTATATTTAAAGAACCCTGTATATTTAAAGAATCCTGTATATTTAAAGAACCCTGTATATTTAAAGAATCCTGTACATTTAAAGAACCCTGTATATTTAAAGAATCCTGTATATTTAAAGAATCCTGTATATTTAAAGAATCCTGTATATTTAAAACAGAAATTGAAGAATGAACAAGTACAATTACTGCTTGTATCCTGACTGTCTGTCTGAGATTGAGTAAGTGGGGGAATTATAAGGAGATGAAGAATCAACACGTCCAGCAGTGAAAGTTTTACATTTTGTTCTGTTACAGGTAGAGTTTCTAGCAGTGAAATTTTTACATTTTGTCCCGTTACAGGTAGAGTTTCTAGCAGTGGAAGTTTTACATTTTGTTCTGTTACAGGTAGAGTTTCTAGCAGTGAAAGTTTTACATGTTGTCCTGTTTCATGTAGAGTTTCCATCAGTGAAAGTTTTACATTTTGTGCTGTTACAAGTAGAGTTTCCAGCAATGAAAGTTTTACATTTTGTCCTGTTTCATGTAGAGTTTCCATCAGTGAAAGTTTTACATTTTGTCCTGTTTCATGTAGAGTTTTCATCAGTGAAAGTTTTACATTTTGTCCTGTTTCATGTAGAGTTTTCATCAGTGAAAGTTTTACATTTTGTCCTGTTTCATGTAGAGTTTTCATCAGTGAAAGTTTTACATTTTGTCCTGTTTCATGTAGAGTTTTCATCAGTGAAAGTTTTACATTTTGTCCTGTTTCATGTAGAGTTTCCATCAGTGAAAGTTTTACATTTTGTCCTGTTTCATGTAGAGTTTTCATCAGTGAAAGTTTTATATTTTGTCCTGTTTCATGTAGAGTTTTCATCAGTGAAAGTTTTATATTTTGTCCTGTTTCAAGTAGAGTTTTTAGTTCACCGCCGATGAAGAAAAACAACAATAAAACTTGTTTTGATCTTGCATCGATTCAAACCCGCGCCGACTCGACTGGGAGAATGACAATGATTTCTATCGGCCACTCGCTCTAGCGAAACTAAGCAATGAATGCATAACTTGCCCAGATATTCTCAGAACTTTTCAGAACTTTCCCAGAAATCCTCATCCTGTTACCCAGTAATCCTTATCTTGTTATCTGATTCCTTAGCAGAAGCTGAGTCACGGCCTAGATACCTGATAACATTACTGTTAGTTAACATATCACTAGATGCGGCACAACAACCTTTCATTATTAGCACAAGAACAACTTCACAGCTGTGACGTCATGTTTCTCTAAAATCAAAGGCCCGGATTGTTTGCCTTCTACAGTGACACCAACACGAGTCTGGTGGTAATTAGAGAACAAAACAAACTGACATGAAACAAGCAATGCTGATATTTTCTTTTGAAAATATGTCATTGTTTCTCTGTCCTTTTACACTACTCTTTTAAAAAGCCAGGAAAAATGGTATTCAACTAAAGTAGAGTTTGTAAACCGATACCCTGATGCTTCTGTGATTACAGAATGAGACTTCTTGCATTGTGGGAGAGATGAGGAGCTTGATTCAAGTTAGCAACTCGCTGTTTTCATGTTATGATAACATGGGAGTCAAGTTAGCAACTCGCTTTTTTCATGTTATGATAACATGGGAGTCAAGTTAGCAACTCGCTGTTTTCATGTTATGATAACATGGGAGTCAAGTTAGCAACTCGCTGTTTTCATGTTATGATAACATGGGAGTCAAGTTAGCAACTCGCTTTTTCATGTTATGATAACATGGGAGTCAAGTTAGCAACTCGCTGTTTTCATGTTATGATAACATGGGAGTCAAGTTAGCAACTCGCTGTTTTCATGTTATGATAACATGGGAGTCAAGTTAGCAACTCGCTGTTTTCATGTTATGATAACATAGGAGTCAAGTTAGCAACTCGCTGTTTTCATGTTATGATAACATGGGAGTCAAGTTAGCAACTCGCTTTTTTCATGTTATGATAACATGGGAGTCAAGTTAGCAACTCGCTGTTTTCATGTTATGATAACATGGGAGTCAATTTAGCAACTCGCTGTTTTTCATGTTATTATAACATGGGAGTCAAGTTAGCAACTCGCTGTTTTCATGTTATGATAACATGGGAGTCAAGTTAGCAACTCGCTGTTTTCATGTTATGATAACATGGGAGTCAAGTTAGCAACTCGCTGTTTTTCATGTTATGATAACATAGGAGTCAAGTTAGCAACTCGCTGTTTTTCATGTTATGATAACATGGGAGTCAAGTTAGCAACTCGCTGTTTTCATGTTATGATAACATGGGAGTCAAGTTAGCAACTCGCTGTTTTCATGTTATGATAACATGGGAGTCAAGTTAGCAACTCGCTTTTTTCATGTTATGATAACATGGGAGTCAAGTTAGCAACTCGCTTTTTCATGTTATGATAACATGGGAGTCAAGTTAGCAACTCGCTGTTTTCATGTTATGATAACATGGGAGTCAAGTTAGCAACTCGCTTTTTTCATGTTATGATAACATGGGAGTCAAGTTAGCAACTCGCTGTTTTCATGTTATGATAACATGGGAGTCAAGTTAGCAACTCGCTTTTTTCATGTTATGATAACATGGGAGTCAAGTTAGCAACTCGCTTTTTTCATGTTATGATAACATGGGAGTCAAGTTAGCAACTCACTGTTTTCATGTTATGATAACATGGGAGTCAAGTTAGCAACTCGCTGTTTTCATGTTATGATAACATGGGAGTCAAGTTAGCAACTCGCTGTTTTCATGTTATGATAACATGGGAGTCAAGTTAGCAACTCGCTGTTTTCATGTTATGATAACATGGGAGTCAAGTTAGCAACTCGCTGTTTTCATGTTATGATAACATGGGAGTCAAGTTAGCAACTCGCTTTTTTCATGTTATGATAACATGGGAGTCAAGTTAGCAACTCGCTGTTTTCATGTTATGATAACATGGGAGTCAATTTAGCAACTCGCTGTTTTTCATGTTATTATAACATGGGAGTCAAGTTAGCAACTCGCTGTTTTTCATGTTATGATAACATGGGAGTCAAGTTAGCAACTCGCTGTTTTCATGTTATGATAACATGGGAGTCAAGTTAGCAACTCGCTTTTTTCATGTTATGATAACATGGGAGTCAAGTTAGCAACTCGCTGTTTTCATGTTATGATAACATGGGAGTCAAGTTAGCAACTCGCTTTTTTCATGTTATGATAACATGGGAGTCAAGTTAGCAACTCGCTTTTTTCATGTTATGATAACATGGGAGTCAAGTTAGCAACTCACTGTTTTCATGTTATGATAACATGGGAGTCAAGTTAGCAACTCGCTGTTTTCATGTTATGATAACATGGGAGTCAAGTTAGCAACTCGCTGTTTTCATGTTATGATAACATGGGAGTCAAGTTAGCAACTCGCTGTTTTCATGTTATGATAACATGGGAGTCAAGTTAGCAACTCGCTGTTTTCATGTTATGATAACATGGGAGTCAAGTTAGCAACTCGCTTTTTTCATGTTATGATAACATGGGAGTCAAGTTAGCAACTCGCTGTTTTCATGTTATGATAACATGGGAGTCAATTTAGCAACTCGCTGTTTTTCATGTTATTATAACATGGGAGTCAAGTTAGCAACTCGCTGTTTTTCATGTTATGATAACATGGGAGTCAAGTTAGCAACTCGCTGTTTTTCATGTTATGATAACATGGGAGTCAAGTTAGCAACTCGCTGTTTTTCATGTTATGATAACATGGGAGTCAAGTTAGCAACTCGCTGTTTTTCATGTTATGATAACATGGGAGTCAAGTTAGCAACTCGCTGTTTTCATGTTATGATAACATGGGAGTCAAGTTAGCAACTCGCTGTTTTCATGTTATGATAACATGGGAGTCAAGTTAGCAACTCGCTGTTTTCATGTTATGATAACATGGGAGTCAAGTTAGCAACTCGCTGTTTTCATGTTATGATAACATGGGAGTCAAGTTAGCAACTCGCTGTTTTCATGTTATGATAACATGGGAGTCAAGTTAGCAACTCGCTGTTTTCATGTTATGATAACATGGGAGTCAAGTTAGCAACTCGCTGTTTTCATGTTATGATAACATGGGAGTCAATTTAGCAACTCGCTGTTTTTCATGTTATTATAACATGGGAGTCAAGTTAGCAACTCGCTGTTTTTCATGTTATGATAACATGGGAGTCAAGTTAGCAACTCGCTGTTTTCATGTTATGATAACATGGGAGTCAATTTAGCAACTCGCTGTTTTTCATGTTATTATAACATGGGAGTCAAGTTAGCAACTCGCTGTTTTTCATGTTATGATAACATGGGAGTCAAGTTAGCAACTCGCTGTTTTTCATGTTATGATAACATGGGAGTCAAGTTAGCAACTCGCTGTTTTTCATGTTATGATAACATAGGAGTCAAGTTAGCAACTCGCTGTTTTTCATGTTATGATAACATGGGAGTCAAGTTAGCAACTCGCTGTTTTCATGTTATGATAACATGGGAGTCAAGTTAGCAACTCGCTGTTTTCATGTTATGATAACATGGGAGTCAAGTTAGCAACTCGCTGTTTTCATGTTATGATAACATGGGAGTCAAGTTAGCAACTCGCTTTTTTCATGTTATGATAACATGGGAGTCAAGTTAGCAACTCGCTGTTTTCATGTTATGATAACATGGGAGTCAATTTAGCAACTCGCTGTTTTTCATGTTATTATAACATGGGAGTCAAGTTAGCAACTCGCTGTTTTTCATGTTATGATAACATGGGAGTCAAGTTAGCAACTCGCTGTTTTTCATGTTATGATAACATGGGAGTCAAGTTAGCAACTCGCTGTTTTTCATGTTATGATAACATGGGAGTCAAGTTAGCAACTCGCTGTTTTTCATGTTATGATAACATGGGAGTCAAGTTAGCAACTCGCTGTTTTTCATGTTATGATAACATGGGAGTCAAGTTAGCAACTCGCTGTTTTTCATGTTATGATAACATGGGAGTCAAGTTAGCAACTCGCTGTTTTTCATGTTATGATAACATGGGAGTCAAGTTAGCAACTCGCTGTTTTTCATGTTATGATAACATGGGAGTCAAGTTAGCAACTCGCTGTTTTCATGTTATGATAACATGGGAGTCAAGTTAGCAACTCGCTGTTTTCATGTTATGATAACATGGGAGTCAAGTTAGCAACTCGCTGTTTTAATGTTATGATAACATGGGAGTCAAGTTGAAGTTATAAAGGAATGTCAATGCCCGTAGTAAAAGAAATTCAAGTGTTCTTGTGCGTGATTTCGAAAGGATTTATTTGTGATTTATTTGTGATTTATTTGTGGTTTATTTCTAACAGCTTGTGCGATATAAGTAGAATTGCCATCCATTGTGCTTATTACGATCAAAACTCTGCCAAGAATATATAGAACAACAACTTAATGGTTTGGCCACCTGTTCAGAATGAACCCTTACCAATCACCATCAAGGGCGATCTTCTCGAGAATGCATGGAAAAAGACCAAGAGGAAGACCTAGAAGAAGATGGATAGATGCAGTGACAGAGACATGTAACAAAAAATGAAAATCACTAATTCAGACAGTTCGAGCAGCTCAAGAACAACAAATTATATAAACCACGACACCTTTTAGGTATCAGTGAAAAGAGAAAAGAGGAAGAAAAAAGATAACATGGTAACCTGCTGTTGCAGGAGGGCAATACTCGTTGTTTAATTGAATACCACTCTCTTTATAGATTCATATTTTCCTAGCAGTATAACACACATCTTTTCAGAGTGGGGTGATAAACTTCTCATAGTGGGGTGATAAACTTCTCATAGTGGGGTGATAAACTTCTCATAGTGGAGTGATAATCTTTCCATAGTAAAAAAAAAAGTAAAGAGTAAAGAGCCCCGTCACACCAAGTGATGCATAGGGAATATGGTGTTAGTAACCATCATTTTTACAGACCTTTGGCACACGATTGTTAGGGTATTGTGGTCGGTATTACGCCCGTGCCGCTTTACTTTACCAGAAAAAAAGCTGGTATTCATTTAAGGCTGGGTGAACCCAGAATCTGTCGATCAGGATCGAACCTGACCTCCAATCCTTTGTAGTCCAGTTCACTAACCACTGATCTATCGTGGCTCCCAATCATTTCATAGTGGGGTGATAATCATTTCAGAGTGGAGTCATAATTATTTCAGAGTGAGGAGATAATCTTTTCATAGTGGATTGATGATCTTCTCATAGTGGGGTGATAATCTTTTTATAATCGGGTGATAATCTTCTCATAGTGGAGTGATAATATTTTCAGAGTGGGGGAGGGGGGGGGGGATAATCTTTTCATAAAAAGTAAAAAAAAAGTAAAGAGCCCCCGTCACGCCAAGTGGCGTATAGGGAATATGGTGTTAGTGACCATCAATTTTACAGACCTTCGGTACATAATTTTTGGGGTAATGTGGTCAGTATTACGCCCGTGCCGCTCTACTTTCCCAGAAAAAATCCAGTACCCATTTAAGGCTGGGTGAACCCGGAAGCCGTCGGTTGGGATCGAACCCTACTCTTTGTCCTTTGCAGTCCAGTTCACTAACCACCGAGCTATCGCGGCTCCCTAATCTTTTCATACTGGTGTGATAAACTTCTCATAGGGGAGTGATAAACATCTTATAGCGGTGTGATACAATTCTCATAGTGGGGTGACAAACTTCTCATAGAGGGGTGATAAACCTCTCATAGAGTGGTGATAAATTTCTCATAGTGGAGTGATAAAATTCTTATAGTGGAGTGATAATCTTCACATAGTAGGGTGATACATTTCTCATAATGGAATGATAAAATTCTCACAGTGGAGTGATAAACTTCTCATAGTGGGGTGATACACTTCTATAGTAGAGTGATACTATCCTCATTGTGGGATGATTATATTCTCATAAAAGGGTGATAATCCTCTCATAGTGGGTTGATAATCTTCTCATAATGGGTTTATACTCCTCTCATAGTGGGTTGATTGCCTTCGCATAGTGGGGTAATAATTATCTCAAAATGGGGTGATAACCTTCTCATAGTGGGGTAATAATTATCTAATAGTGGAGCGATAATCCTCTCATAGTATGGTGATAATTATCTCAAAATGGAGTGATACCTTCTCACTGTGGGACGATGACCTCTATTTAAAGAGATTACTATTGTGCACATCATGACGAAAATGTAATGAACATCATGGTCAGCACAACATCTTTCTGTGTTCCTTGTTTGATCTTCAGTGTTGGGGAGAGAGTTTGTGGACTTTCCTTCTTTGGTTTATCTTTCAGCAGTCACTTGTTTGATGGTTTCTTGTTTCCAATTTTCGAGAGCGCTCCCCGGTCTTCATATCATGGTTGATATGTGTTCCAATTGTGTTTAACTGCTTCTGTCTTGTAATGTGACCAAGCTGGTCATTATGGTGGTCCCAAATATATTTATTAGGAATAATCTTCTTAGCCTGTCTCTTCTAATTTTGCTTTAGCAATGGCGGGTATAAATACTTGCTATAGGACCAATGGTTACAGAAATGTAGCACATGGCCACTAAGAGTTTCAAAGATGTACGAGGTGCACGGTTTGAGAACCTCTCCATAGCGTTTACCCGTCTGTACTGGCATTGATGGGTTATTCACCCCTTGGTGGCCTATTCTGCTGGCCCGTTTCTCTCTTTTTCTCTAAAGTGTTTGCAAACTGTTACTGTCTCTGGCAAAACGATATCAGTTCACAGAACGCCAGCTACGGCTCAGGTAAGACAGCCTGTATTTACTGCCGAGAGTGTTTCTTCATATTTCCTGTCCGCCTATAAATCATTGTTTTATTTACTTCTTTCGTAAAAAACATAGTTTTCTGTGCAGCAGTTTTCTGTGCAGCAGTTTTCTGTGCAGCAACGATCGTCGCTGATAAACAACCTGTGATAAGAATCTGCGTGTGTCTATTTATATTTACCTGGCTTTATACCTAAAAAAAAACAGGTTTACCAGAACCCCACCACACCACCATATGCAACGAACTATAGCAGGTCTCCTAATCACTTGGGTAGATACATTTGTATTTTGTATCTAGTACTTCCGGTCAATATGGCAGATAGGCGGCAGGAACTGCTGAGGCTCTGTCTGAAAAGTGTTTCTTGTTGCAGTTTCTTCATATTCCAAGTCTGGCTTGCTGCCGGAGCTACTGAGTTTAGTGATCTGTGCACATCGTGAGCTGTGTTTTTCATCCGGATCGTGCTTCGAAATTCCGATTGTTTACGATGAATGATATCGCTTGACGAAGGACAGTTCGGTTGAATTCACTTTCGGTGCAGCGACGCCTTATGTCTTTCGGCGCGTGCTGTAGTTGCTATGATGGGGACTGCAATTGCCTTTCTTTGTTTGGAGATGTTAATTTGGATGATCTCACTGGCACGGACGGTTGAGGAATTATGGATTTTAATTGTTTGTAGTGATACCGGGGCCTTCGAAGAACTACAGTTACAACTACAACATTTGTATTATCGATGTCAACAAACATATAATGGTAACTTGCGGCAGTTTCAGTTTCATGTAAAAACACGGGCACGTATATTTCTGTATCGAGGCCAAACTTCTAGTAACTGAAACTTGAGTAATTCTCTCTCTCTCTCTCTCTCTCTCTCTCTCTCTCTCTCTCTCTCTCTCTCTCTCCCTACGATCAAGACTCAATCAGAGTAGGATATTCCAGACTTTTCATGAAGTCAGCTGTCTATTTCATCATCATCATCGCGTACCTTCTCCGCAACGAAGGTTGGCTACCATGGATCGACATTCTACTCTGTTTCTTGCTTTGATGGTGCAGGCTGACATAGATTGACTTGTCCATCTTTTGATGTTACTCGTCCATGTTAGTCTTGGTCTGCCTCTGCCTCTTTTACCTTGTATTTTTCCTTCCAATATTACTTTTAGTAGGCTGTTGTGTCTTTTAACATACCCCAAAAATGTCATTTGTATGTCATCTTAATTGTATTTAGTAGTTCTCTTTTTATTTTCAGTTGTTTTAAAACTTCATCGTTTGTTATCTTTTGTTTCCATCCAATTCTACCTATTCTTCTATAAATCCACATTTCGAAGGCTTCAATTTTAGGCTGTCTATTTAGGTAATTTAAATGTCCTTTAACATTATATTAATCAAAGAGAAGCGGCAAGAGTTTGCTTTGACGGTTATTTCCATGACCTGTCAGATGTGACGCCAGGCAACACCTGATCCAACAGGTGATGTTAACCTTAAGTTAGATGTCAGGTATTCACATCTGAACAGTAACGCATATCTGATATTTTTGGGATCCCAGGCTGTACTATGGAGTTCGTGCACATATGAGGTTCTCAGTATTTCGAGAGGATTCGAGCATCTATGGATGGATGTGTCTGGAGTGCAACGAATATGATCCTGATAAAATATAACATAACATAACATAACATACCATTAACATAACATAACATAATACATGACAAGAAATTCAACGAGAATATCCAATCAGAAATAGAAACAGCAGGTATTACTAATAATGTATAGAGATTCCATGGTGGTTGTAATATTAGAGTATAAATGTTCAGCATTGAGTAGAAGCGTTGAGCATTGAGTAGAAACGTTCAGCATTGAGTAGAAACGTTGAGCATTGAGTAGAAACGTTCAGCATTGAGTAGAAACGTTGAGCATTGAGTAGAAACATTCAGCATTGAGTAGAAACATTCAGCATTGAGTAGAAACGTTCAGCATTGAGTAGAAACGTTTAGCATTGAGTAGAAACGTTTAGCATTAAGTAGAAACGTTTAGCATTGAGTAGAAACGTTTAGCATTAAGTAGAAACGTTTAGCATTGAGTAGAAACATTCAGCATTGAGTAGAAGCGTTGAGCATTAAGTAGAAACGTTCAGCATTGAGTAGAAACATTCAGCATTGAGTAGAAGCGTTGAGCATTAAGTAGAAACGTTTAGCATTGAGTAGAAACGTTTAGCATTAAGCATTAAGTAGAAACGTTCAGCATTGAGTAGAAACATTCAGCATTGAGTAGAAGCGTTGAGCATTAAGTAGAAACGTTTAGCATTGAGTAGAAACGTTTAGCATTAAGTAGAAACGTTTGGCATTGAGTAGAAACGTTTAGCATTGAGTAGAAACGTTTAGCATTGTGTAGAAACGTTCAGCATTGAGTAGAAACGTTCAGCATTGAGTAGAAACGTTCAGCATTGAGTAGAAACGTTCAGCATTGAGTAGAAACATTCAGCATTGAGTAGAAGCGTTGAGCATTAAGTAGAAACGTTTAGCATTAAGTAGAAACGTTTAGCATTGAGTAGAAACATTCAGCATTGAGTAGAAACGTTCAGCATTGAGTAGAAACGTTTAGCATTGAGTAGAAACGTTTAGCATTAAGTAGAAACGTTTAGCATTGAGTAGAAACGTTCAGCATTGAGTAGAAACGTTCAGCATTGAGTAGAAACGTTCAGCATTGAGTAGAAACATTCAGCATTGAGTAGAAGCGTTGAGCATTAAGTAGAAACGTTTAGCATTGAGTAGAAACGTTCAGCATTGAGTAGAAACATTCAGCATTGAGTAGAAGCGTTGAACATTAAGTAGAAACGTTTAGCATTGAGTAGAAACGTTTAGCATTAAGTAGAAACGTTTAGCATTGAGTAGAAACGTTTAGCATTGAGTAGAAACGTTTAGCATTGAGTAGAAACGTTTAGCATTGTGTAGAAACGTTCAGCATTGAGTAGAAACTTTCAGCATTGAGTAGAAACGTTCAGCATTGAGTAGAAACGTTCAGCATTGAGTAGAAACATTCAGCATTGAGTAGAAGCGTTGAGCATTAAGTAGAAACGTTTAGCATTGAGTAGAAACGTTCAGCATTGAGTAGAAACATTCAGCATTGAGTAGAAGCGTTGAGCATTAAGTAGAAACGTTTAGCATTGAGTAGAAACGTTTAGCATTAAGTAGAAACGTTTAGCATTGAGTAGAAACGTTTAGCATTGAGTAGAAACGTTTAGCATTGAGTAGAAACGTTTAGCATTGAGTAGAAACGTTTAGCATTGTGTAGAAACGTTCAGCATTGAACAGAAACGTTCAGCATTGAGTAGAAACGTTCAGCATTGTGCAGAAACGTTCAGCATTGAGTAGAAACGTTCAGCATTGAGTAGAAACGTTCAGCATTGAGTAGAAACGTTCAGCATTGAGTAGAAACGTTCAGCATTGAGTAGAAACGTTCAGCATTGTGTAGAAACGTTCAGCATTGAATAGAAACGTTCAGCATTGTGTAGAAACGGCCAGCATTGTGTAGAAACGGTCAGCATTGAGCAGAAAAGTTCACCGTCGACTACAAGAATCGAAACTAGTTTCAAGTCCATTCTTCACAAAACGTTGGTACCAATATTATGGTTGGGGACTAGCAGCTAAAGAACATTCAGTACAACGGAAATGAGTTGCTTGAGGCGATTATTGCATTTGACAAGGAGAGAGAGAGAGAGAGAGAGAGAATAAGAAAAAAATGACGCAATTGGAAGATCTAGATCATACATATTTTGAGATAACGCATAAAGTGGTCTTGTTATTTAACACAATTACAATGAGATAATAAACAAGGCTGGCGGTGGTCTCACCAGTCATCTCTCAACAAAAACTATCACAGAGAAAAATGTCAGCATCACCTTCATCGCGACTGGTGTATGATCAGGCAAGAAGCAGCAGAGTTCACAAGTATTCTAATGTTAAAGAAATAAATAAAAGTCTAAAATATAATAATCTAGCTTTACAGATGAGATAAAACTCCACAAATATACATTTTGCATCAAATGGTCTTCAAACAGGAGACGAAATCTATACATTTGTTTGTGCTTGTTCCCTGTTGAAGACTTCTAGGGTCGAAACGTGTATCAAGTCTTGTCCTGCTAACAAGCTTAAATAGTCTATTCAATTGCGCCAACGCACCTTTTATCAACCGGCTTTTCTGCGACCCTACAAGCGATCTTTACTGTCAATGGGATACAGTTATGAGATACTGTCATGAGATACTCTCATGAGATACTGTCCGGAGTTACTGTCATGAGATACTGTCATGAGATACTGTCATGAGTTAATGTCATGAGGATACTGTCAACAGATACTGTCAGGTGTTACTGTCATGAGTCACTATCACCAGATACTGTCACCAGATTCTATCATGAGATACTATCACCAGTTACTGTAATCATATACTGTCACGAGATACTGTGATGACTTACTGCCATAAGATACTGTAAGGAGTTACTGTCATGAGATACTATCACCAGATACTGTCACCAGATACTGTCACCAGATACTCTCATGAGATACTGTCATGAGTTACTGTCATGAGATACTCTTATGAGATACTGTCATGAGATACTGTTATGAGATACTGTCATGAGATACTATCAGGAGTTACTGTCCTGAGACACTGTCATCAAATACTGTCACCAGATACTGTCACCAGATACTGTCACCAGATAATGTCACGAGACACTATCACCAGATACTGTCACCAGATAATGTCACGAGACACTATCACCAGATACTATCACCAGATACCCCCATGAGATACTATAACCAGATACTGTCATGAGATACTGTCACGAGATGCTATCACCAGATACTATCACCAGATACTGTCATGAGATACTATAACCAGATACTGTCATGAGATACTATCACCAGATACTATCACCAGATATTGTCATGAGATACTATAACCAGATACTGTCATGAGATACTATCACCAGATACTATCACCAGATACTATCACCAGATACTGTCATGAGATACTGTCAAGAGATATTGTCACGAGATACTATCACCAGATACCGTCACCAGATACTGTCGCGTGATACTATCACCAGATACTGTCATGAGATACTACCACCAGATATTGTCACAAGATACTATCACCAGATACTGTCACCAGATACTGTCGCGTGATACTATCACCAGATACTGTCATGAGATACAATCACCAGATACTGCATAGAAACTGTCACCAGATATTGTCATGAGATACTGTCACCATATACTATCACGAGATACTATCAGCAGATACTGTCATGAGATACTGTCACGAGATACTATCACCAGATACTGTCACCAGATACTGTCACGAGATACTGTCACGAAATACTATCACCAGGTACTGTCCTGAGATACTGTCACGAGATACTGTCACCAGATGCTGTCATGAGATACTGTCACGAGATACTGTCGCGAGATACTGTCACCAGATACTGTCATGAGATACTGTCACGAGATACTGTCACGAGATACTGTCACCAGATACTGTCATGAGATACTGTTATGACATACTGTCACGAGATACTGTCACCAGATACTGTCATTAGATACTGTCACGAGATACTGTCACCAGATACTGTCATGAGATACTGTCACGAGATACTGTCACTAGATACTGTCATGAGATAATTCTTCTTTCGGAATTAATCAATTAATGCAAGTACGTAGATCAGAAATATAAAGATAAACGATTTCGAAAAGTGTAAAAGTGTTAGATAACACATGAAATTAAGAAACAATATTTACTCAACAAAATATCGAGAAAAGATGATAGACATGAGTTTCCTTGTGGGGATACAAGAATGAAAGCGATTAAACGTATTTTTGTTGTAAGCTATTTTTGTTGTAACCTATTTTTGTTGTAAGCTATTTTTTTTAGTAACAAAAGTAAACAAAAATTATTCTTTTGAGAAGTTGAAGGCCGAAGCCCTTGTTTATCTATGAGATACCTTCTGACGATTCTATCTATCTATCTATTGACCTTTCGAGCCGTAACCGGCCATAGGGCGTAGACCAAGATACACCTTCTCCTATATGAATTTTTGTTCTAGCAGTTTTCTTTTAAAGATATTTATCAAATCTCGCCATCTGTCTCTGTTCTGTGCAAGCAGTTCTATCTCATTGAGGGAGCCGATTCCTGCTGCTCTTGCCTCTCTCATCAATGTTCTTCTCAGTGTCTCCCTGGGTCTTCCTCTTTTTCTTTTACCTGTTGTTTCCCATACGAGGGCTTGCTTTGCTATTCGATTATTATCTCTTCTCATCACATGTCCAACGTATGACCATGACGATTACATTTGATCTTTTTATTGTAAATTTTTATATCAAGAAGTTGCATTCAAAGTATTTTTGTGCCCTGCAGTCTATATATATATAGATATATGACCTTTGACGTCTTGACATACGGCTGGTAGCAAGCAATCATGATAAGATCCATGAATTCGATCGCATTTTTCCTGGTGTGGGTTTCAGGTGCCTTGGTTAATCCTAATAAAGCATCAGTTTCATGGTTGTCCCTTAACAATCATATCGTTAATACGACCACACCGGTAGTACGATTGGGAGCTGATGAGGTGACCAGGGACAAGTTGATGACATGCCTCGGAGTTAAGTTTGATTGCAGCCTGTGTTTGCGGGACCACGTCGACCATGTGATAACAAAATCCCGCAAAGTATTAGCCACCTTGAAGGTCATGGCAGCTGCCAACATCGAGCAGAGGCTACTTACTCTTCTGTTCCAGGGATTAGTCCTCGCACCAATCGAGTATGCCCTGGCAATTCTTACTGTCAGTACGACTCAAATTGATAGGCTGGAGAAAATACAAAATGAAGCCATGCGCATTATCCTGGATGTACGAGTGACACTCCCTGTGTAGCAATGAGGTATCTTCTTGACTTTCCAACCATGGATGACAGAATCAAGATCTGGAGAGCATGAGCATACCTGAAGATTAGTACAGATACAGAGCATCCATTGCACCACGCGCTCAACACATTGAAAGGTGTCAGGCTAAAAAGAGGCAAATCATGGGTGGCCGAGCAGAAGATGTCATCAAACAGGTCTGTGGGCTTACCAATATCTGCGTTGGTGAGGAGTGGATACCGGTGCCTACGTCATTCAAGGGGACTTTCTCGTGTATTGTCACACTCAACAGGAAAAGTAGGGAACAGAACCCGGTCGTGGTTAATGCCGAGGTCAACGGTCTCATCTGCGATAACACCGATGAGAAAGATGCAGTCATCTGTACAGACGGATCTGTAAGACGACACCAAAGAAGTGCATGGGCATTTACATCACGCTCGGCAGGCAGAATAGTCAAAGAAAACGGTGGTGCATACGTCATGACCACGAGTAGCATGACAATGGAGGCGATGGCAGTGACCAAGACATTCAAATGGTTAGAGTCATAAGACTACACCCACGCATGTATACTGAGTGATTCGATGAGCATGATAAAAAAAGTGGAGGCGGGCTCTGTACGCATGCAATGGGTAGAGTCGTTGCAGAAATCCAAAATATGTAAGGTCACCTTTGTCTATGTCCCTGGACATGCGGGAGTACGGGGAAATGAAATAGCGGACAGGTTGGCTAGCTGTGCTGTCGTTGAGGACGGGAAACCAATGGATCGGGCGGACATCATCAATGCCCACCGAGATGTGGGAAGAGCACAGGACTTTGACAAACACAGATCCACGTCACTTCTTCGGATGATGGAAATGGGAGTTAAGATTGGCACAGCCAGAAATGAGAAACTTAGTGGCCGTGTAAGAAGACTTATCAACCAACATAGAACTGGAGTCGTCAGTCGCTGGACACTGAGGGAATTCCTGAGGATCTGAGCACCTATGGACATGTTCGGAGTGCAATGATGATGACCCGCAAATAACTCAATAACTCAATCATGATAAGTCAGTAGTTTGGTAAAGCATTAGTTTCTCATACTGGGTGCTGCTTTACTGAACATCTTTTCTCGTGGCTGAATTTGCCAATCCTGGACATACAGATCCATCCACAGAACGAGCAAGGTGTACCCGCGGTTCCCGGCCTTGCGCCTCCTTTCTCTCGCGCCTTTTGTCTTCTGAATTTGACATCAGCACTGTCTCGAAAGTTGCTGTGCCAATTTTTATGTTTGCTCTCCATGTGCTACGATCCGCAGCCACATTTTCCCAGTTTCTTTCACTTATAGAAAATTCCTTCAGGAAGCCCTGCAAACATCCTTAAATCTCAGCACTGGTCTGCCCTTTGGTCTCTTTCCTTCCTTAAGCTCGCCATACAATATTTGTTTGGGAATACGATTGTTTGCCATTCTTCTTACATGGCCCAGCCACCTTAGTCTACGACTCCAAAGTGTTGCCATGATCGATGGGAGTTTGGCTCATTGTAAGACATTAGAGTTAGTTGCTTTGTCCAGCTATTCGATGTTCATAACCTTGCGAAGGCAATGTACATGAAAGCTGTTTAACCTTTTCTCCTGCCCTGCATAGGTAGTCCAAGTTTCTGATCCGTATAGAAGTGCACTAAGCACATGACTTTGGTAAATTTGAATCTTAGTCCTGAGTGTTAAATTGTTGTTGGTGGTAAATTTAAGGTTGCCAAATGTGTAAGCTGCCTTTCCGATTCAGGGATTTATTTCTTCTTCAAGGGAGACATTGGTTGTGATCATAAAACCGAGATAGGTGAACTATATGAGCATGTTATACACAGCAAAATCCACTCCATGTAAGCGAGGCTGCTCCGGGTTTAGCCCCAACCATTAAAAGATATAATTTTTTCCCTGACTGAACCACAATCTGCAAGCCTTGTTTCCTGAAGGGCTGCAATATCAACATGTAGTCTCTGCAGCTCCATGAGGGCTGCAATATCAACATGTAGTCTCTGCAGCTCCATGAGGGCTGCAATATCAACATGTAGTCTCTGCAGCTCCATGAGGGCTGCAATATCAACATGTAGTCTCTGCAGCTCCATGAGGGCTGCAATATCAACATGTAGTCTCTGCAGCTCCATGAGGGCTGCAATATCAACATGTAGTCTCTGCAGCTCCATGAGGGCTGCAATATCAACATGTAGTCTCTGCAGCTCCATGAGGGCTGCAATATCAACATGTAGTCTCTGCAGCTCCATGAGGGCTGCAATATCAACATGTAGTCTCTGCAGCTCCATGAGGGCTGCAATATCAACATGTAGTCTCTGCAGCTCCATGAGGGCTGCAATATCAACATGTAGTCTCTGCAGCTCCATGAGGGCTGCAATATCAACATGTAGTCTCTGCAGCTCCATGTTGATGAGGGCTGTTTTCCTGATGTTTTCTACATTCGTGAGATTGATATTCTTGAGGTTGTCTTCCTTCTACTGTGTCCTAATAAGGATGGAACTGACATGTCAGTTTGCTTGCTATGCCTGGGCCAATAATATGGAGATAAAGCTTTGCCCAAAACGCACTACCCCCCCCCCCCCCCTATCGTCTCCCCTTTGAAGCGTTCCGAAGGAGGGACTAGGTCCTTACGTTCAGAAACAAAGTTGAGCTGCATGGGATGCCAGAAGATGGATAATACAACCACCGACTGCCTTAGGGTCCCTCCCTCCGGATTTATATTTATATAATTACTACATTAGAAAACTTAGTAAGATTAATTACTTCTGAAGTCTAGAAAGCATTATCTCTATATGTTTCTCAAAAGTTTATGACGTCATAGCAACAAAAAAAACACATTCTAGAAACACCTAGCGACGATTCAAACACCTGGTTACTTACCTATGTGACGTCATCCGTTAGTTCCTTTATTCCAAAACAGCAAAAAAATCCATTCCTTGGAAATAGTGAAAACACCACGTTCGTTGAGTGACGTCTAGCACTTGTCTAACGAATGTTTACCTCTCAGGCAGAGTGACAGGATGTGAGAGGAATACACAACCATGAAGAGTCGATAAAAATGTTGTCGATAAATTTATATCCAACTATTACCAATTTATCGAATTTTCCTTGATTAATTCCCTTCTGTTCCAGGGGAGGGAATTGGTGTTGTTGAAAAGACAACTCCGACGGTCTGGAAAGCGTTTACTCAGGTTATTCTAAAAATAGATTTAAGAAGACTGAAGCCAAGTTAAATACTTCATATTTTTCATGCTGAAATAGACAAGACAAATATGTCATAACTCTGTTTTTATACAATTTGTTTGGTGTCTAAATTATTTTTTAACGTGGAAATACATATAGTACAGATATATCTCGTTTGACATCATATTTTCTAGCAACGTACTTCTGTATTAATACCCATACAGCAGCTAGCCATTAAAAAAATTCCCATGTGTCGGCTAAAACATGGTTTAATTATCAATCAATTTTCACATTCGTTCCTTGCGTGGACTGTTAATTCCTGATTTTTTTTTTATTTCTTGTTTTTATACATTTCTTTCCAGCAGTAATGAGAGAAATCGTAATTACCGTTGGCTGTTAGCTCCAAACGCTGCACGGAGTCACAGCAGCAGTTACCGATTGTGTACGGGGAGTGGGCAATATTGGTAGGTTTAGTTTGGTGTTGGTGTCATTTGTGGGATAGCTCGTTCAGCCCAATGGTTCACGCCAGTTCAAGCACAAACAATTATTTGTAGGGTTCAATTAGGGCAGTTTGTTGCTGCTTTTCTTTTTATTAAAGGGGAGAGGGAGGGGTCGTGAGAGTTTCAGAGGCGGATTCGTTTATGCTTATAGGCAAAGTAATTCTAGGATAACTAACTTGTAGACAAAGTAACTTCTAGGATAACTAACTTGTAGACAAAGTAACTTCTAGGATAACTAACTTGTAGGCAAAGCTAACTTCTAGGATAACTAACTTGTAGACAAAGTAACTTCTAGGATAACTAACTTGTAGACAAAGTAACTTCTAGGATAGCTAACTTGTAGACAAAGTGACTTACTTCTAGGATAACTAACTTGTAGACAAAGTGACTTCTAGGATAGCTAACTTGTAGACAAAGTGACTTCTAGGATAGCTAACTTGTAGACAAAGTGACTTCTAGGATAACTAACTTGTAGACAAAGTGACTTCTAGGATAACTAACTTGTAGACAAAGTGAATTCTAGGATAACTAACTTGTAGACAAAGTGACTTCTAGGATAACTAACTTGTAGAAAAGTTACTTCTAGGATAACTAACTTGTAGACTAAGTGACTTCTAGGATAACTAACTTGTAGACAAAGTAACTTCTAGGATAACTAACTTGTAGACCAAGTGACTTCTAGGATAACTAACTTGTAGACAAAGCAACTTCTAGGATAACTAACTTGTAGACCAAGTGACTTCTAGGATAAATAACTTGTAGACAACGAGACTTCTAGGATAACTAACTTGTAGACACAGTAACTTCTAGGATAACTAACTTGTAGACAACGTGACTTCTGGGATAGTTAATTTGTAGACAACGTGACTTCTAGGATAACTAACTTGTAGACAAAGTGACTTCTAGGATAGCTACCTTGTAGACAAAGTGACTTATTTCTAGGATAACTAACTTGTAGACAAAGTGACTTCTAGGATAGCTAACTTGTAGACAAAGTGACTTCTAGGATAGCTAACGTGTAGACAAAGTGACTTCTAGGATAACTAACTTGTAGATAAAGTGACTTCTAGGATAACTAACTTGTAGACCAAGTGACTTCTAGGATAACTAACTTGTAGACAAAGTGACTTCTAGGATAACTAACTTGTAGACAACGTGACTTCTAGGATAGCTAACTTGTAGACAACGTGACTTCTAGGATAGCTAACTTGTAGACAAAGTGACTTCTAGGATAACTAATTTGTAGACTAAGTGACTTCTAGGATAACTAACTTGTAGACAAAGTGACTTCTAGGATAACTAACCGACGCCGTAGCCTATCATCCACCCACGCCAAAGCCTATCCTCCACCCACGCCTAATCTTATCCTCCACCCACGCCTAATCCTATCACTAGTATACTGAAGCCGAAAAATCCTAATCCTACTCGACAATGATACCTCCCCTCACCCTCTATTTAATATTATGTATGTTCCCCCAAAAGAGATTGGATGTTGTTGTACTATTTCCTTCAAGAAATGAGAGAGATTATCTTGTGTGTGGCCAGTAACATTATGTAGAAGTTGTCATAAAGTTTACATCTGTGAGACAAGCAGACACTTAAGTTGGCCGCTTCCTAGCATATGTTCATGGCATCTCTCGGGATGCTGGATTCTGATAGCCTCTCAGTTTAACTCTCCTACCACCAGAGAATACTTGACAGCGACGTCAGTGCCACTGGATTCTGGTAGCCTCTCAGTTTAACTCTCCTACCACCAGAGAATACTTGACAGCCACGTCAGTGCCACTGGATTCTGGTAGCCTCTCAGTTTAACTCTCCTACCACCAGAGAATACTTGACAGTGACGTCAGTGGCACTATTTCTTCTAGCTCAGATAGCCCAAGTCGATTTACCTTTGAGAAATGACTGATATCCGCACTGAGGCTATTTCTCCTTATCCCGACGCTATGTCTGTCTCACTCCTGTATGTAACTCTCTGGCCTCATATCTTCTTCCACCTTTCTTCTGTCTATTCTAAGCTTTTCCAAACCACCCGTGCCCCACAGTTTGTGTTCCCCCATTGACGTCATCTACATATTTCCGAATCAGATCAATCAGAGAAATAAAGGTTGAAATGATATGCCAGTTGTCCATGAAGTTAAAAGTTCTTAAATATTATGTAGATGTTCCTTAACAGATAGATGTGAATAATGGACAATATGGCAATAAAAAAGACAATCATTGGAAGCTGTAGAAATGTAGTTTTACAGAAGAATGCTGAAAGTACCATGGACAGCTACGAAGAGCAAAGGAAACGTTATGAAAGTCGCCAAAGCAAATAGGACCTAATTTCCAATGTTATGAAGAAACAAGCATCATTTTGTGGCTATGTAAAGAGAAGGAAACAGCTGGAATATATTGTAACAACTGGGAAAATTGAGGGACGAAGAGATAGAGGGAAGCAAAGAGAAAAGATACCAGACAGCTTCAGAGAATAGCCTGGCAGAAGGTCAACAACAGAAATTTATTAAACAGAAATCAATAACTGTCGAGATCGAAAGTTGTGGAGAAACATGATCATCTACGCCAGCAGCAATGGTACTTGATGATGATGTCCCTGAAGAAGACCCATGCCCGTTTGATTGTCTTTTGTTAGTAAGACCACAAAAGACAATCAAACGCGCATGGGTCTTCTTCAGGGACATCATCATCAAGTACCATTGCTGCTGGCGTAGATGATCATGCTAGTGTACATGACCATGTCACTTCTCATCGTTCACAAAACATTTGATATCAGTTCGGCTGTGACTTTCTACCATGTCACTTCTCATCGTTCACAAAACATTTGATATCAGTTCGGCTGTGACTTTCTACCATGTCACTTCTCATCGTTCACAAAACATTTGATATCAGTTCGGCTGTGACTTTCTACCATGTCACTTCTCATCGTTCACAAAACATTTGATATCAGTTCGGCGGTGACTTTCTACCATGTCACTTCTCATCGTTCACAAAACATTTGATATCAGTTCGGCTGTGACTTTCTACCGTGTCACTTCTCATCGTTCACAAAACATTTGATATCAGTTCGGCTGTGACTTTCTACCGTGTCAATTCTCATCGTTCACAAAACATTTGATATCAGTTCGGCTGTGACTTTCTACCATGTCACTTCTCTCATATTATTTCATGTTTTCTTCCGCCCTCTAATTCTCCTGGTACCTGATTCTCTTCCCGCTCATTTCATAGACAATCATGATTGATGTATTCTGATTCTTGGAATGAACTTTCCTATTTTTCTATTTAAAAAGTACTAATTCCTCTTTAAGCTGCCCATATTATTCTCAACAGTTTTCTGTTACATCATCTTTCTGAGGCATCCAATAATTGTCTTGTTTGCTGTCGGTTTCACAAACTTCATCTGGTCCTTATATCAGAACAAAACTCTACATCAAACAGATTAATGTGTCTTCTTGTATTTCATTGCTAGTAATTGATAGCATAATTTCTTTGTGTTTTTTTTTCATTTGTGTGATTGCTTTACCTGAACTATCGTACATCGCACCTCTGTTGTACGCATTTGAGTTACTTTCATTGCTCTGGTATTTGAGTCCATTAACCTTTCTTAATACTTCCATCTGTTGAGGCTAGGCATAAACAAAAGATATAACAATCATCATCATCATGTACCATACCTGTTTGCGTAGGCGATTACGCCCATCCATAATTATCGATCTACAGTGCATCGTTTCAGTTCGGTTGTTGACTGTTGTCCGTGCCACGACACTAAGCTATTTAGAATCTTATCTCTTTATCATCCGTAATCTCTCTTTCCCTGTCATTTGTTGGTTGTGACCAAGAATTCCAACTTTCCTCTTCTCACATTGTGCATGAAAAATGGTGATTGTTTCTTGCTGATGTTTTTTTTTTATAAGCTCTCTTTTTGTGTTGGCCTCTTTGAGAATTTCCTCATCTTTTTTAGCTGTCCAGGGAACTTTCAACATTCTTCTGAAAAATCCCATCTCTGTGGCCTCTAATCGTCATTTCATTTGTTTGTCAACGGTCCATGGTTTACTTCCATAGGTCAGAATTGGCTCTATATAAAGCACCGTTGGACTTTCTTTCTCATTTCTATTGACATAAACTTTTTGCACAAGACCTTGTTCATTTTCTGAAATGCTATTTTGGTCTGAGCTATTTTACTTTTTATTTCGGTGTTAATTCTTCCGTCTGTTGTTATAACAATAGATGTTCCTTCATTATATTTACTACACTGTGACCTTGACATGATTTCATGTCAGGCTCTAACGTTGTTAACCCGCCTTCTCTCATGTGACCCGTCTCCTCAAATATGAGGCTCACTTGTGTGCTGTCTTCAATCGTGCGGCCTCTCAATATTCATTTTTGCAATAGTATTTTTTTTTTGCAGCTGTTGCACGCCTACACCTCTCTCTATCTCTCTCTCTCTCTAGCTCTCTAGCTCTCTCTCTCTCTCTCCCTTTCTTTTTTTCTCCCCCCCCCCCACAGACACACACTTTCTTTCAGTCTAGCTCTCCAATATATCAAATATTGTGGATAATTCAATTGATGGGGTTTGTGTAATATAAGCTTTTATAAGTGAAAAACACATGTCATGTCTCGTGACTACAAGGTCTAGCTTGGCATATGACATTGTTACAAGACGTTACACCTTTAGTGCATCTTCTGTCCCGTTTCTTTTTGACGGCAACTCAACATTCTACATGTCTCTGACCCCGTTCTCTGCGCTTCGCAACTCTGTCATGTTTCTGTACCTCATATTTTTTTACATGTCACGTCTCTGTGTGCAACTTCTGTGTCTCGTTTATCACATTTATTTATTTGTATGTCACATTTATATATGTGTGTGTCACGTTTCTGATTATCTCATCCCTGTATGTGACGCTGGTGTATAACACATTATGTGCAGCAAGCATCAACGGATATCTTTATGTTCAATCTTTATTTTCAATCTTTTAGTACAATCTTTTATGTTAAATCTGTTATGTTCAATCTTCATGTTCAATCTTTATGTTCGATCTTTATGTTCAATATTTTATGTTAAATCTTTTATGTTCAATCTTTTATGTGCAATATTTATGTTCAATCTTTATGTTAAATCTGTATGTTCAATCTTCATGTTCAATCTTTATGTTCAATCTTTATGTTCAATCTTTTATGTCCAATCTTTATGTACAATCTTTTATGTTCAATCTTTATCTCCAATCTTTTATGTTCAATCTTTATGTTCAATCTTTATGTCCAATCTTTTATGTTCAATCTTTATGATCAATCATTGTGTTCAATCTTTATGTTCAATCACTATGTTCAATCTTATGTTCAATCTTTATGTTCAATCAGTCTGTTCAATCTTTTTGTTCGTTTTATGTTCAATCATTCTGTTCAATCTTTATGTTTAATGTCTAATCTTTATGCTCAATCATTCTGTTCAATCTTTATGTTCCATCATTCTGTTCCATTTTTATGTTCAATAATTCTGTTCAATCTTTTTATTAAATCTTTTATGTTCAATCTTTATATTTAATCTTTATGTTCAATCTTTATGTCCAGGCTTTATGTACAATCTTTATGTTCAATCTCTATGTCCAGTCTTTATGTTCAATCATACTGTTCAATCATTCTGTTCAAGCATTATGTTCAATCTTTATGTCCAATCATTCTGTTCAATCTTTATGTACAATCTTTATGTTCAATCATTCTGTTCAGTCTTTATGTTCAATCTTTATGTCCAATCTTTATGTTCAGTCATTCTGTTCAATCTTTATGTTCAATCATTCTGTTTCATCTTTATGTTCAATTTCCAATCTTTATGTTCAATCATTCTGCTCAATCTTTATGTACAATCATTCTGTTCAAACTGTATGATCAATTATTCTGTTCAATCTTTATGTTAAATCTTTATGTTCAATCTTTATATCCAATCTTTATGTTCAATCTTTATGTCTAATCTTTATGTTCAATATTTATGTCCAATCTGTATGTCCAATCTTTATGTCTAATCTTTATGTTCAATCTTTATGTCCAATCATTATGTCCAATCGTTATACCCAATCTTTACTTGAGTCCACATATCCATACTACACCTGAAAGACCACACAATGGGCTGTTACTTTGAAAGGTATAATCAACCCCCTAGGACACTGCTACTATTTCCAATATAATCAATGTTTGACTTTAAAGAAAAATTAATAGAATATGTTAAAAATAACACGCATATTGTATTCAGCACTGAAGACCATCTTAAATTAATGAAATAGAATGAGTTAGTTTTGTCAAAGAATTAATTGTCAGCGCCATTAGCGAGACGTTGACAGAGTCATCATGTTGTCAAGATGCATAAAATACATTTTCATGGGAAAATAAAGAGAACTACTCAAGGATTAGTATTTAATGAGAACAAATTGGTCTGGGTATTCTGAACCACTACGCTTTCACTCACATAAAGAAAAGAAATGAATGGCAAGGGCGGATAAGTCGCGATTCTTGGAAGAGTTCCCTGTTTTAGATAGTAGTAGAAGAGACAATGCAAGAATAATTGGTGGGTGTACAAATTAGAACAAGAAGGTCGCTGGCCATCTAGACAGTCCAGGTTCAATGTAAGGCAAAAGGGAATCGCCCAACAAAAAGGACAGGTCGAAATACCTTTTGATAATACATTTCTGTCTCCTGTCTCACTATCTATCTATCTATTGACCTTTCGAGCCGTAACCGGCACATAGGGCGTAGACCAAGATATACCTTCTCCTATCTACATTTTTCGTTCTAGCAGTTTTCTTTTAAAGATATTTTATCAAATCTCGCCATCTGTCTCTGTTCTGTTCAAGCAGCTCTAACTCTGTCTCACTATCACACTCTAAATCTATTTTTTTTTCGGGTCGATTCATTCGTCAATCCACCCGCTCTGACCGTTCCATTCTACCATCGTTCCCCCGCCATAACCGTTCCATCCATCCTTCCATCCATCAATCCACCCTTCCTAACCCATCTATCCATCAACCAACCCTTCCTAATCCATTTACCCACACTAATGTATCCATTCATCCATCCAAACACTCTAACCCATCCGTCCATCCATCAATCCATCCTAACTTATCCATCCATCTATCCACCCATCATAACTCATCCATCCAGCCGCCCACCCTAACCCATCCATCCACCCACTCTAACCCATCCAGCCAGCCACGAACCCTAAACCATCCATCCACCCACCCTAGCCAATTCATCCATCCACACGCACTAACCCATTCATCCATACACCAACTTTAACCCAAGATCCATCCACCTACTCTAACTCATCCAGCCAGCACCAACACCTAACCATCCATTCGCCTACTCTAACCAATCCATCCATCCACCCACCCTAACCCATCTATCCATCCACCCACCCTAACCATTCCATCCATTCATTCACCCTAGCCCATCCATCCATCCACCGACTCTAACCCATCCATCCATCCACCGACCCTAACCCATCTATCCATCCACCCACCCTAACCACTCCATCCATTCATCCACCCTAATCCATCCATCCACCTACTCTAACCCATCCAGTCAACCACCAAACCTAAACCATCCATCCATCCACCCTAACCAATCCATCCACCCATCCACCCACACAAACCCATCCATCCAGCCACCCACCCTAACCCACGAATACATCCACCTACGATAACCCATCCAGCCAGCACCAACACTAAACCATCCACCCATCCATCCACCCTAACCATCACTTCCATCCATCCATCCATCCACCCACCCTAACCCATCTATCCATCCACCCACCCTAACCCATCTATCCATCTAACCCATCTATCCATCCACCCACCCTAACCCATCCATCCATCAACCTACTTTAACGCATCCAGCCAGCCACCAACACTTAACCATCCATCCATCCACCCTAACCAATCCACATATCCATCCACCCACACTAACCCATCCATCCATCCACCCACCCTAACATATCCATCCAGCCATCTACCCTAACCCATTCATACACCCACCAACCCTACCAATCCATTATTCCACCCAACCTAACCAACACATCCACCCACACTAACCAATCCATCTATCAACCCACCTTAACTCATCCATCCATCCACCAACCTTAACTCATCCATCCATAAACCACCATAACTCATCCATCCATCCACCCACCTTAACTCATCCATCCATCCACCCACCCTAACTCATCTTTCCATCCACCCACCCTAACCAATCCATCCATTCATCCACCCACGCTAAGCCATCCAGCGACCCACCCTAACACATCCATCTATCCATCCACTCTAACCAAACCAACCATGCACCTACTCTAACCCATCCTGCCAGCCACCAACACTAAACATCCATCAATCCATCCTAACCAATCAATCCATTCATCCACCAAACCTAACCCATCCATCCATCCACCTACCTTAAATTATTCATCCATCAACTCACCCTAATCCATCCATCTTTTCACCCACTCTATACCCCATCTATCCATCCACCCACCCTAACCCATCCAGTCACCCACCCTAACCCATCCAGTCACCCACCCTAACCCATCCATCTATTCACCCACCCTAACCCATCCATCTATTCACCCACCCTAACCCATCCAGTCACCCACCCTAACCTATTCATCTATTCATCCATCCTAGCCCATCCAGTCACCCACCCTAACCCATCCATCTATTCACCCACCCTAACACATCCAGTCACCCACCCTAATCCATTCATCTGTTCATCCACACTAACCCATCCATCCATCCACCCACCCTAATCCCTACCCGGCTTAACTCCACCATCCACCCACTCTAACCCAACTATCTATCCATCCACCCTAAACCAACCATCTCTCCACCCACCCAAACCCAACCATCTATCCACCCACTCTAACCAGACCATCTATCCACCCACCCTAACCTAACCATCTATCCACCCACCCTAACCCAAACATCTCTCCAGCCACCCTAACCAATCCATTCATCCACCAACGCTAACCCATCCTGCCACATACCCTAACCCATCCATCCATCCGTCAACCCACACTAACCAATCCATCTATCCACCCACCCTACCCCATCTATTCACCCACCCTAACCCATGCATCCATCCACCTACCCTAACCAATCAATCAATCCACCCACTCTAACCCATCCAGCCAGCCACCAACAATAAACCATCTATCCACCCACCCTAACCCAGCCATCTATCCACCGGCCCTAACCCAAACATCTCTCCACCCGCCCTAACCCAATCATCTCTCCACCCGCCTTAATCCAATCATCTATCCACCCACCCTAACCCAACCATCTATGCACCTACCCTAACCCAACCATCTATCCACCCACCCTAACCCAACCATCTCTCCAGCCACCCTAACCAATCCATTCATCCACCCACGCTAACCCATCCTGCCACCCACCCTAACCCATCCATCCATCCGTCAACCCACACTAAACCAATCCATCTATCCACCCACCCTACCCCATCTATCCACCCACCCTAACCCATGCATCCATCCACCTACCCTAACCAATCAATCCATCCACCCACCCTAACCCATCCATCCAGCCACTCACCCTAACCCATTCATCCACCCACTCTAACCCATCCAGCCAGCCACCAACCCTAAACCATCTATCCACCCACCCTAACCCAGCCATCTATCCACCGGCCCTAACCCAAATATCTCTCCACCCGCCCTAACCCAATCATCACTCCACCCGCCTTAATGCAATCATCTATCCACCCACCATAACCCAAATATCAATCCACTCACCCTAACCCAACCATCTCTCCACCCACCCTAACCCAACCATCTATCCACCCACCCTAACCCAACCATCTCTCCTCTCGCCCTAACCTAACCATCTCTCCACCCACCCTAACCCAACCATCTATCCACCCACCCTAACCCAACCATCTCTCCACCCACCCTAACCCAACCATCTCTCCACCCACCCTAACCCAACCATATTTCCACCCACCCTAACCCAACCATCTCTCCACCCACCCTAACCCAACCATCTCTCCACCCACCCTAACTCAACCATCTCTGCACCCACCCACACTAATCCAACCATCTCTCCTCTAGCGATTACCCAACCATCTCTCCACCCACCCTAACCCAACCATCTCCCCACCCACCCTAACCCAACCATCTCTCCACCCACCCTAACCCAACCATCTCTCCACCCACCCTAACCCAACCATCTACCCACCCACCCTAACCGAACCATCTATCCACCCACCCTAACCCAACCATCTATCCACCCACCCTAACCCAACCATCTATCCACCCACCCTAACCCAACCATCTATCCACCCACCCTAACCCAACCATCTATCCACCCACCCTAACCCAACCATCTATCCACCCACCCTAACCTAACCATCTATCCACCCACCCTAACCCAACCATCTATCCACACACCCTAACCCAACCATCTATCCACCCACCCTAACCCAACCATCTATCCACCCACCCTAACCCAACCATCTATCCACCCACCCTAACCCAACCACCTCTCCACCCACCCTAACCCAACCATCTCTCCACCCACCCTAACCCAACCATCTATCCACCCATCCTAACCCAACCATCTCTCCACCCACCCTAACCCAACCATCTCTCCACCCACCCTAACCCAACCATCTCTCCACCCACCCTAACTCAACCATCTCTCCACCCACCCACCCTAATCCAACCATCTCTCATCTCGCCCTAACCCAACCATCTCTCCACCCACCCTAACCCAACCATCTCTCCACCCACCCTAACCCAACCATCTCTCCACCCACCCTAACCCAACCATCTATCCACCCGCCCTAACCCAACCATCAATCCACCTTTCTTTCTATCTCAAGAGAAACTGAATGTATAGCTTGTTTCATAAGTCGTGCCCAACTTTTAAAATCAATATCTTTTAAACCGCTTTTTGTATTTTTTTCAAAATTTGCATGTAAAGTTATAATGATTAGAACCCAACAGGGAATTAATTTCATTAAAAACAAACATTTGGTTATTATTATTGCTTATTTGATTTATATAAATTTATAACGACCCATTGATGTAGTCAAAACTTAGTGTTTACAGTATTTAAGTTAAAAATAGCGATTACAAATCTATACACGGTCAAATTTACGATTTTGCACGCTTTAAACGTGAGCTGTCTGACACAATTAGACACTTTTAGAAAACACGAGGCATTGTGTGTTCCATTTCCGTTCTTTCATAGGTGTAGACGTGGAACGCTAACATTTATCATGAGTCTTAAAATGAAATTCTGCAGTTTACATCGCAATAAAAATGTATGACTATTTTTGCAAAGAGGCTAAACGAGGAAGATTATTTCATTCTTTAGAAAACCCTGAGAATAGGACAAGACACATTTTGGATTTATCTAAACGGTCATTTAATCGCTGGATTCAAGCACGTGACCGTCAATGTTCCAAATATACAAAATCACAAGGAAGAGCAAAAATGTTGGATAATTTCGACAGTGAACTTATTAGAAGTGAAATTCGCAAAATGTTGGGTATGAATGAAACTGTTACAATAAGAAAATTAAAAGTATCGCTGAAAAAGAACAACAGTATTGAAATATCAAAGTCTACATTATGGAGGAATGTGAGAGCTGCAGGCTTTACATTCAGAAAGTATTCCAATGGACGAAACATCATCTGTGAGAAGCCACATATAGTAGTCATGAAAAGCAAGTACTTACGTGAAGTAAAAGAGGTGCGCAAGCAAGGTTATGATATTGTGTACTTGGATGAAACATGGATCAATGTTCACCACACTAACCAAAGGGAATGGCAGTCATCAGATGGAAAGATTAAGAGATTAATACCTAGCAGCAAAGGACAGCGCTTGATAATTGCTCATGCAGATAGTCGACAACATGGACTAATACAGAATGCAGAGCTCATTTTTCTTTCAAAATCCATAGACAATCGGGATTATCACTCTGAGATGAATGGTCACATATTTAGACATTGGATTGAAAATTCTGTTCTCCCATCACTAGATCGACCATCTTGCCTAATAATGGACAATGCAGCGTACCACAACATTGTTGCACTTGAAGATAAAGTCCCGACGTCATTCAGTACAAAAGATGCTATTAAGATATGGCTCACAAAGGAGCACATACAATTTAATAACATGTACTTAAAACCTGAATTACTATCTCTAGTAAAGCAAAAACAGAGGACAAAGATTTTTCAAATAGATAGATTATCCAAGAGCACGGTCATATAAGTTTGAGGCTGCCACCTTACCATGCTCATTTAAATCCAATAGAACTAATCTGGGCAAAATTAAAAGGACAAGTAAAAAAAGTAAAGTACCCCCCCGTCACGCCAAGTGGCGTATAGGGAAATATGGTGTTAGTGACCCTATATTTTACAGACCTTCAGCACATGATTTTTGGGGTAATGTGGTCGGTATTACGCCCGTGCTGCTTTTACTTTCCCAGAAAAAATCCGGTACCCATTTAAGGCTGGGTGAACCCGGAGCCGTCGGTTGGGATCGAACCCTACCCCTTGTCCGTAGTAGTCCAGTTCACTAACCACTGAGCTATCGCGGCTCCTACTAATTTTAGGGAATTAGTAAAACCCAGGTGTCCTCGCCAGGATTACGAACCCCGGCTGTTGCCGTGGTAAGCCAACCGCCTATCGATTGCGCTAACCGGACACCCGTAAAGGACAAGTGGCAGATGAAAATACAACATTCAAATATGCGATGTAAAGACTCTTGCTAATCTCGCTTTATTAAATATAGACAAAGATTATTGGGCTAAATGTGAAGACCACGTCTTAAAACAGGAAGAGGAATATTGGAAAAATTATGGTTTGTGGAATGTTCAACCCCAAACAGTTATTAATCTTTTAGACTCGTCTGATTCAGAATGAAAGTATTTAGCCCCCACAATGTTGGCCCCTATATTACCTTAAATTATTTCAACAAACGGTCCTTTTAAGGACCACACAACTATGAAATTGGACATACAGGTATACCTTGATATTATCGTCCGTCCTCGAACTGAGCAGACAATAATTATCCTGGTGTTTTGTTTTATCCAGTTATTTCCCCATTACGGCCACGCCTTTACCTAGTGAAAATTAATCGTAGACCAGCAACTACGGTAATTTCTATTCTTTAGGGCTTCACAATTTACAATTTTGACAAACATCAAAGAAATATCGCCGCTTTAAGAAAACTGCAGCTGCAAGATATTTGTTAAATATACATTTAAAGGGTCTTTTGCATTCTAATAACATTTGGAAAATTTCAAAAGTATTTAACAAACGGTTAGAGAGTAATAGCGTTTTGATGTTGGGCATATGTTTTGAAACGAGCTATAGAACCTTGCACAAGTCTTGTTTAATGTTTGCATTTTTCCCTGTATATGTTGCTATCATGCTATCTCCGCAGTCTACAATCACTAGTTTGCCATTGCTCTCTGATTGGTTATAGCCACTTAATACCACATGTCCACGTTGTGACCTGAGCCTGGTACCAGGTCGTTCCAACTCCCGCCGTCAAGACCAATGTCGATCCACCGCCCATAATAATAGTGTTTGATGTTTCTATTTTTCTATTTTCGTTCCAAATAAAATGCTACAAAAAATGCGTAAGATACCTTGAGTCATGTAATAGAGCAATAAGGACATTCTAAAGATTTAAACATTAACGAGAACTTTCCGTATAGACACTATTCTACAGAGAAAATTAAAATGCAATTATCATCATCAAGTACCGGGTCTGCTGGCGTAGGTGATCATGTCTCTCCACAACTTTCGATCTCAACAGTTATTTATCATTTCTGTTGTTGACTGTCTGCCAAGCCATTCTCTTAACCTGTCTGGTATCTTTTCTCTTTGCTTCCCTCTACCTCTTCGTCCCTCAATTTTCCCAGTTGTTATATTCCAGCTGTTCTCTTCTCATTACGTGGCTAAAAAATTATGATTGTTGAATACTCTTCATAAAATACTATAGCCACGTCAAGACACAGCGGACTGGAATGAACAATAATAAAAGGCATGCTCACGCATCAGGGGCAGACCATGAAGAAGGTTGTTTCAAGACATCAAGGTGACGTTGATAATGACAACAGAAGAATTGGGAGATCTGGCTCGAGACAGAGAATCTTTCAGACGGACTGTGGTGAATACAACGTTCTGTGGGAGATCTGGCTTGAGACAGAGAATCTTTCAGACGGACTGTGGTGAATACAACGTTCTGTGGGAGATCTGGCTTGAGACAGAGAATCTTTCAGACGGACTGTGGTGAATACAACGTTCTGTGGGAGATCTGGCTTGAGACAGAGAATCTTTCAGACGGACTGTGGTAAAAATGCAAAGTTCTGTGGGAGATCTGGCTAGAGACAGAGAATCTTTCAGACGGACTGTGGTAAATACAAAGTTCTGTGGGAGATCTGGCTAGAGACAGAGTATCTTTCAAACGGGATGTGGTAAATTTAGCCCTGGTGTTATTTGTTTTGATGTTAGTATATTTTTCATGGCATTAAATTTACTTTTTGCCAAACCTATTCTTTTATTTATTTCAGTTATACATTTTCCATCACTGATTATAGTATGTTCAAGGTAGTTGTAGCTCTGAACTGTCTCCAGATGTATTCCTTCAACTTTGATATTTGTTTTTAGGTCTTGAGAATTTTCTTTGTTTATGATCATAGTTTTAGTCTGTTTGATATTCATATCTAGTTCATATTTTTTCCTTGTCATGTTTATTACATTAAGTAATTGTATATCTTTAGGATGTCCTGCTAGTAGTACAGTATCATCAGCATATCTTAGGTTATTGATTATATATCTTTCCATTAATGTTTAGGTCTGGCATCTCAGTGATGTTTTTAAGATTTGCTCAGTGTATAGATTGAACAAGCTTGGTGATAGGATGTATCCCTGTCTTACTCCTCTTTTTATATCAATGGGTGTAGAGTTCTCTTTGTTATATTTTAATATTGCTGTTTGCTCCCAGTACAAATTACATATTAGACCTATGTCTGTATCGTCCAGATTTATATCTTTTAGCCAGTCTATAAGTTGATTATGGTGTATTCTATCGAAAGCTTTGGTGTAGTTTATGAAGCAGGCATCTACTGGTTTGTTTACTTCTATGTACTGTTCAATCAATGTCCTCATGCTGAATATGGCTTCTTTTGTCCCACTGTTTTTTTTCCTGAATCCAAATTGCTGCTCATCTATTTCAGTTTTGATTTTTATTCTGAATCCTTCCCTGTATAACTTTTAGTAAAATTGTTGTTACTTGGCTTATTAATCTTATTGTTCTAATAAAACTGCATTCAACTGCACATTCTTTTTAGGTAATGCAATGAGTTCCGGTGTATGACTGTGCTGGCAACACGATGGAATTTACAATGGAAGTCAAATTTAAGATATAAGTGAATTTCAATGCCCGTAGTAAAAGAAATTCAAGCGTTCTTGTGTTATTTCGAACGGATTTATTTGTGATTTATTCTTACAGTTTGTTTTAATTACCATCCATTGTGCTATTACGATCACGAACGAAAATGCAAAATGAAAGCGGGAAAACTACAACAGCACAAAGAAAACAATCAGAGCGTTTAATAGGCACTTGGAACATCTGCGGTTTAGGTGATAAAAGTACAGAAATTGTTTGTGATAAAAGCACAGTTGAATTTATGAAGAAAAGGAAAATAAAAATCTTAGGATTAGCGGACACAAGAAAGAGAGGTAAAATCATTAAAGAAATACACCAACCATTTCAGTTCGTCACGAGCGGAATTAACAACATGGCGGAAGTAAACAAACACGGGGTCGGTTTCATTATCGAAAGTAATACTGCCAGAAATATACTAGAAATAAATGACATCTGGGACAGAATAATAAGTATCAAATTAGACTAGAAATAAATGACATCTGGGACAGAATAATAAGTATCAAATTAGACTAGAAATAGATGAGATCTGGGACAGAATTATAAGTATCAAATTAGACTAGAAATAGATTAGATCTGGACAGAATTATAAGTATCACATTAGACTAGAAATAGATGAGATCTGGGACAGAATTATAAGTATCAAATTAGACTAGAAATAGATTAGATCTGGGACAGAATTATAAGTATCACATTAGACTAGAAATAGATGAGATCTGGGACAGAATTATAAGTATCAAATTAGACTAGAAATAGATGAGATCTGGGACAGAATTATAAGTCTCAAATTAGACTAGAAATAGATGACATATGGGACAAAATAATAAGTATCAAATTAGACTAGAAATAGATGAGATCTGGGACAGAATTATAAGTATCAAATTAGACTAGAAATAGATGACATCTGGGACAGAATAATAAGTATCAAATTAGACTAGAAATAGATGAGATCTGGGACAGAATTATAAGTCTCAAATTAGCAGAAAGATGAGGAAATGCCACTTATATTCAAACGTATGCTCCATGCAACGACACATATATTATACATGTATTAACATATGTATTAATAATAAGTTTAAGTCATCCTTACAGGATGTAAAAGTATATAGAGGGGCAGATGTAGCTTCTGATCATCATCTTCTGTTAGCCAAACTTAAAATTAAACTAAAAAGGTATACTACAACGAATAAGGGTAGAAAGTATTTCAATGTAGGGTTTCTTAAAGAACAAGGAATTAAAGATAAATTCGCAGTCACAATATCAAACAAATACTAAGTCCTCCAACAACTAGAAAATACAATAAATATAGAAGATCATTGGAAACAGGTAAACAATATATGGAAAGAGACATGCGAAGAAACACTAGGGAAAAGAGAACGCCAGGATAAGGCATGGATGACAGCAGAGACTCTGGATAAAATTAAAGAAAGAAAGAACAAGAAAGCAGACATAAATAAAAGCGAAACAAGAAGTAATAAAGCCAAGACACATGAAGCTTACACAGAGGTGAACAAAGAAGTGAGAAGATGCATTAAAAGGGATAAGAGGAAATATATAGATGAACTAGCTAAAGAGGCAGAAGAAGCAGCAAATAAAGGGAATATGAAAGAACTGTACAACAGCACAAAGAAATTAGGTGGGAAATACAAACAGATCAACGCCTTTATCAAAAATAAGAAAGGAAATCTGCTTAGTAATATAAGGGAACAAATGGAGAGATGGAAAGAGCACTTTGAAGAACTTTTGAACAGACCCGGCTCAAATAATCCTCCAGATATACTACCAGCAGAAGAAGAGTTACACGTTAACTGCGGAAAACCAAGCAAAGAAGAAATAATGAAAGCCATCAAACTATTAAAAGATGGTAAAGCCACAGGACCAGATGAAATTCCTTCGGAAGCCATCAAAGCAGATATCAACACCTCTACCAAGATGTTACAAGATCTATTGGATAAAATTTGGGAGAGGGAAGAAATACCTAAAGACTGGAAAGAAGGTTATATGATCAAACTACAAAGAAAGGAAGTTTACAGGAGTGCACAAATTATAGGGGAATTATGCTACTATCAGTGCCAGGAAAAATATTAGGCAGAATCATTCTGGAGAGACTAAAAGAGGCTATAGAGAAACACTTGAGAGATGAACAAGCAGGTTTTAGGAAGAACAGATCATGTGCTGATCAAATAACTACTCTACGTATAATAGTTGAACAAAGTTTAGAACTAAAATCCCCACTTTATATTGGATTCATAGATTACGAAAAGGCATTTGATAGTTTAGACAGAAGAATGCTTTGGAAGTTGCTGAGTCATTACGGAATCCCCATAAAGTTTATTAACCTGATAAAAACAATGTATGAAGGAACAAAATGTAGTGTGGTGCATGAAGGACAGCTTACAGAAGCATTTGAAATAAGAACAGGAGTAAGGCAAGGATGCCTTCTATCTCCATTTCTCTTTCTACTGGCCATAGATTCGATTATGATAATAACTCAAAACAACAGAAATGGGATCCAGTTGTCACTGACCAAACAACTTGATGATTTAGACTTTGCTGATGACATAGCTCTCCGATCACACAGCCATCAACAGATGCAGGATAAAATGAGTATATTAGATGAGAGATCACAACAGCTAGGGCTAAAGATTAATAGAGATAAGACCAACATTATGAGAATTAATGCAGTTGGCAATAACCAAATAAAACTAGGAGAAATACCTCTACTAGACGTACAATCTTATATATATCTGGGCAGTAATATAGATAAAGAGGGAGAACAGAAAATGATACCAAAATAAGGATATCAAAAGCAAGAGGAGCTTTCATTGCACTGGGAAACATATGGAAATCCAAAGAAATTAGGCTAAATACAAAAATAAAAATTTTCAACTGAAATGTTAAGTCGGTCCTATTATATGGCTGTGAAACATGGAGAATAACAAAATTGACAATCACGAAGGTACAGACTTTCATTAATGGATGCTTACGCAGAATAAAGGGATGGAAATGGCAGGGCAAAGTCACCAACGTGGAATTATGGAAATGTACCGGTCAAATACCAGTGGATAAAGAGATACAGCGTAGACGATGGCGATGGATAGGACACACACTACGGAAGCCAACTGAGAGTATTACACAACAGGCCCTTTTTTGGAATCCCCAGGGGAAAAGACAAAGAGGCAGACCAAGGAATTCTTGGAGAAGACAGATCGAAGCAGAGATGAAGATGATGGGGAGGCATGGAATGATCTTAAAAGAATTGCAAAAAAACAGAACGACTTGGAAAGTATTTGTTGAAGACCTATGCTCCACTGGGAGCTAAAAGGTAGAAGAAGACGACACATATAGTGAGGACAGCAAACAAGAAGATTTTGATGAACTCTCAGCCACAATAAATAAAATCAAAGATGCAGAGAAAATTGTTTTGTACTAGAGATTTCAACGGTAGAGTAGGACATAGGAGAACACAATGGGAATTATACCTAGGACCATTTAGTGACATTAGAACAGAGTGTAACAGTACGGTGAACACCTACTAATATTTGAACAGAACATGATCTTTATATAACAAACACGTTTAATCAGCACAATCATAACTAAATACTTACTTGGTATAAATGGAATGACACGGACAAGGCCTCCCAAATCGATTTTATTTTGACTAGAAGACATCAAAGGAGTGACATAACAGACTCAAGGTCTATACCAAATGCAATATTAGATACCGACCATAAGCCTGTTTTACTATGGCAGAAAAAATGGGTTAGGAAACAACAGATTGCAAGACCTCAAGCACAAAGAATCGATCTAAAGGCAATAAAGAATGTAACATACAAAAAGAAATAGAAGAATCCGTAACTAACAAATACCTAACCCGAATACAACCAACAAATATAGAAGAAGCATGGAAACTGTTTAAAGAAGGTCTAATAGAGTCAACACAAGAGAAATGCGGTCTGAAAAATATAGGAAAGAGCAGAAAGAAACTTACAAGATGGTGGAATGAAGTAGTTAAATCAGCAGTGAAACACAAGAAAGAAAAGTATAAAACGTGGCAGAAGACAAAAACAACAGAAGACTACATTCACTATAGACAAGCCAGAAATGATAGCAAAAAGATCCTAGAACAAACAAAAGCAGACTCATGGAAAGCATTTGGTGAAGAATTAGCAAAAACATGTAGAGGAAGAACCCAGAGAATTTTTCAAAAGTGTAAAAGCAATGAGAGTAAGAAAAAATGATTATAAACCAACCACTATAATAAAATAGGGAGCCGCGATAGCTCAGTGGTTAGTGAACTGGACTACCACGGACAAGGGGTAGGGTTCGATCCCAACCGACGGCTTCCGGTTTCACCCAGCCTTAAATGGGTACCGGATTTTTTTATGGGAAAGTAAAGCAGCACGGGCGTAATACCGACCACATTACCCCAAAAATCATGTACTGAAGGTCTGTAAAATATAGGGTCACTAACACCATATTTCCCTATACGCCACTTGGCGTGACGGGGGTACTTTACTTTTTTTACTATATAAACGACAAGAACGGTAGACCAATCAGCAGCAGGAAAAACATAATAATCAGATGGAGAGAATACTTTAAGGAACTATTAAATCAGGGAAATACAAACGGAAATACAGAGTTTAAACATAGGCAGTATGATGAACAGGAACCGAATATACTTAAAGCAGAAGTAGAATGGGCAATGAAACAGAATAAAAAGAACAAAGCAGCTGGTATAGATGGAATAACAACAGAAATGCTACTAGCCTGTAAGGAAACAGCTATAGATTGGCTTAATATAATATTCAATATGGCGTGGAAAGAAAGAAAGTCCCAGACGATTGGCAAAAAGCTATCATTGTCCCATTTGGAAGAATCTCTCTCTCTCTGCGATCAGGACTCAATCAGAGTAGGGAAGAATAAAGGAAGCAAAAGGAAGTGTGAAATGTACAGAGAATATCCCTATTGAGTCAAGTGGTAAAATGTTTGCTAAATATTAGAGAGGAGAGTAAGATACATAATAGAACCTCAATTAAGTAATATCAATTCGGATTCATAAAAGGCAAAAGCTAAACTGATGCTATATTTACATTGAGACAACTATGTGAAAAAACAATAGAATATGACAGAAACCTAAATATAGTGTTTATAAATCAGGAAAAAGCGTTTGATCGTGTGGACAGGAAACTTTAGCAAACTTTAGAAACCTACGGGGTAGCAGGACAAATACTAATAATATAATATAGATAATATAATCATCAGCAACATGTGCCGTAGCGGTTGGCGTATTTAGGCACAATGTTCACAGAAGATGGAAAACTAGACAGAGAAATTGATATGAGAATACAAAAAGCAAATATACATGTCACATACCAGCTTTCACCATTGCTAAGACATCCAAACATTTCTATGCCAGCTAAACAACAAATGATAAACAACATTTTCATACCAACTTTGTGCTATGAAAGTCAAACATGAACCCTTCCTAAATCCCATTTAAGAAAGATCAATACATGTGATATGCGATGCTTGAGAAAAGTAACAAACAACACAAGAAGAGATAGAATACCAAATGAAACCATAAGAAAAATGGTAGGAACAAAACCCTGCCAAGAATATATAGAACAACAATAACTTAAATGGCTTGGCCACCTGGTCAGAATGAATCCTCACCAATCACCATCAAGGGCGTTCTTCTCTTGAATGCATGGAAAAAGACCAAGAACTTAAGCTTTGTAAACTTTGTTTACTTTCCATAGTTTCGACTTCTAGACTTCTTTGCTTGAGCCAGTCTTCATTTGCCTTTTTGCACATTTTGCGTATTTCATTATCAATTTCCGTGTATCTGGAAGTGTTTTTCGCTTATCTTTTTTCTTCCATTTTTTTCCTAAGATGTTGTCAGTTACCCATGTTTGGTTTTTGTTATTTTCCTTTTTTGGGTAAGATGTCATTGGATTCTTGCATGCTGTTTTTTTATGCATTGCCATTAGGTTGTGACTTTTACTTCAGGATTTTCTCATCTGTAATTTCTCAATTCCTGTCATTTTCTCAATTCCTTCTTCTAGCAGCTTCTGATATGTGTTCTTTACTTGTACTGTATACGTTTCTTTTACATCTTTCTGATTTAAAGTTATTATATCTATTGGTTGGGGAGGAATATCCTATTGAGTCAAGTTGGTAAAATGTTTGCTAAAATATTAGAGAGGAGAGTAAGATACATAATAGAACCTCAATTAAGTATAATCAATTCGGTTCAGAAAAGGCAAAAGCTGTACTGATGCTATATTTACATTGAGACACTATGTGAAAAAACAATAGAATATGACAGAAACCTAAATATAGTGTTTATAGATCAGGAAAAAGCGTTTGATCGTGTGGACAGGAACAAACTTTGGCAAACTTTAGAAACATACGGGGTATCAGGACAACTACTAGAAATATAATAGCACTATATAAAAACAGTCAAAGTGCCGTCAGTACATCGGAAGGTCCTGTCAGAATGTTTCAGGTTACAACAGGAGTAAGACAAGGATGTGTCCTCTCACCACTCCTCTTCATCATATATATACAAAATAAATCAGGAAACAACCAACAACAAGGACAAATCAAATAATAACATAGAGGTAGAAAACTCCAACATCAATGAGCTACTCTTCGCAGATGACCAATGCCTATATAACGAGGATGAAAACCTGCTACAACAGCATTTAACCATCTCTAGATAAAGCTGCACAAACTACAGTGAAAATTAAACACAGCAAAAACAGAGGCTATAAGAATAAGCAAATTAAGACACCCATTTAAACATCAAGATCAAAGACAAAGATATAAAACAAGTAGAGGAATTCAAGTATTTAGGCACAATGTTCACAGAAGATGGAAAATTAGACAGAGAAATTGACATGCGAATACAAAAAGCAAATGCTGTCACATACCAGCTTTCACCATTGCTAAGACATCCAAACATTTCTATGCCAGCTAAACAACAAATGATAAATAGCATCTTCATACCAACTTTGTGCTATGAAAGTCAAACATGGACCCTTTCTAAATCACATTTAAGAAAGATCAATACATGTGAGATGCGATGCTGAGAAAGTAACAAACAACACAAGAAGAGATAGAATACCAAATGAACCATAAGAAAAATGGTAGGAACAAAACCCTGCCAAGAATATTAGAACAACAACAACTTAAATGGCTTGGCCACCTGGTCAGAATGAATCCTCCCAATCACCATCAAGGGCGTTCTTCTCGAGAATGCATGGAAAAAGACCAAGAGGAAGACCCAGAAGAAGATGGATAGATGCAGTGACAGAGACATGTAACAACAAAGGAAAATCACTAATTCAGACTTCGAGCAGCACAAGAACGACAAATGATATAAACCACGACACCTTTTAGGTATCAGTAAAGAGAAAAGAAAAGAAGAAGAAGAAGATATCTATTGGTATTGCGGAATTAGTCTGTTGTTTGTTTCTCTTTAATTTGATTTTCATTTTAATCATTACAGGATTGTGATCTGAATTAATATCTGCTCCAGGATAGGTTGTGGATTTCTTGAAGCAGTTACGGAATCTGTCTTTTATCATACTACACAGTTTTGTTCTATCTGTAGTGATACTAAACAAGTTGGTTTGACCTAAAGTGGTACTACACAGGTTTGTTTCATCTACTGCGATGCCACGCTGGTTTGTTTCATCTACTGTGGTTCCACACAGGTCTGTCTCATCTAATGTGATATTACATAATTGTGTTTCATATAATGTGGTATTACACAGTTTTAATTTTAATTTAATTAACATTAAATGCTAGGTGAACCCTTGTCCTTTATAGTCCAGTTCACTAATCACTGAGCTATCGCGGTTCCCTCATCTAATGTGGTAGTACACAATTTTGTTTCAACTAATGTGGTAGTACACAATTTTGTTTCATCTAATGTGGTAATACACTATTTTTTTTCATCTAATGTGGTAGTACACACTTTTTTCATCTAATGTGGTAGTACACAATTACAATTTTGTTTCATCTAATGTGGTAGTACACACTTTTTGTTTCATCTAATGTGGTAGTACACAATTTCACAATTTTGTTTTATTCTAATGTGGTAGTACACAATTTTTTTTTCATCTAATGTGGTAGTACACAATTTTGTTTCATCCAATGTGGCAGTACACAATTTTGTTTCATCTAATGTGGCAGTACACAATTTTGTTTCATCTAATGTGGCAGTACACAATTTTGTTTTATTTAATGTGGTAGTACACAATTTTGTATCATTCTAATGTGATAGTACACAATTTTGTTTCATCTACTGTGGTAGTACACAGTTTTGTTTCATTCTAATTTGGTAGTACACAACTTTGTTTCATCTAATGTGGTAGTACACAATTTTGTTTCATTCTAATGTGGTAGTACACAATTTTGTTTCATCTAATGTGGTAGTACACAATTTTGTTTCATTTAATGTGGTAGTACACAATTTTGTTTCATTCTAATGTGGTAGTACACATTTTGTTTCATTCTAATGTGGTAGTACACAATTTTGTTTCATCTAATGTGGTAGTACACAATTTTGTTTCATTTAATGTGGTATTACACAATTTTGTTTAATCTATTGTGGTATTACATAATTGTGTTTCATCTAATGTGGTATTACATAATTGTGTTTCATCTAATGTGGTATTACATAATTGTGTTTCATCTAATGGGGTATTACACAATTTTATTTCATCTAATGGTGGTATTACACAATTTTGTTTCATCTAACGTGGTAGTACACAGGTCTGTCTCATCTAATGTGGTAGTCTATCTATCTATTGACCTTTCGAGCCGTAGCCGGCCCATAGGGCGTAGATCAAGATACTCCTTTTCTTATCTGAATTTTTGTTCTAGTAGTTTTCAATTTTTTAAAAGATATTTTATCAAATCTCGCCATTTGTCTCTGTTCTGTGAAAGCAGCTCTATCTCATTGGGGGATACGATTCCTGCTGCTTTTGCTTCTCTCAGCAATGTTCTTCTCAGTGTCTCTCTTGGTCTTCCTCTTTTTCTCTTACCTGTTGTTTCCCACATGAGGGCTTGCTTTGCTATTCTGTTATTATCTCTTAGCATCACATGTCCAACATATGACCACGTGATACTACACAGGTCTGTCTCATCTAATGTGGTACTGCACAATTTTGTTTCATTTTAATGTGGTGGTACACAAGTCTATCTCATCTAACGTAAAACAAAAGTAAAGTGCCCCCGTCACGTCAAGTGGCGCATAGCGAATATGATATTAGTGACCATATATTTTACAGACCTTCGGCACATGTTTTGTGGGGTAATGTGGCCGGTATTACGCCCGTACCACTTTACTTTTTCAGAAAAAAATCCGGTACCCATTAAATGCTGGGTGAACCCGGAAGCCGTCGGTTAGGATCGAACTCTACCTCTTGTCCTCTATAGTCCAGTTCACTAATCACTAAGCTATCGCTGCTCGCTCATCTAATGTGGTAGTACACAATTTTGTTTCATTCTAATGTGGTAGTACACAATTTTGTTTCATCTAATGTGGTAGTATACAATTTTGTTTTAATCTAATGTGGTAGTACACAATTTTGTTTTAATCTAATGTGGTAGTATACAATTTTGTTTTAATCTAATGTGGTAGTACACAATTTTGTTTCATCTAATGTGGTAGTACACAATTTTGTTTCATCTAATGTGGTAGTACACAATTTTTTTCTCATCTAATGTGGTAGTACACAATTTTGTTTCATCTAATGTGGTATTACTCTAGTCTATCTAATCTAATGTGGTAGTACACAATTTATTTCTCATCTAATGTGGTATTACACAATTTTGTTTCGTCTAGTACACAGTTGTTGCTTTTTTTTTGAACGGCGTAGAGAACTGTGTGTTACTTAATGCTATGATTTAATTATCGTCCTTTCCCATGTGATAAGATATAGCTTTACCCTGGATATGAGATACTATCTGATAGCTGCTATTACTGAATCAGTTTATACTCCGAAGTTCGTTGTCATGTAAACTCTAGTGTGATCTTTCCTATTTTGCCGCGAGAAGCCACCTCCCTTAGTTGAAGTTGAGCTCACAGATTTGTTTGTTATCATCATCAAAGACTTGTTAGTCAATAGAAAACACCAAATTTGATAGTGATTGTTATTTATGATGTACAGATCTCCATTCTCATTTTGTTTCTCTTCATGTGTTATTCTTCGTAATTTATTAGCATATAACGTTATTAATGGTCAATGTTATTGAAAATAGGAGTTATTAACAAACAAATTAAATAATAATTAATGTTGTCAACAGTGACAGTTACTAACAGTGCAAGTTATTAGCAATCGCGGTAATTAAGAATTACAATTTTTCACAATTAAAAATAATTAACATTAGAAATAATAATAATCAGAATTGTTGAGAAAGTTATTAACAAATAAGACTATCTATCGTGTTAATCATCTGACTAAACTATCAAGGCTAGTCACAATCCGTATGATGATACTTGAGTCGATGAGTAAACTTTCGGTTATGAAACGAGCCTTCGACCTACATGAGTAAACATTAGCAGAAAATAGTGACAATATGTACATGAAAGAAGTTTATGCAGAAACAGCAGCTTGTGGAGACGCATAATCCATTGAGCTGGTCAACATATTCAGGGAAACATAATCCATCATTATTTGAGTTAAGAGATATATAATCGTTGGTGTTTGTCTATGTAGGTTAAGACACATGATCTTTGTTTGAGGAAACATAGAAAGAGATCAATAATTATGTTTGTTCGTCAACAAAGTTCTTGAAATAGTGGACTCTTGCTTTTTCAAAAATTGTTAACTGTATATTAGTGGCATTTAGAAGTGGAAAGTGCGCTTACCTGTCAGGTACCCCAAGTGAACTGTTATTAAAGTAGCGATATTTTAGGAATAATATGGTGGATGTAAATCAACTCTCGGCAATTGCTACCATCCATATAATTTCATGCACAAAAGTACAGATCGGCTTGAAGTTGTGCTGACAAAATTCCTCATTAACATATCGATTACCAATAGAAAGTTTTACATGAACGTCATATTCGCCATGCGTCAATGTGTCACGTGCATCCTTATTTAGTGTATGAGGTTATTTTGTAAATAAAATATGAGAACTTTCTTGTCATCTATTTCCTTATGTTGTTTGATTATAGAGTCATCATCATCACCAGGAAGCTGTTCATTAGGCTTCCCTCTTCTTAATGGGCACACAACAAGATCTTTGAGAGCACACCCAGGCAGCAACCAGTTCACAACAGTCACGATGTGAACACATCAGTTGTTCTTTCTTACAACAAACGAAGGTGATCACATTCATCAGCGAGAAAGTTCCGCAAGATTGACAGACTCCTGATAACAGGTTGATGGCAACTATTGCCGGGTGTTTACATAACCTACCATTTTGTTTTGGATATCACAGCATATCTTCTTCTTCTTCTTAGTGGACAGCCGTTAGAGGGCGTTGATGCACTGCGTCGCTAGTTTCAGACAAAACCGAGAAATGTGTGCCATTAAACCCGACACATCCGTCTTTGGCATGAATACATTTGCTTCACAATTTTTGTCCAGGAAACGGCCGATTTTACGACTTTTAACTGCTAAGTTACCCTGAGCGAGTGACCTATATCAAATGTTTTTTGTCGCTTTCTGAGAGGGCTAGCATCTGATCTCACTAGTCTGAGATTGTTAAACTAGACATCGATCACGTTAACCAGAGAGGGTTAGACAATCGAACCTCACTAACCAGAGTGGGTTAGACATCGGTCCTCACTAACAAGAGTGTGTTAGACATCGGACCTCACTACTCAGAGTGGGTTAGACATCGGTCCTCACTAACCAGAGTGGGTTAGACATCGAACCTCACTAACCAGAGTGGGTTAGACATCAGACCTCACTAACCAGAGTGGGTTAGACATCGAACCTCACTAACCAGAGTGGGTTAGACATCGGACCTCACTAACCAGAGTGGGTTAGACATCGGACCTCACTAACAAGAGTGGGCTAGACATCGGACCTCACTAACCAGAGTGGGTTAGACATCGGTCCTCACTAACCAGAGTGGGTTAGACATCGAACCTCACTAACCAGAGTGGGTTAGACATTGGACCTCACTAACCAGAGTGGTTTATATATCGGACCTCACTAACCAGAGTTGGTTAGACATCGGACCTCACTACCCAGACTGGGTTAGACATCGGACCTCACTAACCAGTGTGGGTTAGACATTGGACCTCACTAACCAGAGTGGGTTAGACATTGGACCTCACTAACTAGAGTGGGTTAGACATTGGACCTCACTAACCAGAGTGCATTAGACGTCGGACCTCACTAACCAGAGTGGGTTAGACATCGGACCTCACTACCCAGAGTGGGTTAGACATCGGACCCCACTACCCAGAGAGGGTTAGACATCGGACCTCACTAACCAGAGAGGGTTAGACATCGGACCTCACTAACCAGAGTGGGTTAGACATCGGACCTCACTAACCAGAGTGGGTTAGACATCGGACCTCACTACCCAGAGAGGGTTAGACATCAGACCCCACTACCCAGAGAGGGTTAGACATCGGACATCACTAACCAGAGTGTGTTAGACATCGGACCTCACTACCCAGAGTGGGTTAGACATCGGACCCCACAACCCAGAGAGGGTTAGACATCGGACCTCACTAACCAGAGTGGGTTCGACATCGGACCTCACTACCCAGAGTGGGTTAGACATCAGACCCCACTACCCAGAGAGGGTTAGACATCGGACCTCACTAACCAGAGTGGGTTAGACATCGGATCACACTACCCTGAGTGGGTTGGACATTGGATCTCACTACCCAGTACCTGGTGAGGTTAAACCCAGAAGTAAATGAGTGACAAATTCAACCGCCCTGTGGCGAGATTTGAACCCGGAATCTTCCTTCCAGAGGCCGACGTCCTACCTTTAGATCACAGGCTCACCGAAGTTTGTCTAAAGTATAAATGGAAAAGTTCGGCCGATTGCACGTCTGCAAGGTTCAATTCCAAAATCGCAAATGGAATGATGAAGGTGTCCCATATCAAGCTAACCATGCAGAGATGTCTGTAACGTTTGAAGGTGGTGGACATGAGCACAACTCTCTCTCTCTCTCTCTCTCTCTCTCTCTCTCTCTCTCTCTCTGCGAGCAGGACTCAATCAGAGTAGGATTCCAGACTCTCACATGAAGTCAGCTGTCTGGTTAAGTGTGTTGATCGTCCCCACAGACAGAACATCACAGTTAGAGTCTGCCAGATCCACTCTGATTGAACACCCGTTAAAACGTTGCACTGTGTTATGCGCCAGTGGCCCAGTGCATCCGATTTCAGCCAGCATTTTATTCAGGTTTGCTTTCCTTAGCCTTTGATTGTCCCCAATCTTCCTGCAAGGCCACAGATGATCTTTTCTGTTGTAGGATTCTGCCCTTAGATGGTCTGCCCTCCCAGGTTTACGAGCACCGTCTGCCCGAGTCACTAGAGGTGACTAACATAGACATGCACATACAAAGATATGAGATGTGACTAATATAGACATGCACACAGCGATACGAGGCATGAGCAAACGAAGGAGACGAAGCGAACAACGATTGGCTGCCCTGGCTGCACCAACACTGAGACGAAGCGAACAACGATTGGCTGCCCTGGCTGCACCAACACTGAGACGAAGCGAACAACGATTGGCTGCTCTGGCTGCACCAACACTGAGACGAAGCGAACAACGATTGGCTGCCCTGGCTGCACCAACACTGAGACGAAGCGAACAACGATTGGCTGCCTGGCTGCACCAACACTGAGACAAAGCGAACAACGATTGGCTGCCCTGGCTGCACCAACAACACTGAGACGAAGCGAACAACGATTGGCTGCCCTGGCTGCACCAACACTGAGACGAAGCGAACAACGATTGGCTGCCCTGGCTGCACCAACACTGAGATTAATTGGAAATATTAGTCGAGCTTCTATTGAACTGAGGTTGCATGGGCGGAGGAATGGGGTCATAGTTGCTTCTGTAGTTGTGCATAGTTGCATTTTAGGGATACTAGCCAATAGTAGTAAAAGTAAAGTACCCATGTCACGCCACGTGGCGGCGTATACGGAAAATGGTCTTAGTGACCATACATTTTACAGACCTTCGACATATGATTTTTGGGGTAATGTGGTCTGTATTACGACCGTGCCGCTTTACTTTCCCAGAAAAAAATCCGGTACCCATTTAAGGCTGGGTGAACCCGGAAGACGTCGGTTGGGATCGAACCCTATCCCTTGTCCTTTGTGGTCCAGTTCACTAACCACTGAGCAATCGCGGCTCCCTATACTAGCCAATGCTGGCGCGTTATGTTGAGATCTACATCATTGTTGATTAACTCTTCACAGAACTCAGGGTAGTGAGATCCGATGACTAACTCTTTCTGGATAGTGAGATCCGATGTTTAGCCCACTCTGGGTAATGAGATCCGATATTTAGCCAACTCTGGGTAATGAGATCCGATTTTTACTCCACTCTGGGTAGTGAGATTCGATGTTTAGCCCACTCTGGGTAGTGAGATCCTATGTTTTGCCCTGTCTGAGTAATGAGATCCGATATTTAGCCAACTCTGGGTAGTGAGATCCTATGTTTTGCCCTGTCTGAGTAATGAGATCCGATATTTAGCCAACTCTGGGTAGTGAGATCCTATGTTTAGCCCACTCTGGGTAGTGAGATCCGATGTCTCGCCCACTCTGGGTAGTGATATCCGATAGTCTGAGCCCACTCTGGGTAGTGAGATCCGATGTCTAGCCTTCTCTGGGTAGTGAGATCCGATGTCTAGCCTTCTCTGGGTAGTGAGATCCGATGTCTAGCCCACTCTGGGTAGTGATATCCGATGTCTAGCCTTCTCTGGGTAGTGAGATCCGATGTCTAGCCCACTCTGGGTAGTGATATCCGATGTCTAGCCTTCTCTGGTAGTGAGATTCGATGTCTAGCCTTCTCTGGGTAGTTCGATGTCTAGCCTTCTCTGGGTAGTGAGATTCGATGTCTAGCCTTCTCTGGGTAGTGAGATTCGATGTCTAGCCTTCTCTGGGTAGTGAGATTCGATGTCTAGCCTTCTCTGGGTAGTGAGATTCGATGTCTAGCCTTCTCTGGGTGAGATCCGATGTCTAGCCCACTCCGATGTCTAGCCTTCTCTGGGTAGTGAGATCCGATGTCTAGCCTTCTCTGGGTAGTGAGATCCGATGTCTAGCCTTCTCTGGGTAGTGAGATTCGATGTCTAGCCTTCTCTGGGTACTGAGATCCGATGTCTAGCCCACTCTGGGTAGTGAGATCCGATGTCTAGCCTTCTCTGGGTAGTGAGATCCGATGTCTAGCCTTCTCTGGGTAGTGAGATCCGATGTCTAGCCCACTCTGGGTAGTAAGATCCGATGTCTAGCCCACTCTGGGTAGTAAGATCCGATGTCTAGCCTTCTCTGGGTAGTGAGATCCGATGTCTAGCCTTCTCTGGGTAGTGAGATCCGATGTCTAGCCCACTCTGGGTAGTAAGATCCGATGTCTAGCCCACTCTGGGTAGTGAGATCCGATGTCTAGCCTTCTCTGGGTAGTGAGATCCGATGTCTAGCCTTCTCTGGGTAGTGAGATCCGATGTCTAGCCTTCTCTGGGTAGTGATATCCGATGTCTAATCCTCTCTGGGTAATGAGATCCTTTGTTTAACCATCTTTGTAAACGATGAAAAACAGGGTTTCGACTTCTCTGTCGAAGGTGAACTCAGCAGGTGAACTCAGCAGGTGAACTCTGCAGGTGAACTCAGCAGGTGAACTCAGCAGGTGAACTCTGCAAGGGAACTCAGCAGGTGAACTCAGCAGGTAAAAGTCGAAAGATTTAGGCCAGAAATGGCCGCTGCCTGGGCAGAAATTGTTAAGCTATGCCGAGAATGTGTCGGGTATCATGTGTCGAGTATCATGTGTCGTGTATCATGTGTCGTGTATCATGTGTCGGGTATCATGTGTCGGGTATCATGTTTCGGGTATCATGTGTCGGGTATCATGTGTCGGGTATCATGTGTCGGGAATAATGTGTCAGGTATCATGTGTCGTGTATAATGTGTCGGTTATCATGTGTCGTGTATCATGTGTCGGGTATCATGTGTCGGGTATCATGTGTCGGGTATCATGTTTCGGGTATCATGTGTCGGGTATCATGTGTCGGTTATCATGTGTCGGGAATAATGTGTCAGGTATCATGTGTCGTGTATCATGTGTCGAGTATCATGTGTTGGATATCATGTGATGGGTATCATGTGTCGGTTATCATGTGTCGGGTATCATGTATCGTGTATCATGTGTCGGGTATCATGTGTCGAGTATCACGTGTAGGGTATCATGTGTCGTGTATCATGTTTCGGGTATCATGTGTCGGGTATCATGTGTCGGGTATCATGTGTCGGGTATCATGTAGTAGATCAAAGTTGTAATTAAAACTGTGGTGGTAAGAGCGATCCAATATACCAAACAGTAAGAATAGACCATTTTGCTTCAAGTATCTTTATATACTTGTTTCCGGTTGTATACAAAATGGATGAATTATTTGTCTCCGCTTCGGTATAGAACCTTTGATCAGAGGTTTAACAAGCCGCTATCGTCAAAACGATGTTGTTAATGAAACGTAGACCTGATACAGAAAGTTGATCGCATTCGAAAATAAATGTCTAAGGAAAATACTTGGTATAGGGTGGAACGAATTCAAAACAAACGAGGAAATTAGAGAAATCGCCAATCAACCACTAATATCTTCAGTAATAAAGAAAAGACGATGGTCATATGTTGGACATGTGATAAGGAGAAATAATAACCATATAGCAAAGCAAGCCCTCATGTGGGAAACAACAGGTAAGAGGAAAAGAGGAAGACCCAGAGAGACACTGAGAAAAACATTGATGAGAGAGGCAAGAGCAGCAGGAATCGGTTCCCTCAATGAGATAGAGTTGCTTGCACAGAAAAGAGACAAATGGCGAGATTTGATAAAATATCTTTAAAAGAATTGAAAACTGCTAGAATAAAAATTTAGATATGAGAAGGAGTATCTTGGTCTACGCCCTATGGGCCGGCTACGGCTCGAAAGGTCAATGGATGGATAGATCTTTATTTATGTTCTTTGCGATCGTAATTTCATATAATGCAACATATATGATAATTAATGTTGCACTTTATCATCTGCAGGAACAATGCCTATTGTAGTTCCAATAGTTGAATACTCTATCATGTATAGTCTTCTAGAGTTGAGCTGTGTTGCTGAGGTTGTTGCGTTAATTCTTGTCATACTTCTGATCAACGTGTCCATCTGCTTTCATCACAAAGCAACGCTCCATTTTGCCACACTGATTGTTATCAAACCTTTTGTCTTCAGTTATACAAGAACAACTATGAAGTAGAATGACAGTTCTAATCCAATTGAATATATTTCGCCTTTAAACTAACTATTTCTCTCTTGACTCTCTCGCTGTCTCTCTCTCTGTCTCTCTCTGTCTCTCTCTTTCTCTCTCATTCTGTTGTTCTTTGATCTTTGCTACAATTTGCGCTAAAGAAAAATGAAATTTAAAATGGATAAAAAAAAAAAAAAATAAAGCATGGTAGCTCTTAATACTAGTGAGCATGTTTTCAAGAGGATCTAATCGACGAAGATTTCAATATACATCCTAATCCGTCTACCAATAATGTGATAACGCTGCCAAACATGGATTTTAACAGCAACAGATTATAAATGTCAACGAAATGAAAGATCTCAGAAGTAGAGTGCATGCAATCAGATGTGGAAGATTTTAATGAAGACATTGAGGTAATAATAGGTACAGTACCTACTCTGAGATGGAGAGATGCAATATCAGCAGAGCAAATGCTAAATTGTTTTGAAGAAAAACAAATATATATATATTGAGTTATTGAGTTATTTGCGGGTCATTATCATTGCACTCCGAACATGTCCATAGGCGCTCAGATCCCCGAAGATTGTCGAAGTCCTGTGCTCTTCCCACATCTCCGAGGGCATTGATGATGTCCGCCCGATCCATTGGTTGCCCGTGCTCAACGACAGCACAGCTAGCCAACCTGTCCGCTCTTTCATTTCCCCGTACTTCCGCATGTCCAGGGACATAGACAAAGGTGACCTTACGTATTTTGGATTTCTGCAACGACTCTACCCATTGGGCGTACAGAGCCCGCATCCACTTTTTAAAATCATGCTCATCGAATCACTCAGTATACAGGCGTGGGTGTAGTCTTGTGACTAACCATTTAAATTCCTTGGTCACTGCCATCACCTCCATTGTCATGCTACTCGTGGTCATGACGTATGCACCACTGTCTTCCTTGACTATTCTGCCTGCCGAGCGTGCTGTAAATGCCCATGCACTTCTTTCGTGTCGTCTTACAGATCCGTCTGTATAGATGACTGCATCTTTCTCTTCGGTGTTATCGCAGATGAGACCGTTGACCTCAGCATTAACCACGACCGGGTTATGTTCCCTACTTTTCCTGTCGAGTGTGACAATACACGAGAAAGTCCCCTTGAATGACGTAGGCACCGGTATCCACCCCTCACCCTTGATGACATCTTCTGCTCGGCCCACCCATGATTTGCCTCTTTTTAGCCTGGCACCTTTCACTGTGTTGAGCACGTGGTGCAATGAATGCTCTTTATCTGTACTAATCTTCAGGTATGCTCGTGCTCTCCAGATCTTGATTCTGTCATCCATGGTTGGAAAGTCAAGAAGATACCTCATTGCTACACAGGAAGTGTCCCTTGTACATCCCAAGATAATGTGCATGGCTTCATTTTGTATTTTCTCCAGCTTATCAATTTGAGTCGTACTGACAGTAAGAATTGCCAGGGCATACTCGATTGGTGCGAGGACTAATCCCTGGAACAGAAGAGTAAGTAGCCTCTGCTTGATGTTGACAGCTGCCATGACCTTCAAGACGGCTAATCCTTTGCGGGATTTTGTTATCACATGGTCGACGTGGTCCCGAAAACACAGGCTGCGATCAAACTTAACTCCCAGGTATGTCTTCAACTTGTCCCTGGTCACCACATCAGCTCCCATTCATACTACCGGCGTGGTCGTATGAACGATATGATTGTTAAGGAAGAACCATGCAACTGATGCTTTATTAGGATTAACCAAGGCACCTGAAACCCCACACCAGGAAGAAATGCGATCGAGTTCGTCTTGCATTGTGGAGGCGATTCCCCGTCTGTCTCTTCCCTGTCGATATACCAGATTATCATCAGCAAAAGTCATAGTTCTTCCCCTCCCAACCAGCTGCTGTTCCGTGATCGTTATTGTGTACACGTTAAATAGAACTGGTGACAATGGTGAACCTTGTTGCAGCCCTGGACAAATGGATGTTGGCTCGGGAGACCAACTTCCACATCTGAGTATCACCTTCCTCTGAAACAGTGCCGCGGCGATCCATCTAATGAGGAAGGGATGCACCGCCAGTTTGAGGAGCATATGCATGAGATATTCAAATGGTACCCATTGTATGCATCCTCCAGATCTATAGCAGCAGCATATGTCTCCTCTCGTCTGTGGAAGCCTTCGAAGACGTCATAGGCAAAGACTGCCGCATTGAGCCATGTCTCTTTGTTATATCTATAACCTCCGAGTGCGGGTGGGAATGCACGTTTCTGTTCAAGGCGACAGGTGAGGACACCGGCAACTATTTTCTCCAGCAGCTTGCCCGCAGTGTTCTGCATTGTGATGATTCTGTAGGCACTGATTGAGAATGGTTCTTGTTTGGCTTCGGTAGCGGTAGTAAGTAGCTGTGTAGCCACTCTTCCTTAATCTGGCCACTCCGAATGCTGGCATTAAACTCATTGGCCAGTTTTGTCAAGTTGTCGTCAGCTAAATCGCCTATGTCATCGTACCGAACACCATCTGGACCAGGAGCAGTGTTGTGTGACCTTTTAAGTGTCGTGCGAATGATATCGGTTGTGACTGTGAGATATTCTTCCAGCACTACATCCTTACACAATTTTGACAGCGATCCCCATATCCTCATTCTTACAGCCTCATTTCTTTGGTCCGTCTGCTCAATGTAGCGGGCAAGCAGGGCCTTCCCTTTGCTCTCATCAGATTTGTGTCATATCCGGCCTGCTCTGAAAGTCTGGTATGCCTCTGTGTCGTGTTGTGCCATTCATGCTCTGATGAAGGCGCCAGAATGTGGCTAGCGATTTTTCTGAGTACACCTTTTTACAGAAGTCATCACATTT
>JAVIAB010000046.1:26912114-27132114 GCA_032433765.1 Megaustenia siamemsis
CTACTACAACTACTACTACAACTACTACTACAACTACTACAACTACTACTACTACAACTATCTCAACTACTACAACAATTACTACTAATACTGCTGCTGCAGCAAGTGATGCTACAACTACTACAACAATTACTACTAATACCGCTACTGCAGCAAGTGATGCTACAACTACTACAACAATTACTACTAATACCGCTACTGCAGCAAGTGATGCTACAACTACTTCAAGAATTACTACTAATACCGCTACTGCAGCAAGTGATGCTACAACTACTACAACAATTACTACTAATACTGCTGCTGCAGCAAGTGATGCTACAACTACTACAACAATTACTACTAATACCGCTACTGCAGCAAGTGATGTTACAACTACTACAACAATTACTACTAATACCGCTATTGCAGCGAGTGATGTTACAACTACTACAACAATTACTACTAATACCGCTACTGCAGCAAGTGATGCTACAACTACTACAACAATTACTACTAATACTGCTGCTGCAGCAAGTGATGCTACAACTACTACAAAATTTCTACTAATACTGCTGCTGCAGCAAGTGATGCTACAACTACTACAACAATTACTACTAATACTGCTGCTGCAGCAAGTGATGCTACAACTACTACAACAATTACTACTAATACCGCTGCTGCAGCAAGTGATGCTTCAACTACTACAACAATTACTACTAATACCGCTGCTGCAGCAAGTGATGCTACAACTACTACAACAATTACTACTAATACTGCTGCTGCAGCAAGTGATGCTACAACTACTACAACAATTACTACTAATACTGCTGCTGCAGCAAGTGATGCTACAACTACTACAACAACTACTACTAATACCGCTGCTGCAGCAAGTGATGCTACAACTACTACAACAATTACTACTAATACTGCTGCTGCAGCAAGTGATGCTACAACTACTACAACAATTACTACTAATACTGCTGCTGCAGCAAGTGATGCTACAACTACTGCTTCCACTGTTATTTCTAAACCCTTATTCCTATATTTTCCTTCATTAACAACTTTCGACAATTAACGATCTAGTTTAATTCAGTTTATTCTCAAGTGTAGTGTCTGTAGCACGACTATTTCCACGAGTGATCAATTGATGGTTTCCCATTATTTATATTTATCATATCAATCACGTGAAAATGCGCATCAAAATTCAATGCAAATATGATTTTTTAGTCCGCAGTCTCATCGCCTCGTGTTCACAATAACAGTACTGGTCCTAAACGATCACTCCGGAATCACTTGAATTTTGTCCTCTCAAATGTGGGGCAAGAAATTAAAGCCACCTTAACCAGATGTGTCGGTTGTCGAGACCGCGATATGTTTCTGCACTTTCGTGAGCGAATCTCCTGATTGAGAAGCTTCACAGGACATTTGAGCTAGAGAAAGTCACAACAGAAGAGTTGAGTTATAACATCTGACTTACGACAGAAACACAGTCATGTCGTAATACTCAAATGTCTACAGAAAAGTGGTGACTACATCCACAGTGAAGTGATACCGTGAGCATTAACAAGTGGTGACTACATGCACAGAGGAGTGATACCGTGAGCATCAACCAACGGATGTGTCGATGTCCATAGATGAACACTAAATGTCCCCACAAACAGCACCAGGTCACAGGTAAAAATACTTTACTTACTATCTCCACAGTTTAAATATTTTGTTTTCTTCTTCCTTTAAGGGAGCCGCGATAGCTCAGTGGTTAGTTAACTGGACTGGAAAGAACAAGAGGTAGGGCTCGATCCCAACCGACGGCACCGGTTCACCCAGACTTAAATGGGTATTGGATTTTTTTCTGGGAAAGTAAAGCGGTACGGCGTATACCGACCACATTACCCCAAAAATCATTTGCCGAAGGTCTGTAAATTTTATGGTCACTAACACCATATTCCCTATACGCCACTTGGTGTGACGGGGGTACTTTACTTTTTTTACTTTTTCCTTTATATTTTTCTTATCATTATTTCTTGATTTTGAAGGCATTAGGTAACTTTCTTTTGTCTTATATATGAGTCGTCAGTCGCTGGACACTGCGGAACTTGCTGAGGTGAGGATCAGAGCACCTGGATGGACATGTTCGGAGTGCAGTCATGATGATCCGTTCATAACTCAATAACTCTTTTGTTTCTTGGACAATAATTGAAGACCTTTTTTCAGCCACGACAACTTTTACTTCAAATCTTTACTTCATCATCTCCTTGACTTCTTGCCTTCAAGTTGTCTCTGCACTGCCTCTGTTACCTTCCGTCCAGAGTCCACAGCGTGACCATTCCTGTTCTGATGTAGGGATCCTCTAACTCTACGTGGCTTATCTGGTTCCAGTGTCGGCGGTTCAGTGTCATCATTCAGTGTCATCATGCAGTGTCATCATTCAGTGTCATGATTCAGTGTCATCATTCAGTGTCATCATTCAGTGTCATCATTCAGTGTCATGATTCAGTGTCATCATTCAGTGTCATCATTCAGTGTCATCATTCAGTGTCATCATTCAGTGCCATCATTCAGTGTCATCATGCAGTGTCATCATTCAGTGTCATGATTCAGTGTCATCATTCAGTGTCATCATGCAGTGTCATCATTCAGTGTCATCATGCAGTGTCATCATTCAGTGATTTTCTTATTGGATACATTGAGTTAACTCAAGTAACTGTAACTGTAGTTATTGTAACTGTAGTTATTGTAACTGTAGTTATTGTAACTGTAGTAACTGTAGTTATTGTAACTGTAGTTATTGTAACTGTAGTAACTGTAGTATCGTAACTGTAGTTATTGTAACTGTAGTTATTGTAACTGTAGTAACTGTAGTTATTGTAACTGTAGTTATTGTAACTGTAGTAACTGTAGTTATCGTAACTGTAGTTATTGTAACTGTAGTTATCGTAACTGTAGTTATTGTAACTGTAGTTATTGTAACTGTAGTTTTTGTAACTGTCGTAACTGTAGTTATTGTAACTGTAGTTATTGTAACTGTAGTTTTTGTAACTGTCGTAACTGTAGTTATTGTAACTGTAGTTTTTGTAACTGTCGTAACTGTAGTTATTGTAACTGTAGTTATTGTAACTGTAGTAACTGTAGTTATTGTAACTGTAGTTATTGTAACTGTAGTAACTGTAGTTATCGTAACTGTAGTTATTGTAACTGTAGTTATTGTAACTGTAGTAACTGTAGTTATTGTAACTGTAGTTATTGTAACTGTAGTAACTGTAGTTATCGTAACTGTAGTTATTGTAACTGTAGTTATCGTAACTGTAGTTATTGTAACTGTAGTTATTGTAACTGTAGTAACTGTAGTTATTGTAGGTATCGTAACTGTAGTTATTGTAACTGTAGTTATTGTAACTGTAGTTATTGTAACTGTAGTTATTGTAACTGTAGTAACTGTAGTTATTGTAACTGTAGTTATTGTAGTTATCGTAACTGTAGTTATTGTAGTTATCGTAACTGTAGTTATTGTAACTGTAGTTATTGTAGTTATCGTAACTGTAGTTATTGTAACTGTAGCAACTGTAGTTATTGTAACTGTAGTAACTGTAGTTATTGTAACTGTAGTAACTGTAGTCGTTGTAACTGTAGTTATTGTAACTGTAGTTATTGTAACTGTAGTTATTGTAGTTATCGTAACTGTAGTTATTGTAACTGTAGTAACTGTAGTTATTGTAACTGTAGTTATTGTAACTGTAGTAACTGTAGTCGTTGTAACTGTAGTTATTGTAACTGTAGTTATTGTAACTGTAGTTATTGTAGTTATCGTAACTGTAGTTATCGTAACTGTAGTTATTGTAAATGTAGTTCTTGTAACTGTAGTTATTGTAACTGTAGTTATTGTAAATGTAGTTATTGTAGCTGTAGTTATAGTAACTGTAGTTATTGTAACTGTAGTTATTGTAAATGTAGTTATTGTAACTGTAGTTATTGTAACTGTAGTTATTGTAACTGTAGTTATTGTAAATGTAGTTATTGTAACTGTAGTTATTGTAACTGTAGTTATTGTAACTGTAGTTATTGTAAATGTAGTTATTGTAGCTGTAGTTATAGTAACTGTAGTTATTGTAACTGTAGTTATTGTAAATGTAGCTATTGTAACTGTAGTTATTGTAACTGTAGTAACTGTAGTTATTGTAACTGTAGTTATTGTAACTGTAGTAACTGTAGTTATCGTAGCTGTAGTTATTGTAACTGTAGTTATTGTAGCTGTAGTTATAGTAACTGTAGTTATTGTAACTGTAGTTAATGTAACTGTAGTCGTTGTAACTGTAGTTATTGTAACTGTAGTTATTGTAACTGTAGTAACTGTAGTTATTGTATCTGTAGTTATTGTAACTGTAGTTATTGTAACTGTAGTTATTGTAACTGTAGTAACTGTAGTTATTGTAACTGTAGTTATTGTAACTGTAGTTATTGTAACTGTAGTTATTGTAACTGTAGTTATTGTAACTGTAATAACATAAGTTATTGTTACTGTAGTTATTGTAACTGTAGTTATTGTAACTGTAGTTATTGTAACTGTAGTTATTGTAACTGTAGTAACTGTAGTTATTGTAACTGTAGTTATTGTAAATGTAGTTATTGTAACTGTAGTTATTGTAACTGTAGTTATTGTAACTGTAGTTATTGTAACTGTAGTTATTGTAACTGTAGTAACTGTAGTTATTGTAACTGTAGTTATTGTAACTGTAGTTATTGTAACTGTAATTATTGTAACTGTAGTAACTGTAGTTATTGTAACTGTAGTAACTGTAGTTATTGTAACTGTAGTTATTGTAACTGTAGTTATTGTAACTGTAGTTATTGTAACTGTAGTAACTGTAGTTATTGTAACTGTAGTTATTGTAACTGTAGTAACTGTAGTTATTGTAACTGTAGTTATTGTAACTGTAGTAACTGTAGTTATTGTAACTGTAGTAACTGTAGTTATTGTAACTGTAGTTATTGTAACCGTAGTTATTGTAACTGTAGTCGTTGTAACTGTAGTTATTGTAAATGTAGTTATTGTAGCTGTTTTTTATTTTAACTATAGTTATTGTAGCTGTTTTTTATTGTAACTGTATTTATTGTAGCTGTTTTTTATAGTAACTATAGTTATTGTAGCTGTTTTTATTGTAACTGTAGTTATTGTAGCTGTTTTTTATTGTAACTATAGTTATTGTAGCTGTTTTTTATTGTAACTATAGTTATTGTAGCTGTTTTTTATTGCAACTATAGTTATTGTAGCTGTTTTTTATTGTAACTGTAGTTTTTGTAACTGTTTTTTATTGTAACTGTATTTATTGTAGCTGTTTTTTTTTGTAACTATAGTTATTGTAGCTGTTTTTTATTGTAACTATTGTTATTGCAGCTGTTTTTTATTGTAACTATAGTTATTTTAGCTGTTTTTTATTGTAACTATAGTTATTGTAGCTGTTTTTTATTGTAACTATAGTTATTGTAGCTGTTTTTTATTGTAACTATAGTTATTGTAGCTGTTTTTATTGAAATTGTAGTAAGTGTATTTATTAGTTACAGTTTGTGTTTGTTCAAAACATCTCAAATATTTACACGGACACCAGGAATGACAGTTTCATTTGCGAGCTCATTAGCTCCTTATTTTCATTTTACTGGCACTATAGCTCGTTTCTGGGAACCGCGATAGCTCAGTGGTTAGTGAACTGGACTACAAAGGACAAGAGGTAGGGTTCGATCCCAACAGTCGGCTACCGGGTGTACCCAGCCTTAAATGGGTACCGGATATTTTTCTGGGGAAGTAAAGCGGTACGGGCGTAATACCGACTACATTACTCCAAAAATCATGTGCTGAAGGTCTGTAAAATTTATGGTCACTAGCACCTTATTCCCTATACGCCACTTGGCGTGACAGGGCTCATTCCTTTTTACTTTTACTATAGCTCGTTTCTAATCAAACAAATTAATTTAGCAAGTTAACAGATTTAGGAACGGCAGTAACATCGAAGAATTCTGCCGGCTTCTTCATTCTAAGCCCTCAAGTTTGATCAAGTTTGTTTGAAGTTAAATCACTTGTAACCGCAATGACATGAACAAGTGTGGGAATAGCATTCATTACCTTACGTTAATCCAGGCACTGGCACTTCCACACAGAAATAGGTTACTCCCATCAATTTGGAAACTAAACACATCCAATCCTTACTGAGTTATTATTTTCCATAAAGAAGCAAATTGCAATGATAATTACCAGGACATTTGAAGATCGAAACTAATCAAACAATAAACGGTCAACGAATTTGAGAACATCACATTCCTCGTCACTAGTTGGAATAAATGTTCTTCTCCTCGTTAGACATACACAGATCCATTAGTTTCCGGGAATTACTTGGGTCTATTGTCAAGAATGTTGGTCAATATGGCATCCCATGGAAGAAGTGGATGTGTTTGCTCACGGAATGAGGCAGTCGTCGGATCTTCTAACGCGCGTTCGTCGAACCAGAACTCGCCGGTGGTCCACGAAAATCACCGAAGTAGATGCTATCACGCGTCGAGTATGAGCGCCGGTGTCTGAGCTGGTGAGCGAGGGCCGTGAGTGAGTGCGACAACGGTTAGGGATGCACGAGAGGTTGGACTTGGGAGTGAAGGGAATGCTCGATCTATGGTCGGGGCAGTTGTGACGGGGGGAAGGTTAGCATCCGTGGTAATTTGCGTTTGTGGAAGTGTTTATAACTCTAGCACAGCCATTAACACATTCGTTTAAATTAATCATTAACTCACGCATGAATAACTCATACAACTACTCATTAATGCTATCTTTCATTAATGCGATCTTTCATTAATTCGATCTTTTATTAATGCGATCTTTCATTAATGCGATCTTTCATTAATGTAATTTTTCATTACTGTAATCTTTGATTAGTGCGATTTTTCATTAATGCGATCTTTCATTAATGCGATCTTTCATTAAAGCGATCTTTTATTAACGCCATATTTAGCATTATTCTTCTAACATTCAGTAATACATTCATGAAACCAATTTCTAATATATCGTGTGAACACTTCTCAAAATATAATCATGAATGGTCTTCATCACATTCATTGACACATCCATTAGCATAACCATTCAAAAAACACACCATTCTCAGACACGTCATTTACAAACAACACACTACTTGTATACCTATTTATACAATCATTAGCACTTTCATTAACGTGTTTTAAAAATATGTTAAATACTATCATTAACGTGTCTTTAAAATGTGTTAAATACTTTCATTAACGTGTGGTTTAAAATGTGTTAAATACTTTCATTAACGTATCTTTAAAATGTGTTAAATACTTTCATTAACGTGTTTTTAAAATGTGTTAAATACTTTCATTAACGTGTCTTTAAAATGTGTTAAATACTTTCATTAACGTGTCTTTAAAATGTGTTAAATACTTTCATTAACGTGTCTTTAAAATGTGTTAAATACTTTCATTAACGTGGTCTTTAAAGTGTATTAAACACGTTTATTACCGTGCTCTCTAAAACATGTGAACACTTTCTATAACGTACCCTTTAAAGTGTATTACGCATTTTCATTACCGTGCTCTCTGAAGCGTGTTGAGCACTTTCATTAACGTGCTCTCTGAAGCGTGTTGAGCACTTTCATTAACGTGCTCTCTGATGCGTGTTGAGCACTTTCATTAACGTGCTCTCTGAAGCGTGTTGAGCACTTTCATTAACGTGCTCTCTGAAGTGTGGTGAGCACTTTCATTACCGTGCTCTCTGAAGCGTGTTGAGCACTTTCATTAACGTGCTCTCTGATGCGTGTTGAGCACTTTCATTAACGTGCTCTCTGAAGCGTGTTGAGCACTTTCATTAACGTGCTCTCTGAAGCGTGTTGACCACTTTCATTAACGTGCTCTCTGAAGCGTGTTGAGCACTTTCATTAACGTGCTCCTCGAAGCGCATTAACCACTTCAATTAAAATGTTCAATGAAGGTATTCATAAAGTAGTCAACAATGAATACAACTGTTTTAACACCCAGTATTACTCTTACATCACATATGGAGTTGTTACCGTAGCAAGAAGCACAAAACGCTTGATGCACATAATACACACACACTCATTGGTAGCACACATCATCATCGCATTGCTCAAAAACAAACACATTTGACTGCATTAAGACAGCATATGTCACATTAACAGTATAGAGATTGTTTTAAACTTAAAATGATACTTAACTGTCACATTATCTACTCAATGATCTTTTGAAACGTTAGTGCACTAATAAAACTTTATTTATCTGAAACTATCTATCTATCTATCTATTGACCTTTCGAGCCGTAGCCGGCCCATAGGGCGTAGACCAAGATACTCCTTCTCTTATTTGAATTTTTTGTTCCAGCAGTTTTCAATTCTTTTAAAGATATTTTATCAAATCTCGCCATTTGTCTCTGTTCTATGCAAGCAGCTCTATCTCATTGAGGGAGCAGAATCCTGCTGCTCTTGCCTCTCTCATCAATGTTTTTCTCAGTGTCTCTCTTGGTCTTCCTCTTTTCCTCTTACCTGTTGTTTCCCATATGAGGGCTTGCTTTGCTATTCGGTTATTATCTCTTCTCATCACATGTGCAACATATGACCATCATCTTTTCTTTATTACTGAAGATATTAGTGGTTGATTGGCGATTTCTCTAATTTCCTCGTTTGTTTTGAATTCGTTCCATGCTATACCAAGTATTTTCCTTACACATTTATTTTCGAATGCGTTCAACTTTGTTTCTATATCTCTTGTTGTTTTCCAGCTTTCACACGCAATCGTAAGGGTTGATAGTATATTTGATTTGAATAGTCTTAAGTTTTGTGTTTGTGCTGATGAGTTTTTATTTCCACAACTTTTTAAGGCTTCTGAAAGACATTGCTGTTTTAGCTATTCTGATTCTAATTTCTTTGCTTCTATCCCCTTCTCGATCAATGTGACTTCCAAGATAGGTAAAGTAATCTTCTACTGGTTTGTTTTCCATGTATATTTTTTCGTCTGTTGGAATTAAACTTTTCATGACTTTAGTCTTTTCATGATTGATCTCAGGCCCAATTTTGCTGGCTATTGATGATAGTTCATTTGTGTTTTCCTGCATCGTTTTTATCTGACTGCTGATGAGAAATATGTCATCAGCAAAGTCGAGGTCCTCCAAATGGTCTCCTTGTATCCATTCGATGCCTTTATTACCAGTGCAGCATTTCTTCATTATGAAGTCCATAACAACTCCAAATAACAAGTGCGATAAAATACATCCTTGTTTAACCCCAGTTTCTATTGGGAAACATTCGCTCAGTCCTTCCTCTGTTCGAACTGCACATGTGTAACCATCATGCATGTCTTTGATAATATTTATGATTTTTTATGGTAAGCCATATTGCTTCAGAATTTTCCACAAAGAATATCTATGAATACTGTCAAATGCTTTTTTGAAGTCCATGAAGTTAAGTACAAAAGGTTTTTGCTTTTCAATGTGTTCCTCCAATATAAGTCGTAGAGTGGAAATGTGGTCAAGGCAGCTTCTCCTTTTTCTAAACCCAACCTGTTCTTCACGCATTACTGTATCTATTGAATCCTTTATTCTATTCAGGATGATTTTTATCTGAAACTACTAGAAGATTAATTACCTGCAAACACTAGAACATTAATTACCTTCAAACACTAGAACATTAATTACCTGCAAACACTAGAACATTAATTACCTGCAGACACTAATACATCAATTACCTTTAAACACTAGAACATTAATTACCTGCAAACATTAGAATATTAATTACCTTCAAACACTAGAACATTAATTACCTTCAAACACTACAACATTAATTACCTGCAAAAACTAGAACATTAATTACCTGCAAACACTAGAACATTAATTACCTGCAACCATCAGAACATTAATTACATCCAATCTATTTATCTATCTATTGATTTTTCGAGCCGTTACCGGCCAATAGGGCGTAGACTCAGATACTCTTATACTGTCATTGCTACTACGACTACTACTACTGTCATTGTTACTACGACTACTACTACTGTCATTGCTACTACGACTACTACTACTGTCATTGCTACTACGACTACTACTACTACTACTGTCATTGCTACTACGACTACTACTACTCTCATTGCTACTACGACTACTACTACTCTCATGGCTACTACGACTACTACTACTGTCATTGCTACTACGACTACTACTACTCTCATTGCTACTACGACTACTACTACTGTCATTGCTACTACGACTACTACTACTGTCATTGCTACTACGACTACTACTGCTGTCATTGCCTCTACGACTACTACTACTGTCATTGCTACTACGACTACTACTACTGTCATTGCTACTACGACTACTACTACTGGCATTGCTACTACGACTACTACTACTGTCATTGCTACTACGACTACTACTACTGTCATTGCTACTAAGACTACTACTACTATCATTGCTACTACGACTACTACTACTGTCATTGCTACTACGATTACTACTACTGTCATTGCTACTACGACTACTATTACTGTCATTGCCTCTACGACTACTACTACTGTCATTGCCACTACGACTACTACTACTACTGTCATTGCTACTACGACTACTACTACTCTCATTGCTACTACGACTACTACTACTGTCATTGCTACTACGACTACTACTACTGTCATTGCTACTACGACTACTACTACTGTCATTAGTACTACGACTACTACTGCTGTCATTGCTACTACGACTACTACTACTGTCATTGCTACTACGACTACTACTACTGTCATTGCTACTACGACTACTACTACTGTCATTGCTACTACGACTACTACTACTGTCATTGCTACTACGACTACTACTGCTGTCATTGCTACTACGACTACTACTACTGTCATTGCTACTACGACTACTACTGCTGTCATTGTTACTACGACTACTACTACTGTCATTGCTACTACGACTACTACTACTCTCATTGCTACTACGACTACTACTACTGTCATTGCTACTACGACTACTACTGCTGTCATTGCTACTACGACTACTACTGCTGTCATTGCTACTACGACTACTACTGCTGTCATTGCTACTACGACTACTACTGCTGTCATTGCTACTACGACGACTACTACTGTCATTGCTACTACGTCTACTACTGCTACCACTGTGATTGCTACTACGACTACTACTACTGTCATTGCTACTACGACTACTACTGCTGTCATTGCTACTACGACTACTACTACTGTCATTGCTACTATGACTATTACTACTACTGTCATTGCTACTACGTCTACTACTGCTACCACTGTGATTGCTACTACGTCTACTACTGCTACCACTGTGATTGCTACTACGACTACTACTGCTACCACTGTGATTGCTACTACGACTACTACTGATGTCATTGCTACTACGACTACTACTGCTGTCATTGCTACTACGACTACTACTGCTGTCATTGCTACTACGACTACTACTACTGTCATTGCTACTACGACTACTACTGCTGTCATTGCTACTACAACTACTACTGCTGTCATTGCTACTACGTCTACTTCTGCTACCACTGTGATTGCTACTACAACTACTACTGCTACCACTGTGATTGCTACTACGACTACTACTGCTACCACTGTGATTGCTACTACAACTACAAATGCTACCACTGTGATTGCTACTACAACTACTACTGCTACCACTGTCATAGCTACTACAACTACTACTGCTACCACTGTGATTGCTACTACAACTACTAATGCTACCACTGTCATAGCTACTACAACTACTACTGCTACCACTGTCATAGCTACTACAACTACTACTGCTACTACTGTGATTGCTACTACAACTACTACTGCTACCATTGTGATTGCTACTACATCTACTATTACTACCACTGTCATTGCTACTACAACTACTACTACTACCACTGTCATTGCTACTACAACAACTATTACTACCACTGTCATTGCTACAACAACTACTACTACCACTGGCATTGCTACAACAACAACTGCTACTACCACTGTCATTGCTGCAATAGCTACTATTACTACCACTGTCATTGCTACAACAACAACTACTACTACCACTGTCATTGCTACTACAATACCATTATTTAACCCCATTAACTGCTTCATTGCTACTACAAGACCATTATTTAACCCCATTAACTAGCACATTAATTATTATTACTTAAGATTTGTGAGAACTCTTTTGTCTTTTTTCATTATTAGTACAAAAATAGCTGATTCTGTTCAGCCAAGTCTGTTGTTCCTTGTACACACTTTTACTGTGTCTGTCGTCTAACTGGTCGCAATATTTATCATAAAACACTACAGATTTTCTTGTTAACAATATTTGATTTGTATTAAAATGTTGCAAATATTGTATTTGTATTAATGTTGCAAATATCTTATTTGTTAAAATTGTCATCCTTTCTTTGTTTCTCTTTCACTCCATAATTATTCGTGTTCTCAATTTTTCCATTCTTTCAAGAAGCACACACAATTATACTACATAATCACTGAATGAAATTAGTAGAGCCACTTTCACGCAGTAGAACACGTACTTTCCAATCATAAATTTACAATTTTGTGAAGCTTTAGACGCAGGTGAGGCAAGTTCCAGGAGGCAAACCCAGAGTCCACAACTGACGTGAAGAAGTCAATTTTTTAAAAGTCGAAACGGAAATCAACTGCAGATACGTATACTACAACAATGTGCAATTTAAGAACATTTTGCGCTCTTGACTTCCGGTCAATATGGCGGATAGGCGGCAGGAACCAGTGAAGCTCTGTCTGAAAAACGTTCCTTGTTGCCGTTTCCTCATATTCCAAGTGCGGCTTGCTGCGGAGCTTATGAATTTAGTGCTCTGTGCATCCCGTGAGCTGTGAATTTCATCCGGATAGTGTTTCGATATTCAAATTGCTTACGATGAATGTCGTGATGTCTTTTGGCGTGCACTGTAGCTGCTATGATGGGGACTGCAGCTGCCTTTCTTTGTTTGGTTCCTTCAATGAGATAAGTTCTAATTCGGAAAATTCCACTGGCACTGGCGGTTGAGCAGTTATGGATTTTAATTCGTTTGCAGCGATAGCGGGGCCTGTAAATAACCATAAACTTTTAGCGCTCTTTTTCCGACGGGAGAAACCGTGCGAACGAAGCAGAGGTAGAGAAAGAAGAAGCTGAAGATGAAAAAGAAAGGATACATTTGAGTAATAATTGCCTTACGTTGTGTTTTCTAGGAAGAAACAATCATGATTGTTTGGCCACGTAATGAGATGAGAACAGCTGGAATATATTGTAACAACTGGGAAAATTGATGGACGATGAGATAGAGGAAAGCAAAGAGAAAAGATACCAGACAGCTTAAGAGAATGGCTGGGAAGAAGGTTTAACAACAGAAATGATACATAACTGAGGAGATCGAAAGTTGTGGAAAGACATGATCACCTACGCCAGCAGGCCCGATACTTGATGATGATGATGTTTCCTAATAAGTGGTAGAGAGAATTATAGCTTGTTTCATAACTCGTGCCCAACTTTTAAAATCGATAGCTTTTTAACCGCTTGTTGTAAGTTGTTCAAAATTTGCATGTAAAGTTATAATGATTAGAACCCAACAGGGAATTAATTTCATTAAAAAAAAACATTTGGTTATTATTGTTGCTTATGTGATTTATATAAATTTATAACGACCCATTGATGTAGTCAAAACTTAATGTTTACAGTATTTTAAGTTAAAAATAGCGAGTAAAAATCCATACACGGTACAATTGACGTGTTTGCACGCTTTCGCCGTGGTTTTTTTTGACACAATTAGACATTGAGAAATTGTGTGTTCCATTTCCGTTCATTCAGAGGTGTAGACGTGAAATTCGCAAAATGTTGGGTATGAATGAAACTGTTATAATAAGAAAATTAAAAGTTTCGCTGAAAAAGAACAACAGTATTGAAATATCAAAGTCTACATTATGGAGGAATGTGAGAGCTGCAGGCTTTACATTCAGAAAGTATTCCAATGGACGAAACATCATCTGTGAGAAGCCACATATAGTAGTCATGAGAAGCAAGTACTTACGTGAAGTAAAAGAGGTGCGCAAGCAAGGTTATGATATTGTGTACTTGGATGAAACATGGATCAATGCTCAACACACAAACCAAAGGGAATGGCAGTCATCAGATGGAAATATTAAGAGATTATTACCTAGCAGCAAAGGACAGCGCTTGATAATTGCTCATGCAGGTAGTCGACAACATGGACTAATACAGAATGCAGATCTCATTTTTCTTTCAAAATCTATAGTCAATCGGGATTATCACTCTGAGATGAATGGTCACATATTTAGACATTGGATTGAAAATTCTGTTCTCCCATCACTAGATCGACCATCTTGCCTAATAATGGACAATGCAGCGTACCACAACATTGCTGCACTTGAAGATAAAGTCCCGACGTCATCCAATACAAAAGATGCTATTAAGATATGGCTCACAAAGGAGCACATACAATTTAATAACATGTACTTAAAACCTGAATTACTATTTCTAGTAAAGCAAAAACAAAGGACAAAGATTTTTCAAATAGATAAGATTATCCAAGAGCACGGTCATATAAGTTTGAGGCTGCCATCTTACCATGCTCATTTAAATCCAATAGAACTAATCTGGGCAAAATTAAAAGGACAAGTGGCAGATGAAAATACAACATTCAAAATATGCGATGTAAAGACTCTTGCTAATCTCGCTTTATTAAATATAGACAAAGATTATTGGGCTAAATGTGAAGACCACGTATTAAAACAGGAAGAGGAATATTGGAAAATGATGGTTTGTGGAATGTTCAACCCAAACAGTTATTAATCTTTTAGACTCGTCTGATTCAGAATGAAAGTATATAGCCCCACAATGTTGGCCCCTATATTAACTTAAATTAGTTCAACAAACGGTCCTTTTCAGGACCACACAACTATGAAAATTAGACATACAGGTATACCTTGATATTATCGTCCGTCCTCGAACTGAGAAGACAATAATTCTCCTGGTGTTTTGTTTTATCCAGTTATTTCCCCATTACGGCCACGCCTTTACCTAGTGAAAATTAATCGTTGACCAGCAACTACGGTAATTTCTATTCTTTAGGGCTTCACAATTTACAATTTTGACAAACATCAAAGAAATATCGCCGCTTTAAGAAAACTGCAGCTGCAAGATATTTGTTAAATATACATTTAAAGGGTCTTTTGCATTCTAATAACATTTGTAAAATTTCAACAGTTTTTAACAAACGGTTACTGAACAATAGCGTTTTGAAGTTGGGCAAGTAATTTGAAACGAGCTAGTTGACATCGCCATGACTGATGACGTCAAAACCAAGAAGACACCCCCAACCGTTTAGTAACCATAACCATAGAGCTACTGGTGTGGCACAAGCGAGTGTTGATCAAACAGGGAAACTAAGCGGCCACAAAATAACGTCCTGCTCAAGTCTGATGTTTGCAATCTAAATACGCAGACAGCGCGGTTTACTGTAAACTACGTCGCAACGCAACTTAGACGCATTTAACGCTGCCTTAGGAGCGGACATGAAAGAGAAGCGACGGTCGCAGGAAGACGGTCAGAAGAACATCCATGAAGGTGCGCAGGTTTGGTAATAACAAAAGTGAGAATATTGATGGTAACAGCAAACAATAACTTCACATGTTTTGTGTTGGTTACTGTGTTGGTTACTGTGTTGGTTACTGTGTTGGTTACTGTGTTGGTTACTGTGTTGGTTACTGTGTTGGTTACTGTGTTGGTTACTGTGTAGCTGGATGTGATTGTTGCATGACGAACGTGCAACTGTTTCATGTGAAGCTGTCTTCACAGTGCAATGTGCAACTAGTTCATGTGAATCTGTCTTCAAAGTGCAATGTGCAACTGTTTCATGTGGCTTTATACAGGTTATACAGTTTATACTTTTTATTCTTCATTTTGTAGCTTTCAGTTCCACATTATTTCTCTTTACTTACGATTTGATATCTCTACACTCCACCTATCCTCCAACATGTGACACATCTCTGTCTCGTCTCACCATCCCATCTCTCATCCCTCTGTCCACCTCTCCCTGACTTCATCATCCGACATGTAGCTATATGTATCTGTGCCTCACCGTTTATTGTCGTTGTCCCAGTCTTCTGAAGAAGGCCGCCGGCCGAAACGTTAGTATTTTGTTGTGTTCATTTTTCTAAAGTTGTCACCATACCTTGGAGTGTATATCACACGCCACTACTGGCTCCTTGCTACCAGCTTTACCGCAACACTGCATTTAGTTGCCTGATCCCTGTTTCGTGTGAAGCTGTCTTCACAGTGCAGGCACGGTAACAGTTATTCTTAAATGAGGCTCCCTACAAGCGGTTTGAATAGAACGTTCATGATTATGAAACAGTTGCGACAGATGTGGACAAGTTGAATAAACAAATAAGAGTAATCAAACTGTCGATTGCTTTTAAAAATGATATTTTCGATTTTTTTTGTTTTGTAGTAGTTCTTTTTATTTTGAGTTTGTCATTATTAAATAAGCATTGCTTCATCATCATTCAGTGCCGTCTCCGCATCGAAGGTTGGGCTACAATGGAGCGCCATTCCAATCTGATGGTGCAGATTGTCATAGGTTGACCTGTCCATCTTTTGATGTTTCTCGTCCATGATAGTCTTGGCTTGCCTCTTCCTCTTTTACCTTGTATTTTCCCTTCCAATATTACTTTTAGTAGGTTGTTGTGTTTTTTAACATGCCCCAAAAATGTCATTTGTCTTGCTCTAATTGTGTTTAGTAGTTCTCTTTTCATTTTTATTTGTTTTAAAACTTCGTTTCTTTTCTTTTATTCCCATCCAATTCTACCTATTCTTCCATATATATATACATATAAAAAAAGGCTTCAATTTTCTGTCTGTTTTCTTGTCTAATGTCCATGTTACTGCACCATGCAGGAATATTGAGAAGATGTAACATTTTGATATGACTATTTGCCATTCCTATTCTTTTATTTATTTCAGTTGTACATGTTCCGTCACTGGTTATAGTATGTCCCCGGTAGTTGCAGTGCTGAACTGTCTCCAGATGTATTCCTTCAACTTTGATATTTATTTGTAGGTCGTTAGAATTTTATCTTGTTTATGATCATAGTTTTAGTCTTTTTTATATAGAATTTCCTTCCATGGCTTTCTTTGGAATGTTACGTGATGAGGTCCCAATCTCTGTCACGGTGGTCTACCATATTTGTCTTTCGTGTCCTGAATATGCATCATGTGTATCACACACGTTGCTGTTTTCGCTTTCTGGGCAGTTAATCATTTTTGATTCTTCCGCCCCATCCACCGTCACAGACTTTTTACATTCGGTTTGGACATAACTATAACCGCCAGGCGCCATTGTTGTCGAACTATGCGTTTGCCTGTCGAACCGCGAACACGACACAAAAGAAGAAGAAATCATATTCCACTTAAATATCGGTAAAGTTCACAGTCCATCCGCTCGTCAGAAGTAAAACATACACCAAAACGGGGAATAGCAGCACATTGTTTTATAGCTAGAATGTCGCGCAAATAATGTAAATATATCAGCAAGAGCCGAATTATAAAAACGACCAACACGTGGCATTGCTTAGAAGTAGATATTCTTTAGGGAATACTGAACATACATTATTGTGATAGAGCTGATAGATTTGTTTGATAATTTCTGGCTTTATTAATTATTCTTATGTTTTCTTCTTTTGCCTTCTTCAATTAAGTAGCAGCAATACTGCTGCTACTTCTTTATCAGCATTTGTCCTGGGAGCAATATATTAAGTTCCTAGTTCTGTGAAGTAAAACTTACCCTTTGTCCCTAATTCTGTGAAGTAAAACTTAACATTTGTCCCTAGTTCTGTGAAGTAAATCTTACCTCTGTGCCCTTAGTTCTGTGAAGTAAAACTTACCTTTTGTCCTTAGTTCTGTGAAGTAAAACTTACCCTTTGTCACTAGTTCTGTGAAGTAAAACTTACTTTTTGTCCCTAGTTCTGTGAAGTAAAACTTACCTCTGTGCCCTTAGTTCTGTGAAGTAAAACTTACTTTTTGTCCCTAGTTCTGTGAAGTAAAACTTACCTCTGTGCCCTTAGTTCTGTGAAGTAAAACTTACCTTTTGTCCCTAGTTCTGTGAAGTAAAACTTACCCTTTGTCCCTAGTTCTGTGAAGTAAAACTTACCCTTTGTCCCTAGTTCTGTGAAGTAAAACTTACCCTTTGTCCCTAGTTCTGTGAAGTAAAACTTACCCTTTGTCCCTAGTTCTGTGAAGTAAAACTTACCCTTTGTCCCTAGTTCTGTGAAGTAAAATGAAAGTTATTTCTCAACCACAAAGAGGGCGTGCACTAAGACGTAGAATAAAAGAGATGAAGTTTGACTGATTTTAGTTATACAAAACATCACTCTATAGTACAACATTAGTTGAGATCTAGTGAAGCTCACAATGATGTCATATCTCATGTGACATCGGTGAGATCGTCAATGATGGTCTACTCTTGAAGTAGAGAGATAAATTGAATAGAACAATAGGCAAAAAAATGAACATTTTTTATGGGATACAAAATAAAGAATAAAAATGTGATGAATAAATTGGCCACTCGCCTGATCTATGTCAATTAAGTGACTACAGAAAAGTTACGGATAAATCAATATGGCCAGGGTCAAATGAGGTTAATACGACAGGAGGTAGGTGAGCATGATAAGCTGATGATTAAAACAAAAACTGTCAGCAAAGGTAAGGGCAGCAATAGAAATAGGTAAATACGACAACTGACATGTAAATGATGTTGTCAAAAGTAAGGGCATCAATAGAAATAGGTAAATACGACAACTGACATGTAAATGATGTTGTCAAAGGTAAGGGCATCAATAGAAATAGGTAAATACGACAACTGACATGTAAATGATGTTGTCAAAGGTAAGGGCATCAATAGAAATAGGTAAATACGATGACTGGCATGGAAATGATGTCAAAGGTAAGGGCATCAATAGAAATAGGTAAATACGACAACTGACATGTAAATGATGTTGTCAAAGGTAAGGGCACCAATAGAAATAGGTAAATACGATGACTGGCATGTAAATGATGTCAAAGGTAAGGGCATCAATAGAAATAGGTAAATACGACAACTGACATGTAAATGATGTTGTCAAAGGTAAGGGCATCAATAGAAATAGGTAAATACGATGACTGGCATGTAAATGATGTCAAAGGTAAGGGCATCAATAGAAATAGGTAAATACGACAACTGACATGTAAATGATGACAAAGGTAAAGGCACGAATAGAAATAGGTAAATACGATGACTGGCATGTAAATGATGATAAAGGTAACCTCCAACAAGATGAACAAGGTAAATTATATAGGAGAAATAGAAAATAAAAATAGAAAAACATGGATTGGTTAAAACTTGACGTAGTTAATGCACGACCCAAATTTGAACGACGTTTCTTCTCAATAGGTATTCATCAGCAACAACAAACAACACAAACATGATATGTAAGCATATAAAATTAGTCATACATAGCTAACTGATAATGACGTATCTAAAACAAAATAATCACAAACGTCTTCCATGCTTAATGCGTTGAGGCCAGAAGGAAAAAGAACGCTGGCTAGTCCGCGCAGGATACCCGGTGAGTTGACCAGCTAATGAGAGGGCTAAAACACAGGTGGAAGGGTTATAAAAATATGTGGGAGGACATTGTATAGGTTACCTCAACTATATCGGCACCGGCAATGTCTATACGTGTCGACGTGTACACAACCGTGCGAAAAAACACAGACCTGTATACATATATATAAACACCCATATGTATATATATATATTTATATGTCCCCATATACATATATTTCCTGTGTGTTACCGGGGCCTCATTGTGAGGGAAGTAAAGAATAGTGACACTGTGACCTTCCAGGCATGTCGTAAGAGGCGACTAAGGAGGTTCATCGATGGCTTGACAAGCTGTCATTGTAAAAAGTATTGTTATGGAAACAGCGCCATAGATTTTAGAGCAGTGATCTCTGCAATATGTGCCACTTTGGCACGCAAGGTTTCTGTTTTTGAGATTGTGGTTCTGCCCTATGTGCCGTCTTCAGCTCGAAAGGACATTAGATAGATAGATATATATATATATACATATATACATATATACATATATTTATATATGGGTGTACATTTAGATAAATGTGTGTGTGTGTGTTGAGGGTTGTCTATTTCTTTTGATCCTGACTGTGTCATGCATTATCACATGAAAACCTTGACAATCTGATCGAAACATGCTGAAAGGAACGTGGACACATACAACTCAGTGTTGTGGGAACTGTCTTGATTCATCCACAGTCTACATTAACTTTGGCATGTTACAAATACTAGCCTCCCGGTCATGTTTAAGTATTGTAACACGTAATCAATAGTAGTCTTTCTTGATAATCTCAATTAGGCAACTAGTAACTCTGTACTTATACTAATAGTTCTTATCCACTTCTCTCAAAACTGTTTCTTAGTTATAATTGTGTACCCATCTGTAACTCTATGACTCAGTTCATACAGTCCCTCGTACCCACTGAATTTTCTGGAATCTCCATGCAAATCTTCGTAATTTCTCCATTGGCTTAGATTATTTCTAGGGACTTCTAATTTTATTTCTAATTCTATTGTTCTCCCGTTCTGTTGAATACTTCTATAAACTTCCTCTCTAAATTCTTAATTTGTCCATTATCTTCCAGAACTGACTTAACTATCTACCAAGTCACTCTTGGCTCTCTGCCAAGAGAGCCAGGTCTCTGACTTAGTCTAATTTTATATCTTTTCTGATATGTTCAGAGGCTCCGAGGCTCAGATGCTCCGAGGCTCACTGTTAATCTAACAGATACCAACTCCTAACATTCTGCCTTGAGGCAGGATTCAAATCTCGTCTACTCGACATTTTTGCTAATGCGTCCAGAAGCTTCGAGGGCGGCAAATGATAAAGATTGCTCTCCAAAATGTCGTGTTTCCTGATTTTGTCGCGATGTCAGACACACGCATCTGGCTGAGGATTCTAGTCGTGATGTCAGCCACACGCATCTGGCTGAGGATTCTAGTCGCGATGTCAGCCACACTCATCTGGCTGAGGATTCTAGTGGCGATGTCAGCCACACTCATCTGGCTGAGGATTCTAGTGGCGATGTCAGCCACACTCATCTGGCTGAGGATTCTAGTGGCGATGTCAGCCACACTCATCTGGCTGAGGATTCTAGTAATCATGGCTATTGTGAATCACCACTCGACAGGAACTAATCACTACTTGCGTAACTCCGCCTTACAGTTCTGTCATTAATCTTCATTTATTGTGAAGTCTTGACGACATCTGTCAATCACTCCTCTAGTTACGCTTAGGCCCTCTCTCTCAGAACTCTTTCACTTACTACACATCAGATGGAAATCCGCTTTCCCCCATTTTTAGACATCAAGGAGTGTTTACCCCTGTTTGTACGTCAGATCTATGTTATTCTCCGTTGTCTAGACAACATCCCCAGGGTTAGGACGTTCACAGTCCGTCCAGAGATCTCTTATTTTCTCTCTCCGCTTAGAATCTCATCTGGGTATTAGGGCTGGTTACGACACACTGTTCTCAGTCCGATAAATGAATCTAAGACCTCTAATATAACTTATTTATCTTTTCGTCTTTTTGATTGGTCACACTATAACATGTATATATATATATACTAGTCTGTGTGTTCTCGCACGGTTGTACATGCGTAGATACGTATATACCTTGTCGGTGACGTTATAGTTTTATAGTTGAGGTAACCTATACAATATCCCCCGCATATTTTTAGAACCCTTCCACCTGTGTTTTGGCCCCAGACCCATATGTGTGCGTCCATATGCATGTGAAATGCACATACAGCATACATACCAAGAATTGTCCGCACCTAGATCAGTGTGCATATACAAAGCACAAATAATAGACCAGAAGAATACAGGGTACCGGAAAGGAGAAAAGAGTGGTACTCTCAGAGTGGGATTCGCTAAGATCATGTAAAAGGTAAGGTACCGTGTAGGGCAGGTGAAAAGGGCATCGCCTTGCACAAAAATAAGCAGCCCAGACACAAGAAATATTGGGAATCATCGAAGTGTCACAGTATGGTCTAGTGGAGGAGATATGTGTATAGCATAGCATGTGCATATACTAATGTGCTCATACATGAGCAAACGAGTAAATAGGAAAGGAACAGCTACAGGAAAACTATGTGTATGAGTTTGATCCATTAATGCCTCGTGGGGTCAGTGAACCCAATTGGATTGTAAGGCGATTCTCCAAGATAAATTATAACGAGGTAGTGACTAGCAAGAAATATAATAAATTATAAGTAACTGCTCGAAATGTTTGTAAAATAATGAGGCAAGTATTAAGAGATTGAATGACATAGAGGTAACAAGACAAATGACATTTTTGGGGCATGTTAGAAGATACAATAGCCTTATAAAAGTAATATTGGAAGGGAAAATACAAGGTAAAAGAGGCAGACCAAGACTAATATGGGTGAGCAACATCAAAAGATGGACAAGTCAGCCTATGAAAATCTGCACCATCATAGCAGGAGACAGAGTGGAACGGCGCTCCATGGTAGCCAACCTTCGCTAACAAGGAGACAAATAATCATAAAATAACATGCAAGTAACCGTCTAGTACCGATAGAGCGTCCTGCCACGCTGTGTTGAGGACTACAGGTTCGATCCTGCGTCGGAGTGTCTATTTCTCGTTTCTTTTTTCTTGCTGTTAATTATTTGTGAACTTGTTTTTCCCGAGTGTTGTAAACATACCTCTTACATAATTGGCTGAATGTTAACAAGGTGACTGCAATCAGGTTGACTGACATAAATGTGACTGCTCTTAATGTGGCAATAATTGTGACAAATATTCCACATTTTAGTGAAGAAATGATAGGAGAGAACAAACAGCGCTCATTTTAGATTGATTTCATCATCATCAGGGACCATGCCTGCTGGCGTAGGTGATCATGTCTCTTCACAACTTTTGATCTCGACGGTTATTTATCATTTCTGTTATTGACCTACTGCCAAACTATTGTCTTAAGCTGTCTGGTATCTTTCCTCTTTGCGTTCCACTGTTTCTTCGTTCATCGATTTTCCCAGTTGTTACAATATATTACAGCTGTTCCCTTCTCATTATGTGGGCCAAAAAATGATGATTGTTTCTTCCTAATATTGGAAATTAGCTCTCTTTTTGCTTTGGCCTCTTTCAGAACGTTTTCATTACTTTTCTTAACTGTCCATGGTATTCTCAACATTCTTCTGTATAACCACATTTCTACAGCGTCCAGTGATTTGGTTTAGTTTGGACTAGCTGGTTATAAATGACACTTATTGTGGGAATGATTGTAAAATAGATGCGCAGGAAAAGATTACTCTCAAATTAATTTTTTAAATGCTATACACATTACAAACTGGAAAATATTCCTAAAATAAAATATGATAAGGTCAGTTGCAATAATAAGGTGGAATGTGCTGCACGTCATTTGAACGTAAAATTATTGGCGGGTAAATATGTAACATTAAACTTCTGAACTCTTTCTGTACTGTTCGACGTGTGCCATGTCACTTCGGTCGTGTACGTTGTGCCGCATATTGCGTCATCCTCAATTTGATTAGTGTTTATTCTCATCAAACCATATTCTATTTACATGTCTTGTATCATCTTGGCGATGAAATCTAATTCCTTCTTTAATTATATAAAAATGCATATACATTATGTTAAATATTATGTAAATATAAACATGTAGATTTATATTTAAAACCATTAAAAATTCTGTCTATAAAATCCCTACTGCTGAATTGATAAAAAACATTCCGTGATGAGGGAGTTAAACATATGGACATCATAGAAGGAAGAGAATCGTTGCTGCAAGAACTGTTCAACTAAAGGAGCGACCAGGTCTTGGTGACTGGCCTGAAAATAAAAGAGATGTAAGATGACGCTGTACTTCAGGCAACATTAAATGTGAACTTCAAGCATATTAACAGAGAAGAAAACTTCATTGAACTCATGCATGTGTCAGCGTTATAAAAATGGCAAATATAAATTAAATCCAAGAGATAGTATCAGAGGAAAGGATTAGTGCTGCTGGCAATGTTTATAGACGATTATGTAGTGGAATAGAAGGTTGTTCATTGAGTCTCAGAGCAAGACTGGATTAGAGAGTTTTTTTCTGATGTATAATCAAAGATGATTAAATAGGACATATGGTTTATATCGGAGGTCGTTGAGTATGTTATTGGAGGTTGTTGAGTATGTTAATATTGGAGGTTGTTGAGAATATTACTATTGGAGGTTGTTGAGTGTGTTACTATAGGAGGTTGTTGCGTATATTACTAATAGAGGTCGTTGAGTATGTTACTATAAGAGGTTGTTGAGTGTGTTACTATTGGAGGTTGTTGGGTTTGTTACTATTGGAGGTTGTTGAGTATGTTACTATTGGAGGTTGTGAAGAATGTTACTATTGGAGGTTGTTGAGTATGTTACTATTGGAGGTTGTTGAGAAAGTTACTATTGGAGGTTGTTGAGAATGTTACTATTGGAGGTTGTTGAGTCTGTTACTATTGGAGGTTGTTGAGAATGTTACTATTGGGGGTTGTTGAGAATGTTACTATTGGAGGTTGTTGAGAATGTTACTATTGGAGGTTGTTGAGAATGTTACTATTGGAGGTTGTTGAGAATATTACTATTGGAGGTTGTTGAGTCTGTTACTATTGGAGGTTGTTGAGAATGTTAGTATTGGGGGTTGTTGAGAATGTTACTATTGGAGGTTGTTGAGAATGTTACTATTGGAGGTCGTTGAGTCTGTTACTATTGGAGGTCGTTGAGAATGTTACTATTGGAGGTTTTGAGTATGTTACTATTGGAGGTCGTTGGGGCTGTTACTATTGGAAGTCGTTAAGGTTGTTACTATTGGAGGTTGTTGAGGCTGTTACTATTGGAGGTTGTTGAAGCTGTTACTTTTGGAGGTTGTTGAGTATGTTACTATTGGAAATCGATGAGTATGTTACTATTGGAGGTCGTTGAGGCTGTTACTATTGGAGGACGTTGAGAATGTTACTATTGGAGGTTGTTGAGTATGTTACTATTGGAGCTTGTTGAGAATGTTACTATTGGAGGTTGTTGAGTATGTTACTATTGGAGATTGTTGAGAATGTTACTATTGTAGGTTGTTGATTATGTTACTATTGGAGGTTGTTGAGAATGTTACTATTGAAGGTCGTTGAGAATGTTACTATTGGAGGTTGTTGAGAATGTTAGTATTGGAGATTGTTGAGTCTGTTACTATTGCAGGTTGTTGAGAATGTTACTATTGGAGGTTGTTGAGTCTGTTACTATTGGAGGTTGTTGAGAATGTTACTATTGGAGGTTGTTGAGAATGTTACTATTGGAGGTTGTTGAGAATGTTACTATTGGAGGTCGTTGAGTCTGTTACTATTGGAGGTTGTTGAGTATATTGTTATTGGAGGTCGTTGAGTCTGTTACTGTTGGAGGTTGTTGAGGCTGTTAATATTGGAGGTCGTTGAGTATGTTAGCATTGGAGGTCGTTGAGGCTGTTACTATTGGAGGTTGTTGAGGCTGTTATTATTGGAATTTATTGATTATGTTACTATTTGAGGTCGTTGAGTATGTTACTATTGGAGGTCGTTGAGGCTGTTACTATTGGAGGTTGTTGAGGCTGTTACTATTGGATGTTGTTGAGTATGTTACTATTGGAGGTCGTTGAGGCTGTTGCTATTGGAGGTCGTTGAGGCTGTTTCTATTGGAGGTTGTTGAGAATATTACTATTGGAGGTTGTTGAGTATGTTACTATTGGAGGTTGATGAGAATGTTACTATTGGAGGTTGTTGAGAATGTTACTATTGGAGGTTGTTGAGAATGTTACTATTGGAGGTTGTTGAGTCTGTTACTATTGGAGGTTGTTGAGAATGTTACTATTGGAGGTTGTTGAGTATGTTACTATTGGAGGTTGATGAGAATGTTACTATTGGAGGTTGTTGAGAATGTTACTATTGGAGGTTGTTGAGAATATTACTATTGGAGGTTGTTGAGTCTGTTACTATTGGAGGTTGTTGAGAATGTTAGTATTGGGGGTTGTTGAGAATGTTACTATTGGAGGTTGTTGAGAATGTTACTATTGGAGGTCGTTGAGTATGTTACTATTGGAGGTCGTTGAGGCTGTTACTATTAAAGGTTGTTGAGGCTGTTACTATTGGAGGTTATTAAGAATGTTACTATTGGAGGTTGTTGAGAATGTTACTATTGGAGGTTGTTGAGAATGTTACTATTGGTGGTTTTTTAGTATGTTACTATTGGAGGTTGTTGAGAATGTTACTATTGGAGGTTGTTGAGTATGTTATTATTGGAGGTTGTTGAATATGTTACTATTGGAGGTTGTTGAGAATGTTACTATTGGAGGTTGTTGAGTCTGTTACTATTGGAGGTCGTTGAGTATGCTACTATTGGAGGTTGTTGAGTATGTTGCTGTTGGAGGTTGTTGATAATGATACTATTGGAGGTTGTTGAGTCTCTTACTATTGGAGGTTGTTGAGTGTGTTACTACTGGAGGTCGTTGAGTATGTTCCTATTGGAGGTTATTGAGTATGTTATTATTGGAGGTTGTTGAGTATGTTACTTTTGGAGATTGTTGAGTATGTTACTATTGGAGGTTGTTGAGTATGTTACTATTGGAGGTTGTTGAGTATGTTATTATTGGAGGTTGTTGAGTCTGTTACTATTGGAGGTCGTTGAGTATGTTACTATTGGAGGTTATTGAGGATGTTACTATTGGAGGTTGTTGAGTATGTTACTACTTTAGGTTGTTGAGTATGTTACTATTGGAGGTTGTTGAGTATGTTACTATTGGAGGTTGTTGAGTATGTTACTATTGGAGGTTGTTGAGTATGTTACTACTTTAGGTTGTTGAGTATGTTACTATTGGAGGTTGTTGAGTATGTTACTATTGGAGGTTATTGAGTATGTTACTGTTGGAGGTTGTTGAGTATTTTACTACTGTTGGTTGTTGAGTATGTTGCTACTGTAGGTTGTTGAGTATGTTGCTACTGTAGGTTGTTGAGTATGTTGCTATTGTAGGTTGTTGAGTATGTTGCTACTGTAGGTTGTTGAGTATGTTGCTACTGTAGGTTGTTGAGTATGTTGCTACTGTAGGTGGTTGAGTATGTTGCTACTGTAGGTTGTTGAGTATGTTACTACTGTAGGTATTTGAGTATGTTCCTACTGTAGGTTGTTGAGTATGTTGCTACTGTAGGTTGTTGAGTATGTTGCTACTGTAGGTTGTTGAGGATGTTGCTGCTGTAGGTTGTTGAGTTGTTTAGAATCGTAGTTTATGTCTTGCTAAACTGGCATCAGACTTTCTTAGTGAGTGTCCAATCGATCTCCATTTTCTACACATGATGTGTTGCAAGATAGACCCTTCTTTTGCTCTCTGCTGGATATATAAACGGTATATAGCCATAGATTTAATGCAAAAATATAGCTACGCCATGGGTCACTACAATTATATTTCAGTTAGAAAGGAAGCTCAGTTTAATCACATTCATGTTTGTGTTAAACAAGTATGGGACGCAACAAAAGACAAATAATACTTGCTCCTATTTGAAACATTTTAATCCTTGTTCTATCTTATTCTCGTAAAATTGATATATGCACTTGTATGGTGTTTTTAGATAGCTGGTTTGTTAAACGATGAAGTTTTAAAACAAGTAAAAATGAAAAGTGAACTACTAAATACAATTAGAACAAGACAAATTTTGCGATTTTTGCGATTTAAAAGACACAACAGCCAACTAAAAGTAATCCTGGAGGGGAAAATACAAGGTAAAAGAGGCAGAGGCAGACAAAGACTAACATAAACGAGTAACATCAAAAGATGGACAAACCAGCCTATGACAACCTGCACCATCAAAGCAAGAGACAGAGCAGAATGGCGCTCCATGGTAGTCAACCTTCGTTGCGGAGATGTCACTCGATGATGATGATTGTATTTTTATTATCGTTTAGTTAACCAGCTTTACCGCAGACCTGCCAGTTGACATCTTACATCTGTGATTATATAAACATGTTAATTTATAACAGTACAGATTGTTTCTGTATCTGCACGTACGTTCACTACAAATTGTATTCTTCCCCAACCAAAGCAAATGCTGGCCAAATTGTAGAACACAATCTTTAAAAGACGCGTTCCTATAGTTTGATCAGAATTTTTGCCCAAATTCAGCGTAAATTTTCTCTGAAATTGTTTGGTGTACTGCTCTAACACTTTGCATACAATCTTAATCTTCCCCGATATTCATACAATATTTTTAACCATTATAAAACAGATCTGGTGTAGGATTTTGATTGTATAGATTATGTAAACAACACAAGAGGCTTTATGGATAGACAATTACATGTTTTGCAGCTAATTCCTTCACCCGTTCAATAAAGTGCACATTATCACATTTTAATTTTAAAAAAGAAAGGCATGTAAACTTCAAAGCGCACAGGATCTTCTCGTTGAACTTGGCTAATGACCTTATGAGCACCGATTCTTCAATGTGAAGGACGTTGTTAATACTAATAGTAAGGGTGTAACTGAAAACTGGGAGAACTATCTCATTTCTCTCAATCAAAATGAATTTAAAGTGAACATTCATCACTAGGCAACAGGTAAATTTAGTTTTGTGCAAGAAAGCAAAAAGTGATCGATAATATCACAACACTGAAGAACCAGAGAAGGCAGCACGAGTTGTGTGTAGATAGAAACTATTATGCGGTGTATCAAACAAGGCTTCCAATCTATCGTCAATCAAGGTTGTAAAGGGGGGGGGGGGAATAAACGAGTGGATGAGTTTGATGTTATTGGACGTGAGGTTTTGAAACAAATATTTTTAGTGAATGAACATGTTACTCTCGAGCAACGTCAAGGTAAGGTACAGGCGAAGTGCAAATATTCCACTTTCAAAAACGAGATGTGACCAACACAGACATGCACACACAAAGACACGAGATAAGGCTAACATAAACATGTACACAAAGATATGAGACATCACTAACCCATACATGCACACACAAAGATATGACACATGACCAACACAGATACACACTAAGATATGAGACATCACTAACCCATACATGCATACACAAAGATATGATACATGACCAACACAGACATGCACACACAAAGACACGAGATATGACTAACATAAACATGCACACAAAGATATGAGACATCACTAACCCATACATGCACACATAAAGATATGTGACATGACCAACACGGACACACCAAGACACGAGATATGACCAACATGACACAAACCAAGATATGAGACATGGCCAGCACACACACACACACACACACACACGCACGCACGCACGCACACACACACACACACAAGCTAAGATATGAGCCATGGCTAGCAAAGAAACACACTAAGATATGAGCCATGACTAGCACAGAAACACATTAAGATATGAGCCATGGCTAGCACGTAAATACACTAAGATATGAGCCATGGCTTCACGGAAACACATTAAGACATGAACCATTGCCAGTACGGAAATACACTAAGATATGAGCCATGGCCAGCACAGAAAAACACCAAAATATGAGCCATGGCTTCACGGAAACACATCAAGACACGAACCATGTGTAGCACAGAAACACATCAAGATACCAGCCATGGCTAGCACGGAAACACATTAAGACATGAACCATTGCCAGTACAAAAATACACTAAGATATGAGCCATGGCCAGCACAGAAAAACACCAAAATATGAGCCATGGCTTCACGGAAACACATCAAGACACGAACCATGTGTAGCACAGAAACACATCAAGATACCAGCCATGGCTAGCACGGAAACACATTAAGACATGAACCAAGATCGGAAATGCACCAAGATATGAGCCATGGACATCAGGAACCGTGTACCCCACTCAGAAAACATGGCATGTTCGCTAGAAGTAGAACAGTCTGAACTATCAGGATGAACACCTTGTTGCTAGAACTGGGGTGTAGGAGACATGGGAATGCCCTGCCTGCAGTGGCACCAATCTATTCCAAAGTCCATAGACCACGGAACATGCCTAGGGCAGACGATGAAGCAGTCACTGGGTGAACACGGAGAGAAAGGAAAGTGATTCATTTATACCGTAAGAATAGATACTAACCAGCTGACACTGCCAAGCTACAACAAAGGAAAATCTGGCCTCAAAGAACGAGAAAAATCAAGAAACAAAAATGGCATCATAGAAATTCTGCAGCAGGCCAGATACAACTGTTTCAACAAAGCAAAGCGCATCTCCCCACAATCTCCTGTAACATACATGGGTATGACAATATTTAAAATATATATATATATATATATATATATATATATATATATAGGCGCCTATAAATTAAACAAAGCTATTAAAAAACTAAACAGAGCTATTAAAAAACTAAACAGAGCTATTAAAAAAACAAAACAGAGCTATTAAAAAACTGAACAGAGCTATTAAAAAACTAAACAGAGCTATTAAAAAACTAAACAGAGCTATTAAAAAACTAAACAGAGCTATTAAAAAACTAATCAGAGCTATTAAAAAACTAAACAGAGCTATTAAAAAACTAAACAGAGCTATAAAAAACAGAGCTATTAAAAAACTAAACAGAGCTATTAAAAAACTAAACAGAGCTATTAAAAAACTAAACAGAGCTATTAAAAAAACAAAACAGAGCTATTAAAAAAACTAAACAGAACTATTAAAAAAACTAAACAGAGCTATTAAATAACTATACAGAGCTATTAAAAAAACTAAACAGAGCTATTAAAAAAGCTAAACAGAGCTATTAAAAACAGAAAAGAGCTATTAAAAAACTAAACAGAACTATTAAAAAAACAAAACAGAGCTATTAAAAACTATACAGAGCTATTAAAAAAGTAAACAGAGCTATTAAAAAAATAAACAGAGCTATTAAAAAAACAAAACAGAGCTATTTAAAAAAACTAAACAGAGCTATTAAAAAACTAAACAGAGCTATTAAAAAACTAAACAGAGCTATTAAAAAAGCTAAACATAGTTATTAAAAAAACTAAACAGAGCTATTAAAAAACTAAACAAAGCTATTTAAAAAAACTAAACAGAGCTATTAAAAAAGCTAAACAGAGCTATTAAAAAAGCTAAACAGAGCTATTAAAAAAAACTAAACAGAGCTATTAAAAAACTAAACAGAGCTATTAAAAAAACTAAACAGAGCTATTTAAAAACTAAACAGAGCTATTAAAAAACTAAACAGAGCTATTAAGAAAACTAAACAGAGCTATTAAAAAAGCTAAACAGAGCTATTAGAAAAGCTAAAGAGAGCTATTAAAAAAAAAACTAAACAGAGCTATTAAAAAAAAACTAAACAGAGCTATTAAAAAATGAAACAAAGCTACTAAGTTAGACAACATTCCCAGGCTAGATGCTATGAATGCTGGAGACAAGGACCTCTAAATTGTGTGGTTACATTGCCTGCAGCAATTCTCTTCTTACACAAGAAACAGAAGTTGCTTTTACAGTTCCAACACCTGATATGGTTATTATGGTCCATCCCTTTGACATTCATCTGCCCGCACGCAGGGTAAAGTATGCGTTTCTTAGCCAGTTCGGGATTTACTGCAATGCGTACCTGAATTCGAAGAAAGCCCCCAGCTGGACGTCTCACTGTATTGACAACTGGCACGGGCTCTGGGAGAGTGTTCAGGACACAGGAATCGGCACCAAAATGATCGTAGCCCTCAATCGCTTTCCCACACAACCAGCAAAAGAACTGTCCACACCCGCAGGTCATTTTGTTGCATCCATAAACTTTCTCAATAGGAATTCTGCATTTTGGACACCTTTTTGCAAAAAACTAATCTGTGGAAGGTTGTAGGAAGCGCTGGTTTAACTTTTCAAAAATCGCATTTAAGGCAGAAACATTATTTGTGAGGAGCCACGATTGACTGCTTCTTGGAGTTGATACCTGATATTGGACACTAAAAAACTTTCTAGTTGCATTAGTAGTTTAGTTAGTTAGTTTGTTAAGTTAGTTAGTTGTAGTCAGTTAGTTAGTTATAGCTCGTTTCAAATCACGTGCCCAACTTCAAAACGCTATTACTCAGTAACCGTTTGTTAAAAACTGTTGACATTTTCCAAATGTTATTAGAATGCAAAAGACCCTTTAAATGTATATTTAACAAATATCTTGCAGCTGCAGTTTTCTTAAAGCGGCGAATTTCTTTGATGTTTGTCAAAATTGTAAATTGTGAACCCCTAAATAATAGAAATTACCGTAGTTGCTGGTCTATGATTAATTTTCACTAGGTAAAGGCGTGGCCGTAATGGGGAAATAACCTAATAAGACAAAACACCAGGAGAATTATTGTCTTCTCAGTTCGAGGACGGACGATAATATCAAGGTATACCTGTATGTCCAATTTTCATAGTTGTGTGTCCTGATAAGGACCGTTTGTTGAACTAATTTAAGGTAATATAAGGGCCAACATTGTGGGGGCTATATACTTCATTCTGAATCAGACGAGTCTAAAAGATTAATAACTGTTTGGGGTTGAACATTCCACAAACCATCATTTTTCCAATATTCCTCTTCCTGTTTTAAGACGTGGTCTTCACATTTAGCCCAATAATCTTTGTCTATATTTAATAAAGCGAGATTAGCAAGAGTCTTTACATCGCATATTTTAAATGTATTTTCACCTGCCACTTGTCCTTTTAATTTTGCCCAGATTAGCTCTATTGGATTTAAATGAGCATGGTAAGGTGGCAGCCTCAAACTTATATGACCGTGCTCTTGGATAATCTTATCTATTTGAAAAATCTTTGTCCTTTGTTTTTGCTTTACTAGAGATAGTAATTCAGGTTTTAAGTACATGTTATTAAATTGTATGTGCTCCTTTGTGAGCCATATCTTAATAGCATCTTTTGTACTGGATGACGTCGGGACTTTATCTTCAAGTGCAACAATGTTGTGGTACGCTGCATTGTCCATTATTAGGCAAGATGGTCGATCTAGTGATGGGAGAACAGAATTTTCAATCCAATGTCTAAATATGTGACCATTCATCTCAGAGCGATAATCCCGATTGTCTATGAATTTTGAAAGAAAAATGAGCTCTGCATTCTGTATTAGTCCATGTAGTCGACTACCTGCATGAGCAATTATCAAGCGCTGTCCTTTGCTGCTAGGTATTAATCTCTTAATCTTTCCATCTGATGACTGCCATTCCCTTTGGTTAGTGTGGTGAGCATTGATCCATGTTTCATCCAAGTGCACAATATCATAACCTTGCTTGTGCACCTCTTTTACTTCACGTAAGTATCTGCTTCTCATGACTACTATATGTGGCTTCTCACAGATGATGTTGCGTCTATTGGAATACTTTCTGAATGTAAAGCCTGCAGCTCTCACATTCCTTCATAATGTAGACTTTGATATTTCAATACTGTTGTTCTTTTTCAGCGATACTTTTAATTTTCTTATTGTAACAGTTTCATTCATACCCAACATTTTGCGAATTTCACTTCTAATAAGTTCACTGTCGAAATTATCCAACATGTTTGCTCTTCCTTGTGATTTTGTATATTTTGAACATTGACGGTCACGTGCTTGAATCCAGCGATTAAATGACCGTTTAGATAAATCCAAAATGTGTCTTGTCCTATTCTCAGGGTTTTCTAAAGAATGAAATAATCTTCCTCGTTTAGCCTCTTTGCAAAAATAGTCATACATTTTTATTGCGATGTTTTGTAAACTGCAGAATTTCATTTTAAGACTCATGATAAATGTTATCGTTCCACGTCTCTACCTATGAATGAACGGAAATGGAACACACAATTTCTCGTGTTTTTTACAAGTGTCTAATTGTGTCAAAAAACCACGGTAAAAGCGTGCAAATACGTCAATTTTACCGTGTATGGATTTTTACTCGCTATTTTTAACTTAAAATACTGTAAACATTAAGTTTTGACTACATCAATGGGTCGTTATAAATTTATATAAATTAAATAAGCAACAATAATAACTAAATGTTTTTTTTTTATGAAATTAATTCCCTGTAGGGTTCTAATCATTATAACTTTACATGCAAATTTTGAACAACTTACAACAAGCGGTTAAAAAGCTATCGATTTTAAAAGTTGGGCACGAGTTATGAAACAAGCTATAGCTAGTTACTTAGTTAGTTAGTTAAATAGTTAGTTAGTTAGTTAAATAGTTAGTTAGTTAGCTAGTTACTTAGTTAGTTAGTTAGTTAAATAGTTAGTTAGTTAGTTAGTTAGCTAGTTACTTAGTTAGTTAGTTAGTTGGTAGGTTGGTTAGTTAGTTAGTTGTAGTCAGTCAGTCAGTTAGGTAGTTAGGTAGTTAGTTAGCTAGTTATTTAGTTACTTAGTTAGCTAGTTAGTTAATAAGTTAGCTAGTTAGTTAGTTACTAGTTAGTCAGTTAGCAAGTTAGTTAGTTATATAGTTAGTTAGTTAGTTAGCTAGCTAGTTTAGTATGTTAGTTAGTAAGTTAGTTAGCTAGTTAGTTAGTTACTTAGTTAGTTAGCTAGCTAGTTTAGTTAGTTAGTTTGTTAGTTAGTTAGTTGGTTGGTTGGTTGGTTGGTTGGTTGGTTGTTTGGTTAGTTAGTTAGTTAGTTAGTTAGCTAGTTTAGTTAGTTAGTTAGTTAGGTAGTTAGTTAGTTAGTTAGTTGGTTGGTTGGTTGGTTGGTTGGTTTTTTGGTTGGTTGGTTGGTTGGTTGGTTAGTTAGTTAGTTAGTTAGTTAGCTTTCTAGCTAGCTAGTTTAGTTAGTTAGTTAATTAGTTATTTAGTTAGTTAGTTAGTTAGTTAGTTAGTTAGTTAGTTAGTTAGTTAGTTAGTTAGTTAGTTAGTTAGTTAGTTAGTTAGTTAGTTAGTTAGTTAGTTAGTTAGTTAGTTAGTTAGTTAGTTAGTTAGTTAGTTAGTTAGTTAGTTAGTTAGTTAGTTAGTTAGTTAGTTAGTTAGTTAGTTAGTTAGTTAGTTAGTTAGTTAGTTAGTTAGTTAGTTAGTTAGTTAGTTAGTTAGTTAGTTAGTTAGTTAGTTAGTTAGTTAGTTAGTTAGTTAGTTAGTTAGTTAGTTAGTTAGTTAGTTAGTTGTAGTCAGTCAATTAAATGGCTAACTGGTTAGGTCCTCTTAGGTCTAACACGTGTCATGAATAATAATCATAAATTTCTAACACTTCCCTGCCAGGTCATACATGTCTTGATTTCCTCATAAGCCTATATCAGTAGTAGTAAATCAAACTTACTACATTGGAACACACCACAGCCACCATGTCTAATGGTGAGTAATGCCACATACAAAATGGCACATTCCGGGAGAGAAATAAATAAGAAGGTAATTAGATTACCTGGTCCACTTCGCATTTACGATAGAAGATAAAGCTGGTCCAAAAATGTTGGGACTTGTGAGTATTTCCATTGACCATTGATGGCTCACTATAATTATTAAAACCTTTAATTGTTTCTCTGACTTTATGGGATTATCCCATTAGTGAGGTCTAGTGAGGAGATATGCATGACCTTTCGAAAAAGACGTCCAGTGACAGATTATATGTTGCTAAAAGTTAAACATGGAAATAACAACGTAAAACCAACTAAAATATAAAAGTAGAAACAACGGAAATATTAAAGTAGAAACAACGAAAATATTAAAGTAGAAACAACGGAAATATTAAAGTAGAAACAACGAAAATATTAAAGTAGAAACAACGAAAATATTAAAGTAGAAACAACGAAAATATTAGGTTAGAAACAACGAAAATATTAAAGTAGAAACAACGAAAATATTAGGGTAGAAACAACGAAAATATAAAAGTAGAAAAAAACGAAAATATTTGGGTAGAAAGAACGAAAATATTAAAGTAGAAACAACGAAAATATTAAAGTAGAAACAACGAACATATTAAAGTAGAAACAACGAAAATATTAAAATAGAAACAACGAAAATATTAAAGTAGAAACAAAGAAAATATTAAAGTAGAAACAACGAAAATATTAGGGTAGAAACAACGAAAATATTAAAGTAGAAACAACGAAAATATTAGGGTAGAAACAAGGAAAATATTAAAGTAGAAACAACGAAAATATTAGGGTAGAAACAAGGAAAATATTAAAGTAGAAACAAAGAAAATATTAAAGTAGAAACAACGAAAATATTAGGGTAGAAACAACGAAAATATTAAAGTAGAAACAACGAAAATATTAGGGTAGAAACAAGGAAAATATTAAAGTAGAAAGAACAATCTACTCAACTTTAGCAAGCCTCAACAACTGTCCTGTAGAGTTGATCTCAAGCTGTTTCTTACCTTCAATCTACTCAAGTTTAGCAAGCCTCAACAACTGTCCTATAGAGTTGATCCCAGGCTGTTTTTTACCGTTAATCTGTTCAGGTTTAGCAAGTCTCAACAACTGTCCTATAGAGTTGATCCCAGGCTGTTTTTTACCGTTAATCTGTTCAGGTTTAGCAAGTCTCAACAACTGTCCTATAGAGTTGATCCCAGGCTGTTTTTTACCGTTAATCTGTTCAGGTTTAGCAAGCCTCAACAACTGTCTTATAGAGTTGATCCCAAGCTGTTTCTCACCATCAATTTACTAAGTTTTTGCTTTGTCCCTTGTTTTTGCTTGTTATTTACCTCATGTAGAACAAGACATGTTTCTTCATATAAAAAAACAGTTGTGTATGTCCTTGTGTATGTCCTTGTGTATGTCCTTGTGTATGTCCTTGTGTATATCCTTGTGTATGTCCTGTTTATTTAGTTCACAGCAGATGTTTAAAACAATAACGAGAAGACAAAACATCTTTAAAATTTAGAACATCGACGTCGAACTTGTAGGTCCCAGCATAGGAAAATGTCAATGTTCGGGATTATATTGACGTGAAGATAATACTTGATGATAGTGGAAAGATTTGATTGAGCGCGTTCATCAACAGTAAATAGAAGGTATAGTGAATCGATGTCTTCGTTTGTTCAAACTGAATTTGACGTATGGATTAGGATATGAAGCACATGAATGTATTGATGGAATAATTTGTCATGACTGGTTCACTGAGTTCCTGATAAACACGGGAGACTGAATATATTTTGTTAGCTTGGACGTAGTGTAACTGTGTGTTCAGGTATGACTAATCTCAGGAGGGATTGAGATAATAATGCATTGTGTTTAAAGAATAAACAGGCAACTTAAAGATGAGTCTTCTGACTAACAGAAATATAATTTTTATATGTTTGGACGTCAGCATGAGAGACCACAACAATTAGCGAATTGAAATCTTTTGGGAGCTTGCAAGAATAGCGGTTACTTTAATAGCAGTCTGTGTAGCAAATCTCTCTCTCTCTCTATCTACCTATATATATATATATATATATATCTGCGATCAAGACTCAGAGTAGGATTCCAGACTCTCTCATGAAGTCAGCGTCTGTTTAAGCGAATAGATTGCCCCATATAGACTCTCTTCCAGGGAGGTGGGTGTGGACCACATTGCTCTTCTCATGTCTGTGTACTGGGGGCAATCCTGTAGAACATGTTTTGTAGTCATATTGTCCAGTGTACAGTGGCATAGGCTGGTTGTATCTATTTTGAATTTGGTGAACACGTGATTTCTCATTCTATTGTGGCCAGTGCGTAGGCGAAGTATGATGACTTGGTCCCTCCTTGATAGTTGGTGGTATCCGTCACTCTCGTTATGCTTTTGGTGTTCTTGTTTCCAATTTACATGGAACTGACCTTTGTGGATGGATTTGGCTTCATTATAACTGAGCGGATGCTTCTCTTGTGGTAATCTCCCTCCCTCTTTAGCTAATTTGTCTGCGCGTTCGCTCCCGTGTATATTACAGTGTGATGGAATCCACTGAATGACTATTCTCTGGAAGTTATTGCATAGTTGGTCCAGGGCTGTTCTCAAGTCATCTAGTTCATTGTTCTTGGGTCTTTTTAGAGCTGATAGTACTGACAGTGCATCAGTCAGTATCACCAATTTATTGTGCATGTTATTTTTGTGTTGAGTAGCCAGTGTTGCAGCATCTCTGATGGCCTCAGTTTCTGCTTTAAAGTTGTTTGAGAATTTTCCAGTAGCTATTGACTTGGTGATCTCGTCCTGGTTATTCAGCGTCTAGAACACACATCCACCTCCATTTCTGGTGGCATCTGTAGCAGTGCCGTCTGTGTATATGTGGGACCAAGAGTCATGTGGATAGGTATTGTGTATGTGTGTTTCTGCTACGTGTTTTCTTTCTGTGTCTGATTGGGTGCCTTTTTTCATGATTCCTGTTATATTTTTTTTAAGTTCTGGTATTTTATGTTTCCCATGAGGAGACATATCAGATGGGCCCAAGGGTTTCGATATTGTTTGGGAAAGTACTGGGTCTCCAGTAGTTAGTTCATTGGCAATTTCAGCGAAGTTGCTCCTCTTTAGTCGTACAATTCCAGAACCAGTTATTCTTTGGTGCATGGGGTGGCTAAGGAACCTTCTATATTTCTCCGCTTGTTGCAATATTTTAGTGAACCGTCTGTCATTTAAGGGTTGTAAACTTGTTACTGTTTCTAGAGTCTTGATAGGTGTAGATTTCATAGCACCAGTGATGATACGGGAAACTTGGTTCTGTGTTCTGTTAATTTTGCTAAGGTGTGATTTGGAAGCCACAGCCCAAGCTGTGACTCCATACTCTGAACTGGTCTGACTCTTCCTACGTATAATCTTTTCAAAATATTGCTGTCTGCCTCCCCCCTCCCCCCTCCCCCCGTCAGTCCGTTCCTGCCAATTTCTTCATAATATTTGTTCGTTTTCTGGCTTTTTTTCTTGCTCTGTCTATCTGATTTTTCCACGTCATTCTGCGATTCATGGTGACGTCACGATATGTTGGGTTTTGGTCAAAAGGGTGTGTATGGTCTTTTATCTTCAAGTTTGTAGAGAGTGTTATAGGCATGCTTCCCATTGGCGTGAGTGCGTGGCATCCTGATTTTTGTAGTGCGCCTTTTGGCTGGTTGCCTCCGACTTCAGCACTTAAAATTGCTAGAGCAGACTGTGGTCTTGCACGGGTGTAGGAAGGCCTGGCCAGTCTTGGTTTTCAGTCCCTGGTGACTGTTAAGCCCCATCCCCACGACAAGGAGCTGGCCTTGATGGAGTTACATTTGATAACAAACTATCTTGGAAACAGCAGATAAATAAGGCAACCCAAAAAGCAAGGAGAAAATTGGCTATTCTAAGAAAGCTGTGTGGAACTACGTGGGGTGCGAGTGGGAAAATACTCAGTAAAGTTTACCAACAGAGTATACGCCCACATTTAGAATATGGATCATCTGCATGGTGTTCAGCATCAAACACCACACTTCAAGAACTGGATAAAGTACAAAACCAGGCACTTAGGGTCATCACAGGAGCAATGAAATCAACACCAATATTAGAGATGGAGAAATTGTGGAGGATACCAGCACTGAGAGAACGGAGGGACACAAAGGTGCTGATACAGGCAGAAAAATTTGCTTGCATGCCGAGACATCCAATGAAGGACCGATTCCAAAATCTTGCATTGGGACGACTTAAGAGAAGCAGTTTTATCCACCAAGCCAAGCGTATTAGTAGACAAACACCAGACATGCCAAGAGCTGTTAACCCCCTACTGCCCATACCAGAACAGACTCCCTGGACAGAGGAATCTGGATTATCAGTTCAAATACGGACAGAAGTGAAAGGAATAGTTGATAAAGAGGAACAGAATAGTCTACAGCGAAAAACAATAACTCTCAGTTTCCTGGATGAAGAATACCCACAAGACCTATGGATTCGTGTGTATACAGATGGATCAGCACAGAATGCAGTAAAAAATGGGGGAGCAGGTGCATATATAGAATACCCAAATAACACTAGGGATATGAATAAAATAGCAACAGGGAAATATTGTCACAATTATGATGCAGAAATACAAGCAATAAAGTTAGCAATAGAAAAACTGCTGAACATTAATCTTAGCCCGCAGCCTGTAGTGTTTTTGACAGATGCAAGATCAGTACTCCAGGCACTACAATCCAGAAAATTACCACATCTGCAGACCTTATTGACTGAACTCTGCAAGCACCACAGGGTTGCCCTGCAGTGGATCCCATCTCACTGTGGAATACCAGGAAATGAGAAAGCAGATCAGTTGGCAAAGGAAGGTTCAACAGGCACACAACTAGATACACCTGTTACATACCATCATAAGAAACAGATAATCAAATCAATCAGAGGACCACAAGCCCCAAATCAGGATGCCTTTTATAATATGAATAGATATGAACAAGTTATCATTATACGTCTCAGAACAGGACACAATCGACTCCATAGTCACATGTATACAAAATTCAAGATCGGCACCTCAACTACTTGTACATGTGGACAGGCGCCCCAGACTGCTGAACACATACTTCAAGACTGCACTGAATATAGTAGACTGAGGAAAATCCATTGGCCCATAGATACAACACTACAGACAAAACTATATGGGCCACTGCAAGAATTACAAAAGACAGTAACATTTATACAGGAAACGACATTGCAGATATAGACAATGCTTCAGGCGAACGAAAGATAGATAGATAGGTAGAGAGTGTGTTTCTTGATAGGCTGAAAACTATATATTTAGTTTATTTTTCGTTGATTGGTAAGAACCAGGTGTTCGTCCATTTTTCAAGTTCACCTAGGGCATCTTGCATCCTGGGTCCAGCCACCGACATACTTTTCTCGCGAGCCCATAATGCCTGATCATCTGCGTATATTGCTGAGTGTATTCTGGGTGGAATGTCCATTACGATGTCATTTATGAAAATTAAAAAGAGTGTTGGGGACAAGACTCTGCCTTGTGGGACACCTTGTTCGATAGAGACCTTCTCACTTAGTTGACCTTGAACTTGTACTCTGGCCGTTCTATCCTGAAGGTATTGAGAGACTCAATTGAATAAACGACCCTGGATGCCAAGTCTGGATACTCTGTCAAAAGTCTTCTCCATGTCGACCCACACTGCCAGTGCGTGTTTCTTTTCTTGTAGAGCATCCTCTATTTCCTGAGCGATGTAGGTGACCAGGTATTCAGTTGATCTGTGCTGACGGAAACCACTTTGTTGTGGTACGATTTGTTGTTTTGTCTCCAAATGCCACACAAGTCTCCTGTTAACCAGCCCTTCCATGAGTTTACCCAGGCAGCTCAGTAGGCTACTTGGGTCTAGTGGGTCTTTTCCACGCTTGAGGATGGGCACCATAATAACTTCTTTCCAGATTGCCGGCACATGACCTCTCTTCCAGCTAGCATTTATTATCCTTAGAAGCTGGCTCTTGGCTTTCTGGCCCAGATTTAGGAGCATTTCGTTGGAGATTCCATCTTTACCAGGGGAACTTTTGAGCTTCAATCCTTTGAGGGCAACATCTGATTCAGTTGGGGTAAAGATGGTCGTCTGATGCTCTTTTAGTGCTAAAGGCATGTGTTTTGCATCTTGGTTTTCCCGTCTTGCAGCTTTCTGTTTATCTATTGGAATATTTATTCTACTAATGTTTTTGTAAGTCTCTATCAGTAGATTTGCTGCCCTTTTGCCTGTGAGGATGTTCTGATTGTGTGTTAATGATATTGGAGGTCGGCAGTTGTTTTCGTCGCTCAGAGCTTTCACAAGTTTCCAAAGTTTATGACCATTTTTGTCTAGATTAAGGCTCTCTGTTTTGTCTATCCAGCTCTGTCTTGCTGATATCACGACCTCACGTCTGTATTTGGCCGAGGCTGCTTTGTAGGCAATGTTTATCTCTGTGCTGTGTGATGTTGCAGCTAGTTCTCTGGCAGAGTCCAGTTCCTCTTCTAGTCTTTGTATTTCCTTGCTCCAGTATGGCTTATAGTTTCTTCTTGCTCCTCTAGGAATGGATTCTTTAGCAAATGAGATCTAGGAAAGAGCTTGCAAGAATAGAGACTACTATAATACCAGTCTGTGTAGCGACTGAGATCTAGGAAAGAGCTTGCAAGAATAGAGACTACTATAATACCAGTGTGTGTAACGACTGAGATCAAGGAAAGAGCTTGCAAGAATAGAGACTACTATAATACCAGTCTGTGTAACGACTGAGATCAAGGAAAGAGCTTGCAAGAATAGAGACTACTATAATACCAGTGTGTGTAACGACTGAAATCAAGGAAAGAGCTTGCAAGAATAGAGACTACTATAATACCAGTCTGTGTAACGACTGAGATCAAGGAAAGAGCTTGCAAGAATAGACTACTATAATACCAGTCTGTGTAACGACTGAGATCAAGGAAAGAGCTTGCAAGAATAGAGACTACTATAATACCAGTGTGTGTAACGACTGAGATCAAGGAAAGAGCTTGCAAGAATAGAGACTACTATAATACCAGTGTGTGTAACGACTGAGATCAAGGAAAGAGCTTACAAGAGCCATGGTTAGACTAATGTCGCCACAGCTCTCTGAATGGACCAAATGAAAGAAAGAGTTTCCTACAGTAGAATAATAAGAATGGACGGATCTTCATAATTCGCTTCCTCTGTAACGAAAATAAAGAGCTTGCTGTGTGACAGAGGATAAGCAGAATAAGATTAATATTATCAGAATTCTTTCCATTGACTCAAAGAGCTTATATAGTTACAGAAAAAACAACAACAATGGATCAAGATAGACAGAAAGTATTTATCAAAATAGAATAAAATAGGACACAAACACACACAAACACACACACATATTATGTAGTTTTATGTGCGAAGATCTGTCCACTATTCGATTGTTTGAAAACGTGTACAAGTGGAGTTCCTGCCTGGTCTGTCTGTTCACTCGACGAACTATCTGTCTCTACATCTTTCTAACTTCTACCTGCCTATTGCTTTTATGTATGTCTGTCTCACTGTTTTTATCCTTCCTACATATCTCGATATCTGTATGTTTGTCTGTCGATCTCACTGTGTTTTTCTTCCTACATATCTCGTTGTCTATCTGTTTGTCTGTCGGTATCACTGTTTCCCTTCCTACATATCTATGTGTCTGTCTGTTTGTCTGTCGGTATCACTTTTTTCCTTCCTACATATCTCGATGTCTGTCAGTCTGTTGGTCTGGCTGTCTGCCTTTCTGCTTACAGGTGTAAATGACTGTCTATCTACTTTTATATCTGCCAGTTTGATTATCTGTCTCTACATGTCTATTTGTTTATTTGATTAACTGACATCTAGAAATTTCAGACAGAATGTCTTCTCTGGTTGTCTGCTAAAATATGTGTGTTTTCATTTGTCATTTCTCTAACCTTCTTTTCCTGTCTATCAATTTATCCGTTATTTTGTGCTTCTGTGTCTTTATCTATTGTATAGCAGTCTGTTCTCTGCCTGCTTACCAATAAAAATATTTCTCTTTCTGCTTCTATATTTGCATGTCTGTCCACTTATCTGCTCCTCTCTACTTGTATCTTGTCTTTTATTGCAGTTCCACGCCTTAAATTGATTGCCTGTTTGTCTAAATTTCTGACTACCGCTTTGTATGCCTATACTATCTGTAGTTTCTCTATCTGTGAATAAAAGTATTTGTGCCTGTTTGATACATGTCTCTGCGGCATCTTGCCTGTCTGCTTATCTGCTAATTTGTCTGTCTGTTTACCTATTTGTCTGACCTCCTTTCTAGTTACATGCACGTCTCCACGTTATTCTGCCGCCTACTTACTTGACCGTCTATTTGTCTGATGTCTACATACATGCTTGTCTACCTGTTTGTCTGAAGTCTAACTGCTTGTCTTCCTATTTACCTGAAGTGTACCTGCTTGTCAACCTAAAGTCTACATGCTTGTCTACCTGTTTAACTGAAGTCTACCTGCTTGTCTGAAGTCTACCTGCTAGTCTACCCGTTTGCCTGAAATCTACCTGTTTGTCTGAAGTCTACCTGCATGTCTACCCGTTTGCCTGAAGTCTACCAGCTTGTCTGAAATGTACATGTTTGTCTGAAGTCTACCTGCTTGTCTACCCGTTTGCCTGAAGTCTACCTGTTTGTCTGAAGTCTATATATTTGTCTGAAGTCTACCTGCTAGTCTACTCGTTTGCCTGAAGTCTACCTGCTTGTCTGAAGTCTATCTGCTTGTCTGAAGTCTGCTTAATTGTCCACCTGTTTGCATGAAGTCTACCTGCTTGCCTGTCTGTTTGCATGAAGTCTACCTGCTTGCCTGTCTGTTTGCATGAAGTCTATCTGCTTGCCTGTCTGTTTGCATGAAGTCTACCTGCTTGCCTGTCTGTTTGCATGAAGTCTACCTGCTTGCCTGTCTGTTTGCATGAAGTCTATCTGCTTGCCTGTCTGTTTGCATGACGTCTACCTGCTTGCCTATCTGTTTGCATGAAGTCTACCTGCTTGCCTGTCTGTTTGCATGAAGTCTATCTGCTTGCCTGTCTGTTTGCATGACGTCTACCTGCTTGCCTATCTGTTTGCATGAAGTCTACCTGCTTGCCTGTCTGTTTGCATGAAGTCTACCTGCTTGCCTGTCTGTTTGCATGAAGTCTATCTGCTTGCCTGTCTGTTTGCATGAAGTCTATCTGCTTGCCTATCTGTTTGCATGAAGTCTACCTGCTTGCCTGTCTGTTTCCATGAAGTCTATCTGCTTGCCTGTCTGTTTGCATGAAGTCTATCTGCTTGCCTATCTGTTTGCATGAAGTCTATCTGCTTGCCTGTCTGTTTGCATGAAGTCTATCTGCTTGCCTGTCTGTTTGCATGAAGTCTATCTGCTTGCCTGTCTGTTTGCATGAAGTCTATCTGCTTGCCTGTCTGTTTGCATGACGTCTACCTGCTTGCCTGTCTGTTTGCATGACGTCTACCTGCTTGCCTGTCTGTTTGCATGACGTCTACCTGCTTGCCTATCTGTTTGCATGAAGTCTACCTGCTTGCCTGTCTGTTTGCATGAAGTCTACCTGCTTGCCTGTCTGTTTGCATGACGTCTACCTGCTTGCCTGTCTGTTTGCATGACGTCTACCTGCTTGCCTATCTGTTTGCATGACGTCTACCTGCTTGCCTGTCTGTTTGCATGACGTCTACCTGCTTGCCTGTCTGTTTGCATGACGTCTACCTGCTTGCCTGTCTGTTTGCATGACGTCTACCTGCTTGCCTGTCTGTTTGCATGAAGTCTACCTGCTTGCCTGTCTGTTTGCATGAAGTCTACCTGCTTGCCTGTCTGTTTGCATGAAGTCTACCTGCTTGCCTGTCTGTTTGCATGAAGTCTACCTGCTTGCCTGTCTGTTTGCATGAAGTCTACCTGCTTGCCTGTCTGTTTGCATGAAGTCTACCAGCTTGCCTGTCTGTTTGCATGAAGTCTACCTGCTAGGTTGAAGTCTGTTTGCATGAAGTCTATCTGCTTGCCTGTCTGTTTGCATGAAGTCTACCTGCTTGCCTGTCTGTTTGCATGAAGTCTATCTGCTTGCCTGTCTGTTTGCATGAAGTCTACCTGCTTGCCTGTCTGTTTGCATGAAGTCTACCTGCTTGCCTGTCTGTTTGCATGAAGTCTACCTGCTTGCCTGTCTGTTTGCATGAAGTCTACCTGCTTGCCTATCTGTTTGCATGAAGTCTACCTGCTTGCCTGTCTGTTTGCATGAAGTCTACCTGCTTGCCTGTCTGTTTGCATGAAGTCTACCTGCTTGCCTGTCTGTTTGCATGAAGTCTACCTGCTTGCCTATCTGTTTGCATGAAGTCTACCTGCTTGCCTGTCTGTTTGCATGAAGTCTACCTGCTTGCCTATCTGTTTGCATGAAGTCTACCTGCTTGCCTATCTGTTTGCATGACGTCTACCTGCTTGCCTGTCTGTTTGCATGACGTCTACCTGCTTGCCTGTCTGTTTGCATGAAGTCTACCTGCTTGCCTGTCTGTTTGCATGAAGTCTACCTGCTTGCCTGTCTGTTTGCATGAAGTCTACCTGCTTGTATGTTTGCCGGAATATACCTTCTGGCCTGTCTGTTTGTGTGAAGTCTGCCTACTTGTCTCCGTTTGCCCGAAGTCTGCCTGCTAGGTTGAAGTCTGTTGCAAATATGAATTAACCTTATAGTTATGGTTATTCGAAGGCCCCGGTATCACTGTTAACGAATGGAAATCCATAATTGCTCAACCGCAGTGCCAGTGGAATCATCCAAACATCTCATCGAAGATCCAAGCAATGGAGGGCAGTTGCAGTCCACATCGTACCAACCACATCACACGTTAAAAGACATAAAGTATTGTAGCACTGGCAGTGAACGCATGTGAACTGTCCTTCGTCATACGATATCATCATTCATCGTAAACAATGTGACTATAGAAACACCATTCGGATGAAAAACACAGTTCACGATGTGCACATAGCATTAAACATGACAGCAACAATGACAGAGTAAATATAGCAACACTAACAGAGTAAAGACAGCAACAATCCCAAAGTAAAGACAGCAACAATGACAGAGTAAAGACAGCAACAATCCAAAAGTAAAAACAGCAACAATGACAGAGTAAAGACAGCAACACTGACAGAGAAAAGACGGCAATACTGACAGAGTAAAGATAGCAACAATGACAGAGTAAAGACGGCAACACTGACAGAGTAAAGACAGCAGCACTGACAGAGTACAGACAGCAACAATGACAGAGTAAAGACAGCAACAATGACAGGGTAAAGACAGCAACACTGACAGAGTAAAGAAAGCAACAATGACAGAGTAAAGACAGCAACAATGACAGAGTAAAGACAGCAACAATGACAGAGTAAAGAAAGCAACAATGACAGAGTAAAGAAAGCAACAATGACAGAGTAAAGACAGCAACAATGACAGAGTAAAGACAGCAACAATGACAGGGTAAAGACAGCAACAATCCCAAAGTAAAGACAGCAACACTGACAGAGTAAAGACAGCAATAATGACAGGGTAAAGACAGCAACAATGACAGAGTAAAGACGGCAACACTGACAGAGTAAAGACAGCAACAATGACAGAGTAAAGACAGCAGCACTGACAGAGTAAAGACAGCAACAATGACAGGGTAAAGACAGCAGCACTGACAGAGTAAAGACAGCAACAATGACAGGGTAAAGACAGCAGCACTGACAGAGTAAAGACAGCAACAATGACAGAGTAAAGACAGCAACACTGACAGAATAAAGACATCAACAATAACAGAGTAAAGACAGCAACACTGACAGGGTAAAGACATCAACAATAACAGAGTAAAGACAGCAACAATAACAGGGTAAAGACATCAACAATAACAGAGTAAAGACAGCAACAGACAGAGTAAACATAGTATCACTAACAGGGTAAAGACAGCAACAATGACAGAGTAAGGAGAGCAACAATAACAGAGTAAAGACAGCAACACTGACAGAGTAAAAGCATCAACAATGACAGAGTAAGGAGAGCAACAATGACAGAGTAAAGACAGCAATAATGATAGAATAAAGACAGCAACACTAACAGGGTAAAGACAGCACCAATGACAGAGTAAAGATAGCAACACTAACAGAGTAAAGACAGCAACAATGACAGAGTAAATAAAGCAACACTAACAGAGTAAAGACAGCAACACTAACAGAGTAAAGACAGCAACAATGACAGAGTAAAGACAGCAACACTAACAGAGTAAAGATAGCAACAATGACAGAGTAAAGATAGCAACAATGACAGAGTAAAGACAGCAACAATGACAGAGTAAAAGCATCAACAATGACAGGTTAAAGATAGCAACAATGACAGAATTAAGACAGCAACAATGGCAGATAGATTAAAGATAGAAACAATGACAGAATAAAGACAGCAACAATGACAGAATAAAGACAGCAACAATGACAGATTAAATATAGCAACAATGACAGAATTAAGACAGCAACAATGACAGAGTAAAGATAACAACAATGACAGAGTAAAGACAGCAACAATGACAGAGTACATATAGCAACACTAACAGAACAAAGACAGCAACAATGACAGAGTAAAGACGGCAACAATGACAGAGCAAAGACAGCAACAATGACAGAGCAAACATAGCAACAATGACAGAGTAAAGACAGCAACAATGACAGAGCAAAGATAGCAACACTAACAATATAAAGACAGCAACAATGACAGAGTAAAGATAGCAACAATGACAGAGTAAAGACAGCAACAATGACAGGGTAAATACAGCAACACTAACAGAATAAAGACAGCAACAATGACAGAGCAAAGATAGCAACAATGACAGAGCAAAGACGGCAACAATGACAGAGTAGTGTAAACTGTATATTATGACTAAAGAGTCTCACATTTGCATCACGACCGGAATGAACACAAGCGTTGTCATAGAAACATCAAGTGGGGAACCCAAGTCACCATGGACGGAACTCTTTAAGGAAACCATAAACGCCCACTACCCAGACAACTAATACATTTTTAATCAATTACGTCAGCCTCAAATATAGATAATATATGAACTTCCAGTCATTATGGCGGATAGGCGACAGGGAACCGTTGAGGTACTGTCGAAAAAGTTGTTTCTTATTGCAGTCTCTTCATATTCCAAGTCAGGCTTGCAGCCAGAGCTACTGAGTTAAGTGCTCTGTGCACACCGTGAGCTGTGGTTTTCATCCAGATAGTGTTTCTATATTCAGATTACTTACAATGAATGAAGATATCGTATGACGAAGGACAGCTCTGCTGCGTTCATTTTCGGTGCTGATACACCTTATGTCTTTTAGCGTGTGCTGTGTTTTCTATGATGAGGACTGCAGCTGCCTTTCTTTGTTATAATATTCGATGAGATGTTAATTCGGATGATTCCACTGGCACGGGCGGCTGAGCAATTATGGATTTTCATTCGTTTGCAGTGATACCGAGGCCTTCGCATAACCATAGCCTCAAATCTCTATATTAATTTAGATGTTTGCACTGCGAGTATTATAAAATTATCGATGAATCTCTTGGCTAACAAGAAGGGCGGAGTGAAGTTGATGTAACATGCGATAACTAATGGCAATCGATAACTGTAAAACACCAGCAGAAAATGTTCAATAGCTAGACAAACTGACATGGTGCCGGTGTTGGGAGACAGCAAGACCTCATTATGAACATTCCAGAAGATGGAAATCAATCAGATTGCAACAACCGGTGAGGAGTGTCTCTTCTATCAACGAATCAGTTCATGGGAAGAGGTAATATTTACAACACTCGCACAAACTTCAAATAATCTACAGAAAAGAAAACAAATACAATGAACGATAGTCAGCGCGTGTTTGCAAACAGGGAACAAGGCAAATAATTGCATCGCTGCGGTAAAGCATGTAGCAGGTAGTGGGCTGAAACATACACTCCTACAAGGTATGTGGACAGCTTTACAATATAGGAACATAACAACATCACAACGTTTCAACCTCCATGCCTTCAGAAAACGAGAACAACACAAGAAGACAAAGGAATGAAGATAAACTCAACTACATGTGCTAGAACGAGTAGGACTAGAAGAAATAAATAAAAATGGAATAGATGGTCAAATGAAAGGAAATGACAAAACGAATGGGAAATAAAGCTAAAAGTAGGTCAAGTACGAGACTTGAACCGGTGTCTTAGCACGCGAGTTTACACCCATATGTGCTCGGCCGCCTATCTTAGCTCGCGAGTTTACACCCATATGTGCTCGGCCGCCTATCTTAGCTCGCGAGTTTACACCCATATGTGCTCGGCCGCCTATTTTAGCTCGCGAGTTTACACCCATATGTGCTCGGCAGCCTATCTTAGCTCGCGAGTTTACACCCATTTGTGCTCGGCCGCCTATCTTAGCTCGCGAGTTTACACCCATATGTGCTCGGCCGCCTATCTTAGCTCGCGAGTTTACACCCATATGTGCTCGGCCGCCTATCTTAGCTCGCGAGTTTACACCCATATGTGCTCGGCCGCCTATCTTAGCTCGCGAGTTTACATCCATATGTGCTCGGCCGCCTATCTTAGCTCGCGAGTTTACACTCATATGTGTTCGGCCGCCTATATTAGCTCGCGAGTTTACACCCATATGTGCTCGGCCGCCTATCTTAGCTCGCGAGTTTACACCCATATGTGCTCGGCCGCCTATCTTAGCTCGCGAGTTTATACCCATATGTGCTCGACCGCCTATCTTAGCTCGCGAGTTTACACCCATATGTGCTCGGTCGCCTATCTTAGCTCGCGAGTTTACACCCATATGTGTTCGGCCGTCTATCTTAGCTCGCGAGTTTACACCCATATGTGTTCGGCCGCCTATCTTAGCTCGCGAGTTTACACCCATATGTGCTCGGCCGCCTATCCAGAAATGTTAGGAGCTTTCTGGATAGTGTCGCTTCAAGCATCGAAACTCAGATGCGAGGCTACATTCCTCACCTTCCCAGGGTAATACCCTGGTACCCATTTCTGCTAACGTCTGGACCGTGGGGGTATATATATATTTTTTTTCCCAACGAGTACAACTCACACTGCTCCCAGCGGGAATCTAACACGGGTTGTCCGAACGTCGGTAGTCCAGTCGGGTGGTTTTCCCAACTAGGCTAGCGAGGATGGAATGGGAAATGTACTACATTATAAAAGAATGACAAAATTAGTGAACTGAAAAAAATGGATACTTTAATTCAAGACTTATTTGAAAATCCAGCAGTAGCTGCGATACAGCATGCTGAGTGTGAGTCAGATGTGGTTGGGATGAGAAGTGAAGAAAGGGGTGGGGGGGGGGGGAACCAATTTAAGTGATTGGAGAAAACGTCCGATAAGACTTGGCGGAAGGAGAGGGAAGCTGATGACTGGGGGTGTGAATGACGGTCAAGATATGAACGGGTACCTGTTCGATAGGGAAATGTAAACAAGAGCGTGAATGCATGAACCTCGTGCCACATCGTGTGTATTAGGAGATCATATGAGACTGCGTGTAAACAAGAGGTACAACCTAAGAGTAGCGATGGGATCGTAGTAGCACGAAAGAAATAATCAAATATCGGATAGGGCGAACAAGTCAAGTAAGTAATGTATCGCTGAAATATATACTGTGACCGAGAATAATATGATAGAAAAAACGCATAAATATGTGTCGGTATAGGGAATTTATGGAGCCACGATAGCTCAGTGGTTAGTGAACTGGACTACAAAGGACAAGAGGTAGGGTTCGATCCCAACCACCGGCTTCCGGGTTCACCCAGCCTTAAATGGGTACCGGATTTTTTCTGGGAAAGTAAAGCGGCACGGGCGTGATACCGATCACATTACCCCAAAAATCATGTGCTGAAGGTCCGTACAGTTTGTTGTCACTAACACCATATTCCCTATACGCCACTTGGCGTGACCGGGGCTCTTTACATTACTTATAGGGAGATCATACCATGCAGATGGGCGCCAACGTAAGGAGGACTATTAGTCTTGATACGAGAAGGTTTACATACATCAGTAAGTATACAAATATATACATCAGTAAGTATACAAATATATACATCAGTAAGTATACAAATATATACATCAGTAAGTATGCAAATATATACATCAGTAAGTATATACATCAGTAAGTATACAAATATATACATCAGTAAGTATATACATCAGTAAGTATACAAATATATACATCAGTAAGTATACAAATATATACATCAGTAAGTATACAAATATATACATCAGTAAGTATGCAAATATATACATCAGTAAGCATACAAATATATACATCAATAAGTATACAAATATATACACCAGTAAGTATACAAATATATACATCAGTAATTATACAAATATATACATCAGTAAATGTACAAATATATACATCAGTAAGTATATAAATATATACATCAGTAAGTATACAAATATATACATCAGTAAGTATACAGATATAAACATCAGTAAATATACAAATATATACATCAGTAAGTACACAAATATATATACATCAGTAAGTATTCAAATATATACATCAGTAAGTATACAAATATATACATCAGTAAGTATACAATTATATACATCAGTAAGTATACAAATATATACATCAGTAAGTATACAAATATATACATCAGTAAGTACACAAATATATACATCAGTAAGTATACAAATATATACATCAGTAAGTATACAAATATATACACCAGTAAGTATACAAATATATTCATCAGTAATTATACAAATATATACATCAGTAAATGTACAAATATATACATCAGTAAGTATATAAATATATACATCAGTAAGTATACAAATATATACATCAGTAAGTATACAGATATAAACATCAGTAAATATACAAATATATACATCAGTAAGTACACAAATATATATACATCAGTAAGTATTCAAATATATACATCAGTAAGTATACAAATATATACATCAGTAAGTATACAATTATATACATCAGTAAGTATACAAATATATACATCAGTAAGTATACAAATATATACATCAGTAAGTACACAAATATATACATCAGTAAGTATTCAAAAATATACATCAGTAAGTATACAAATATATACATCAGTAAGTATGCAAATATATACATCAGTAAGCATACAAATATATACATCAGTAAGTATACAAATATATACACCAGTAAGTATACAAATATATACATCAGTAATTATACAAATATATACATCAGTAAATGTACAAATATATACATCAGTAAGTATATAAATATATACATCAGTAAGTATACAAATATATACATCAGTAAGTATACAAATATATACATCAGTAATTATACAAATATATACATCAGTAAATGTACAAATATATACATCAGTAAGTATATAAATATATACATCAGTAAGTATACAAATATATACATCAGTAAGTATTCAAATATATACATCAGTAAGTATACAAATATATACATCAGTAAGTATACAATTATATACATCAGTAAGTATACAAATATATACATCAGTACGTATACAAATATATACATCAGTAAGTACACAAATATATACATCAGTAAGTATTCAAATATATACATCAGTAAGTATGCAAATATATACATCAGTAAGCATGCAAATATATACATCAGTAAGTATACAAATATATACACCAGTAAGTATACAAGTATATACATCAGTAATTATACAAATATATACATCAGTAAATGTACAAATATATACATCAGTAAGTATATAAATATATACATCAGTAAGTATACAAATATATACATCAGTAAGTATACAAATATATACATCAGTAATTATACAAATATATTCATCAGTAAATGTACAAATATATACATCAGTAAGTATATAAATATATACATCAATAAGTATACAAATATATACATCAGTAAGTATTCAAATATATACATCAGTAAGTATACAAATATATACATCAGTAAGTATACAATTATATACATCAGTAAGTATACAAATATATACATCAGTACGTATACAAATATATACATCAGTAAGTACACAAATATATACATCAGTAAGTATTCAAATATATACATCAGTAAGTATACAAATGTATACATCGGTAAGTATACAAATATATACATCAGTAAGTATACAAATATATACATCAGTAAGTATACAAATATATAAATCAGTAAGTATACAAATATATACATCAGTAAGTATACAATTATGTACATCAGTAAGTATAAAAATATATACATCAGTAAGTATACAAATAAATACATCAGTAATTATACAAATATATACATCGGTATAGGGAGCCGCGATAGCTCAGTGGTTAGTGAACTGGACTACAAAAGACAAGGGGTAGGGTTAAATCACAACCGACGGCTTCCTGGTTCACCCAGCCTTTAATGGGCACGGGTTTTTTTCTGGGAAAGTGACGCTGCACGGACGTAATACCGACCACATTACCCCAAAAATCATGTGCGAGGGTCTGTAAAATTTATGGTCACTTACAGCATATTCCCTATACGCCACTTGGCGTGACGGGGGTACTTTACTTTTTACATACTTATACATCGGTAAGTATATAAATATATACATCAGTAAGTATACAAATATATACATCAGTAAGTATACAGATATAAACATCAGTAAATATACAAATATATACATCAGTAAGTACACAAATATATATACATCAGTAAGTATTCAAATATATACATCAGTAAGTATACGAATATATACATCAGTAAGTATACAAATATATACATCAGTAAGTATACAAATATATACATCAGTAAGTATACAAATATATACATCAGTAAGTACACAAATATATACATCAGTAAGTATTCAAAAATATACATCGGTAAGTATACAAATATATACATCAGCAAGTATACAAAAAAATACACCAGTAAGTATTCAAATACATACATTGGTAAGTATACAAATATATACATCGGTAAATACACAAATACATACATCGGTAAGTATACAAATACATACATCGGTAATTATACAAATACATACGTACCACCTATATGAGTGAAAGCAATGCAAGTACACAATATGTGTAATTGTGTGTGTGTGTGTGTATATATATATATATATATATATATACGAACCCACATATACATATATACATGTATACAAATACACATATATAAACATATATACATCGTGTTCGTAACCCTATGCTATAATCACGAGGGACGTGCATGAGAGATATCGTCAATGATAGCAACTCGTTTAGGTTGCTTAGCTGGTAGTGTACTGTATAGTTTCTCGTGCCAAGATGTTGTATCGTTGAGTACAAGTCCGATCCTACTTCGGGATGTCTATTGTTCTTTGTTTTTGTTTCTTCTGCTGTTGATTGTTTGTAAAATGTTTTCGAGTGTTGTAAACATATCTCACCTACTGAAATGATTCGTTGACCTGTCGCCTCAAAAGTTTCCGTTTATTATAATATTCCTATATTATGATATGTCTGGACACTTCTATGAGTTGTCTGTGAGAGTTCTGTAAGATCATCATGAAGCGAATCAACCATGATTTGTCTGTGAGAGTTCTGTAAGATCATCATGAAGAGAATCAACCATGATTTGTCTGTGAGAGTTCTGTAAGATCATCATGAAGAGAATCAACCATGATTTGTCTGTGAGAGTTCTTTAAGATCATCATGAAGAGAATCAACCATGATTTGTCTGTGAGAGATCTGTAAGATCATCCTGAAGAGAATCAACCATGATTTGTCTGTGAGAGATCTGTAAGATCATCCTGAAGAGAATCAACCATGATTTGTCTGTGAGAGATCTGTAAGATCATCCTGAAGAGAATCAACCATGATTTGTCTGTGAGAGTTCTGTAAGATCATCATGAAGAGAATCAACCATGATTTGTCTGTGAGAGTTCTGTAAGATCATCATGAAGAGAATCATCCATGATTTGTCTGTGAGAGTTCTGTAAGATCATCATGAAGAGAATCAACCATGATTTGTCTGTGAGAGTTCTGTAAGATCATCATGAAGAGAATCAACCATGATTTGTCTGTGAGAGTTCTGTAAGATCATCATGAAGAGAATCAACCATGATTTGTCTGTGAGAGATCTGTAAGATCATCATGAAGAGAATCAACCATGATTTGTCTGTGAGAGTTCTGTAAGATCATCATGAAGAGAATCAACCATGATTTGTCTGTGAGAGTTCTGTAAGATCATCATGAAGAGAATCAACCATGATTTATCTGTGAGAGTTCTGTAAGATCATCATGAAGAGAATCAACCATGATTTGTCTGTGAGAGTTCTGTAAGATCATGATGAAGAGAATCAACCATGATTTAGACACTTTCTACAAGAAGGACAACCTTGGGTTATAAAGACAGAAGCGGCCGTGATCAAATATCAACCACATAATTTAACCATCTGTTATATTTATAATAGTTAACATAAGAGAAAGACTATCTGGGTATATGGGCCAGTTGCGGCTCGATTGGTCAATGTAACAGAGTAAGCTAATGAAAGCATGGGGCAGGTAACTTAGCCGTTACCCGCTTCTTAATAGACTATAGCAGTGACATATGATGGTGATCATCAGTATTAGTGACAGAGCGACAAGTTAGGGGATAACGCAAAGTTTATAGTGGGTAGGGACACCCACCGAGGAATTATACTCGGACATAACAAGTTAAGGGAATAGAAAGTTCATAGAGGGTAGTGGACACACAGAAAGTGGGGAGGAAGGAAGGTCCACAACAGTACTGGACATAATAAGTTAGAGAATGGAAATTTCCACGCAGCAGGTTGTAGAAGTGAGAATAAGCGCATGACAATAAGCGCAAGATTTGAGCGCATGACTTTACTGTCCGGTAAACAGCTACCAGGACAGGTCAAAGTCATGAAGTAATCATTTTTTTAAAACTGACCAGAGGTTGTAGGGAAGTCACAAAAACAAATTATTATTGTCAAGTCTTTGACAAAGTGGCATTTTTAGTTAAAATTACGAGATGTAAAGTGGCGGTGGAATCCTAGTTTTAAGATTTGATTGGCTCATAGGGTTGCAAATTGTCACTTCGCGACAACTGCGACAATTTCATAGACTGAAGATAATCCACGCGCAGAAGTGTGATGGAGTATATAACCTTCGACATAATAGGGAGAAGGAAGTTTAGGAACAACAAGTCAGGTCCGCAATGTAGTCAGAGAAAGTTAGAACCAAGACAGAAGTTTAGTCAAGACGTTTAGTCAGGGAGAATAGTTAGTAATCTTCAAGTAAAATTCTCCAAGTAGTAAACACAAGATTCAAGTAGTTAGGAACTTTAAGTTAGTTGACAAGTTATTAAGGAACAGACTAGAGAGTAGTAAGGATATCAAGGACTTAAGAAAAAGCTATAGTAAGACAGAACAAGCAAATTATAATATATGAATTTAGTTGTGAAAGTGTTTTGATAGTTTCCAAGTTGTGCTTCATAATTCTTATAATTGTAAGTAAGTTGATGGAGAGATTGAATGTATAATGAATGTACAATATGCACTTATGGACTGTTCAATAGTCACCGGTGGTAAACCTCAGAACGTCCAAGAATTAAAGAACACTGAATATAAGAATGATACCAAAATAAGGATATCAAAAGCAAGAGGAGCTTTCATTGCACTGGGAAACATATGGAAATCCAAAGAAATTAGGTTAAATACAAAAATACAAATTTTCAACTCAAATGTTAAGGCGGTCCTATTATATGGCTGTGAAACATGGAGAACAACAAAATTGACAATCACGAAGATACATACTTTCATTAATGGATGCTTGCGCAGGATAAAAGGATGGAAATTGCAGGACAAAATCACTAACATAGAATTATGGAAATGTACCAGTCAAACACCAGTGGCTAAAGGGATACAGAGAAGACGATGGCGCTGGATAGGACACACACTACGGAAGCCATCTGAGAGTATTACTCAACATGCCCTTTTTTGGAATCCCCAGAGGAAAAGACAAAGAGGAAGGCCAAGGAATTCTCGGAGAAGACAGATAGAAGCAGAGATGAAGATGATGGGGAAGACATGGAATGATCTTAAAAGAATGGCAAAAAACAGAACGACTTGGAAAGTGTTTGTTGAAGACCTATGCTCCACAGGGAGCTGAAAAAAGGTAGAAGAAGAAGAATTTAAGAAAAGTGCATTCACTATATATTGTATCACGTGCCAAGAAGAACATAATAAGTCAATAAACATGATTTTGATTTATTATATAAATGAGAACTCTGTAATGATTGCTGTCAACTATAAATGTGATGTGCTGTGCTGCTAACTATAATAACATCATCATCATGTGCCGTACCGGTTGGCGTTGGAAAACCATCTGACTGGGGACCTCAGTAGCCTCGCTGGGAAAACCTTCTGACTGGGGACCTCAGTAGTCTAGCTGGGAAAACCTTCTGACTGGGGACCTCAGTAGCCTAGTTGGGAAAACCATCTGACTGGGGACCTCAGTAGCCTAGTTGGGAAAACCATCTGACTGGGGACCTCAGTAGCCTAGTTGGGAAAACCATCTGACTGGGGACCTCAGTAGCCTAGTTGGGAAAATTATCTGACTGGGGAACTCAGTAGCCTAGTTGGGAAAACCACCTGACTGGGGACCTCAGTAGTCTAGTTGGGAAAACCACCTGACTGGGGACCTCAGTAGCCTAGTTGGGAAAATCATCTGACTGGGGACCTTAGTAGCCTAGCTGTGAAAACCACCTGACTGGGGGCCTTAGTAGCCTAGCTGTGAAAACCACCTGACTGGGGACCTCAGTAGTCTAGTTGGGAAAACCACCTGACTCGGGGCCTTGTAAGCCTATTTGGGAAAAACACCCCTCGACGGGGCTACCGATGTTTCGACAACCCGTGTTCGATTCCCGCTAGAATTAGTGTGAATTGTACTCACCGTTGGAAAAAAAAATACCTCTGTGGTCGACCCAGCCGCTCGCAGAAATGGCTACCAATGTAGTACTCTGGGAAGGTGAGGAGTGGCGTCTCGCATCGTGAGTTTCGATGCTTGAAGCGACACTATCCAGAAGTCTCCGAACACATATATGATAAGCGGGCGAGCACGTATGAGTGAAAAATTACATGATGAAACGCTGATTCTAGTCTCGTACTTTACTTTTACCTTCAAATAAGTAAGGAATCGAGCAATCTTATAATCATCATCATCAAGTACCGGGCCTGCTGGCGTAGGTGATCATGTCTCTCCACAACTTTCGATCTCGGCAGCTAGCTATTTATCATTTCTGTTGTTGACCTTTCTCTTAAGCTGTCTCTTAAGCTGTCTGTTATTTTTTCTCTTTGCTTTCCTCTATCTCTTTGTCCCTCAATTTTTCCAGTTGTTACAATATATTCCAGTTGTTCTCTTCTCATTACATGGCCAAAAAATGATGATTGTCTCTTCATAACATTGGAAATTAGCTCTCTTTATGCTTTGACCTCTCTCAGAACATCTTCATTACTCTTCTTAGCTGTTCATGGTATTCTCAACATTCTTCTGTAAAACCACATTTCTACAGACTCCAGTGATTTTCTTGTATGTTGTCCTATTGTCCATGACTCGTATCCATAAGTTAAGACTGGCTCTACGAAACATTTAAGAACTCTTTTTCTTATTTCTAATGTCAAAAATGGATTGCGTAGTATCTTCCTCATTTTTTGGAAGATACTATGCAATCTTATAATAAAACAACCTTTATCATTTACAACTCTTCAATTGTGTACATTTAAAATTGCACTTTAATCTACCTAAACCATCCCGCCGATCAACTTATAATCCTCTTATCCAAATCTAATAAATGTCCACATTTAGTTATTCCAGTATCCACGAATTAAATATCAATTTCTCCCCAAAAAACCACGATAAAAATCGATGATCAGATGTGACCTATGAACCATCGCCCAGTCCTTGTCCGACACGAGAGATTAGGCGAACCTCTTCAGCTAATAACAAAACAAATACTGATTCCGTGAATTGCTCGCAAATAATCAATGACAAGTCTGTGACAGTTCTCACGCAATAACTGGGGCAAAAATTGCTTACCACGAATCTGACGATTGAGAGTACAACACGAAAACAAAGTAACCGTGAACTCGTGTGTATCTGCGTGGATAATGTTAGTGTTAGGGGGTGACGAGAAAGATAAATCAAGATTGATGTGATTGTTTCTCTTAATGACAATTGTCTCTTATGGCAATTGTTTCTTAATGATAATCGTCTCTTAATAATAATCGTCTCTTAGTGATAATCGTCTCTTAAGACAATTGTCTCTTAATGATAATCGTCTCTTAAGACAATTGTCTCTTAATGATAATCGTCTCTTAAGACAATTGTCTCTTAATGATAATCGTCTCTTAAGACAATTGTCTCTTAATGATAATCGTCTCTTAAGACAATTGTCTCTTAATGATAATCGTCTCTTAAGACAATTGTCTCTTAATGATAATCGTCTCTTAAGACAATTGTCTCTTAATGATAATCGTCTCTTAAGACAATTGTCTCTTAATGATAATCCTCTTTTATGACAATTGTTCCTTGTGACAATTGTCTCTTAATGACAAACCTCTTATTATGACAATTGTTCCTTATGACAATTGTCTCTTAATGACAATCGCCTCTTAATGACATCATCATCATCATCATCATCATCAAGTACCGGGCCTACTGGCGTAGGTGATCATGTCTCTCCGCAACTTTCGATCTCGGCAGCTATTTATCATTTCTGTTGTTGACCTTCTGCCAAGCCATTCTCTTAAGCTGTCTGTTATTTTTCTCTTTGCTTCCCTCTATCTCTTCGTCCCTCAATTTTTCCAGTTGTTACAATATATTCCAGTTGTTCTCTTCTCATTACATGGCCAAAAAATGATGATTGTCTCTTCATAACATTGGAAATTAGCTCTCTTTATGCTTTGACCTCTCTCAGAACCTCTTCATTACTCTTGTTAGCTGTCGATGATATTCTCAACATTCTTCTGTAAAACCACATTTCTACAGATTCCAGTGATTTTCTTGTCTGCTGTCCTATATTGTCCATGACTCGCATCCATATGTTAAGACCGGCTCTACATAACATTTAAGAACTCTTTTTCTTGTTTCTATTGTCAAAAATGGATTGCATAGTATTTTCCTCATTTTTTGGAAAGCTTCTTTTGCCTGAGCCATTCTACATCTCACCTCTTTTGTACATCTTCCGTCTGAGGTTAACAAAGTTCCCAAATATTTAAATTCATTTACCTGTTTTAATATTGTTCCACTTGTCTTTATTTTGCACTGAGGTGATGTCTTTTTCTTTGTTGTTACCATTACCTCTGTCGTTACTCTTAATGACAATCATCTCTGATTGACTGTTGTCTTTTATGACAATCGTCTCTTAATGACAGTTGTCTCTTATGACATCATCATCATCATTAAGTGCCGTCTCCGCAACGAAGGTTGACTACCATGGAGCGCCATTCTGCTTTGTCTCTTGCTTTGATGGTGCAGGTTGTCATAGGCTGATTTGTCCATCTTTTGATGTTACTCGTCAATGTTAGTCTTGGTCTGCCTCTGCCTCTTTTACCTTGTATTTTACCCTCCATGATTACTTGTAGTAGGCTGTTGTGTCTTTTAACATGGCCCAAAATCGCATGTGTCTTGTTTGAATTGTGCTTAGTAGCTCTCTTTTCATTTTTAGTTGTTTTAGACTTCATCGTTTGTTTTTGTTTTTTTTCCTTCCATCCAACGCTACCTACTCTTCTATATATCCACATTTCAAAGGTTTCAATTGTCTGTTTTCTTGTCTGATGTAATCCCTTATAACAATCGTCTCTTAATGATAATCGTTCATTATAACAATCGTCTCTTAATGATAATCGCCTCTTAATGATAATTGTCTCTTGTGACAATCGTCTCTTAATGATAATTGTCTCTTGTGACAATCGCCTCTTAATGATAATTGTCTCTTGTGACAATCGCCTCTTAATGATAATTGTCTCTTGTGACAATCGTCTCTTAATGATAATTGGCTCTTGTGACAATCGCCTCTTAATGATAATTGTCTCTTGTGACAATCGTCTCTTAATGATAATTGTCTCTTGTGACAATCGTCTCTTAATGATAATTGTCTCTTGTGACAATCGCCTCTTAATGATAATCGTCTCTTATGACAATCGTTCATTATAACAATCGTCTCTTATGATAATCGTCTCTTAATGATAATTGTCTCTTATGACAATTGTCGCTTAATGATAATCGTCTCTTATTGACAGTTGTCTCTTATGACAATCGTCTCTTATCACAATCGTCTCTTATGACAATCGTCTCTTATTGACAGTTGTTTCTTATGACAATCGTCTCTTATTGACAGTTGTCTCTTATGACAATAGTTTCTTAATGACAATCGTTCATTATGACAATCGTCTCTTATTGACAGTTGTCTCTTATCACAATCTTCTTTTAATGACAATCGTCTCTTATCACAATCGTTCATTATGACAATCGTCTATTATTGACAGTTGTCTCTTATGACAATCGTCTCTTATTGACAGTTGTCTCTTATGACAATCGTCTCTTATTGACAGTTGTCTCTTATGACAATCGTCTCTTATTGACAGTTGTCTCTTATGACAATCGTCTCTTATTGACAGTTGTCTCTTATGACAATCGTCTCTTGTTGACAGTTGTCTCTTATGACAAACGTCTCTTATTGACAGTTGTCTCTTATGACTATCGTCTCTTAATGACAGTTGTCTCTTATGACTATCGTCTCTTATTGACAGTTGTCTCTTATGACAATCGTCTCTTATTGACAGTTGTCTCTTATGACAATCGTCTCTTATTAACAGTTGTCTCTTATGACTATCGTCTCTTATTGACGGGTTGTCTCTTATGACAATCGTCATTTAAAGCAAATAGTTTAAATGTTACTACCGAGGAAGGCTGCTCGACGTGTGTTATTGAGAAGAAAGAAACACAAACTGTCTTGCCATCTGAAAGGTGTGGAGCGATTTCTTGGCCTGGGATATAGAAAATAAGGCCACACACACAAAGCAGTCGTCACGGGCTGTCTGGGGTTTTAGGTCACAGTTTTTTATTTTTATTTTATGTCCAATTTATGACAACAGTTTCCTCTATATCATGATTGGACATTGGATCCATCTAAGCTATTCATTGGACCTCGCATCCATCTAACCTCTTGATTGGATCTTGCATCCATCTAAGCTCTTGATTAGACCTCGGATCCATCTAAGCTCTTGATTGGACCTCGCGTCCATCTAAGCCCTTGATTGGACCTCGGATACATCTAAGCTCTTGATTGGACCTCGCGTCCATCTAAGCTCTTGATTGGACCTCGCGTCCATCTAAGCCCTTGATTGGACCTCGCGTCCATCTAAGCTCTTGATTGGACCTCGGATCCATCTAAGCTCTTGATTGGACCTCGCGCCCATCTAAGCTCTTGATTGGACCTCGGATCCATCTAAGCTCTTGATTGGACCTCGCGTCCATCTAAGCTCTTGATTGGACCTCGCGTCCATCTAAGCTCTTGATTGGACCTCGGATCCATCTAAGCTCTTGATTGGACCTCGGATCCATCTAAGCTTTTGATTGGACCTCGCGTCCATCTAAGCTCTTAATTGGACCTCGCGTCCATCTAAGCTCTTGATTGGACCTCGCGTCTATCTAAGCCCGTGATTGGACCTCGGATCCATCTAAGCTCTTGATTGGACCTCGCGTCCATCTAAGCTCTTGATTGGACCTCGCGTCCATCTAAGCTCTTGATTGGACCTCGCATCCATCTAAGCTCTTGATTGGACCTCGGATTCATCTAAGCAGAATAAAGACGCTTTGATCTATTCAGCAACTTGATATTGCATTCAGCGGCATGTGGCAGACGACGGAAACAGGACAAGTCTGGAACATGGAAAATATGTCCTAAAGAAACCCACAACTAAGATTGTCCACAGTTGTGCGTATTAAACGTACCGCCCTAGACCACATGGAATAAAATATTAAACGTACCGTCCTAGACCACATGGAATAAAATATTAAACGTACCGTGCTAGACCACATGGAATAAAATATTAAACGTACCGTCCTAGACCACATGGAATAAAATATTAAACGTACTGTGCTAGACCACCTCAAATGAAGTATTAAACGTATCGTACTAGACCACCTCAAATGAAATATTAAACGTACCGTACTAGATCACATCAAATGAAGTATTAAACGTATCGTACTAGACCACCTCAAATGAAATATTAAACGTACTGTGCTAGACCACCTCAAATGAAGTATTAAACGTATCGTACTAGACCACCTCAAATGAAATATTAAACGTACCGTACTAGACCACATGTGATAAAATATTAAACGTACTGTGCTAGACCACATGGAATAAAATATTAAACGTATTGTACTAGACCACATGGAATAAAATATTAAACGTACTGTGCTAGACCACATGGAATAAAATATTAAACGTACTGTGCTAGACCACATCAAATGAAGTATTAAACGTATCGTGCTAGACTACCTCAACCTCAAATGAAGTATTAAACGTACCGTACTAGACCACATGGAATAAAATATTAAACGTACTGTGCTAGACCACCTCAAATGAAATATTAAACGTACCGTACTAGATCACATCAAATGAAGTATTAAACGTACCGTACTAGACCCCATCAAATGAAGTATTAAACGTACCGTACTAGACCCCATCAAATGAAGTATTAAACGTACCGTACTAGATCACATCAAATGAAGTATTAAACGTACCGTTGTAGACCACATCAAATGAAGTATTAAACGTACCGTGGTAGACCACATCAAATGAAGTATTAAACGTACCGTACTAGACCACATCAAATGAAGTATTAAACGTACCGTGGTAGTCCACATCAAATGTAATTGAGTGAGCAAGTCATCATCGCTGTCATTAACTTTCCCTAACTCATTGCGTCTACATTTAGATAAGTCAGATCTAGCAACGAGCTTCGAGCTAAGACCTTAACGACGACTGCCACCCAGTTCCAAGCCAGAATACTAACACTGCAACCCTGACTTAAAATATAGAGGAACTATGAGTCTGCCTAAAGTGCTCAAACGTAACAGATCAATTTTGAGACCAATGAAAATAAAGTCAAGCTGACACCGGCAGTTCAAGGTCCCTGGTAAATCTATACGGTGACCTACGTGAACTTTCACCACTCATGCCAAAGATTTCAGCACCTATGTATTTGCCTAGACTACTATAAATGCTATTCTCTCTGTCTGTAATCAGATATGAGATTACTAAGGGCGGTGGTGTCTGATAACATTTATGCCGCTTTCTCTCCGTTTATTGTGCAAACAGCGATACAGGTCAGACAACAGCCAAGCTAATAATAGCATAAATCAAGGACTGCACCAAATTGTTTTTTTTTTAAATTCCAATTATTGGGCTTGTCACCTCTCTCCTGGACCGGAGATTAGTTTCGCACCAATTTCATCTTTCTCGAACAAAATGGTGGGATGTTTGGGGTCGGATGGAGAATTTGAGATAAAGAAACGTCGACATGAATTGTGGGATTGAGAGACAAGTAAAAGAGGTATAATGGAGATGAGATTCTGTAGTCGTTTGTTGAGTGTATTGACGGTGGTGTGTGTAAACACAGAGAGCAGGGTGATTGGGTAATTGACATTGATTCCGATAATTTGTGTTGAAATGTATCCTCGCAAGGAGGGGGTGATTTATCGAGAGATAGAGAGAGTGGTGATGTGTGGATGAAACAAGATAATCGATCAAGAGTTTTGTCTTATTTGTACGATCAATGCCATTGTCATGACAATGTCTGTTGTGGCGCAATTTGCTTGCTAACGACACAATATGATAGGACTATAGAGCACAAACTAGGATCTCGGCTTTGTGTCAATGTGTGGGAGGATGACGTCAATGTATTACTCTGTCTGTGTGTGTGTGTGTGTGTGTGTGTGTGTGTGTGTGTGTGTACCTACTGCATGAAAACAGGACAGGCCATGCTTCCTCGACAACGTAACTGGAACGACTGAACGATCCTGGACGTTAGTGAACGACTGAACGATCCTGGACGTAGTGAACGACTGAACGATCATGGACGTAGTGAACGACTGAACGATCATGGACGTAGTGAACGACTGAACGATCATGGACGTAGTGAATGATCCTGGACGTAGTGAACGACTGAACGATCCTGGACGTAGTGAACGACTGAACGATCCTGGACGTAGTGAACGACTGAACGATCCTGGACGCAGTGAACGACTGAACGATCATGGACGTAGTGAATGATCCTGGACGCAGTGAACGACTGAACGATCCTGGACGTAGTGAACGACTGAACGATCATGGACGTAGTGAACGACTGAACGATCCTGGACGCAGTGAACGACTGAACGATCCTGGATGTAGTGAATGATCCTGGACGTAGTGAACGACTGAACGATCCTGGGCGTAGTGAACGACTGAACGATCCTGGACGTAGTGAATGATCCTGGACGTAGTGAACGACTGAACGATCCTGGACGTAGTGAATGATCCTGGACGTAGTGAATGATCCTGGACGTAGTGAACGACTGAACGATCCTGGACGTAGTGAACGACTGAACGATCCTGGACGTAGTGAATGATCCTGGACGTAGTGAATGATCCTGGACGTAGTGAACGACTGAACGATCCTGGACGTAGTGAACGACTGAACGACCATGGACGTAGTGAATGATCCTGGACGCAGTGAACGACTGAACGATCCTGGACGTAGTGAACGACTGAACGATCCTGGACGTAGTGAACGACTGAACTATCCTGGACGCAGTGAACGACTGAACGATCATGGACGTAGTGAATGATCCTGGACGCAGTGAACGACTGAACGATCCTGGACGTAGTGAACGACTGAACGATCATGGACGTAGTGAACGACTGAACGATCCTGGACGCAGTGAACGACTGAACGATCCTGGATGTAGTGAATGATCCTGGACGTAGTGAACGACTGAACGATCCTGGACGTAGTGAACGACTGAATGATCCTGGACGTAGTGAACGACTGAACGATCCTGGACGTAGTGAACGACTGAACGATCCTGGACGTAGTGAATGATCCTGGACGTAGTGAACGATCCTGGACGTAGTGAACGACTGAACGATCCTGGACGTAGTGAACGACTGAACGATCCTGGACGTAGTGAACGACTGAACGATCCTGGACGTAGTGAATGATCCTGGACGTAGTGAACGACTGAACGATCCTGGACGTAGTAAATGATCCTGGACGTAGTGAATGATCCTGGACGTAGTGAACGACTGAACGATCCTGGACGTAGTGAACGACTGAACGATCCTGGACGTAGTGAACGACTGAACGATCCTGGACGTAGTGAATGATCATGGACGTAGTGAACGACTGAACGATCCTGGACGTAGTGAACGACTGAACGATCCTGGACGTAGTGAATGATCATGGACGTAGTGAACGACTGAACGATCCTGGACGTAGTGAATGATCATGGACGTAGTGAACGATCATGGACGTAGTGAACGACTGAACGATCCTGGACGTAGTGAACGACTGAACGATCCTGGACGTAGTGAACGACTGAACGATCCTGGACGTAGTGAATGATCCTGGACGTAGTGAACGACTGAACGATCCTGGACGTAGTGAACGACTGAACGATCCTGGACGTAGTGAACGACTGAACGATCCTGGACGTAGTGAATGATCCTTTTCCCAACCACGAGTACGTCTCACACTGCTTCCAGAGAGAATTGAACACGAGTTGTCCGAACATTGGTAGCTCATTCGTGTGGTTTTCCTACTAGGCTACCGAGGCGTCCAAATAAGAAATATTCATGTGTCCTAGAATGAGGAAATATAAACGACAGCTGCAGGGGCTTGACCAGCCTTCTATTATGACGATATCAAACGATCATTACAAGAAATGAGATATAGTTGACTCAGGAAGGAATGCTGCTAAAGATATAATTGTTTAAGACAACCTTATGAAGAGTATGGCTCAGACTTAGGCCACACTGAAAATTATGACCACAGGCTGAATAAAGTATAGATGTTCTTTTGTTGGCAAATGAGATACTAAACAAGTCTCATCACCGATTGTTTTAAAGACTCGCTTTTAAGGACAGGAGAAACAGTCGATTATATCCATATTGGTGGGTTCTTTTCTTGTCTCAATATTTTGTGGTGTTCTTTTATTTTATTTTTGATCCAAAGCCAAGGTGGTTCTTTTCTTTTTAATCTAATGCCAATGTGGGTTCTTTTCTTTTTGATCCAATATCAAGGTGGGTTCTTTTCTTTTTGATTCAATGTCATGGTGGGTTCTTTTCTTTTTAATCCAATACCAGGGTGGATTATTTTCCTTTTTAACAAATATCAAGGTGGGTTCTTTTGTTTTTGATCCAGTGCCAAGGTGGGTTCTTTTCTTTTTGATCCAGTGCCAAGGTGGGTTCTTTTCTTTTTGATCCAGTGCCAAGGTGGGTTCTTTTCTTTTTAATCCAATGCCAAGGTGGGTTCTTTTCTTTTTGATCCAGTGCCAAGGTGGGTTCTTTTCTTTTTGACAATTTGGGAAGGTGGGTTCTTTTCTTTTTGATCCAATGCCAAGGTGGAATCTTTTCTTTTTGATCCAATGACAAGGTGGGTTCTTTTCTTTTTGATCCAAAACCAAGGTGGGTTCTTTTCTTTTTGACCCAATGCTAAGGTGGGATCTTTTCTTTTTGATCCAATGCCAAGGTGGGTTCTTTTCTTTTTGATCCAATGCCAAGGTGGGTTCTTTTCTTTTTGATAAAATGTCAAAGTGGGTTCTGTTCTTTTTGATCCAATATCAAGGTGGGTTCTTTTCTTTTTGATTCAATGTCATGGTGGGTTCTTTTCTTTTTAATCCAATACCAGGGTGGGTTATTTTCCTTTTTAACAAATATCAAGGTGGGTTCTTTTCTTTTTGATCCAATATCTTTGTAGGTTCTTTTCTTTCTCTATAAATTTATACCTCGGTGGGTTCTTTTGTTGTAATCTAATTCCTTGTTATGTTAATTCCTTTTGACTCAGCTCTTTGGCGGTTACTTTTCATTTGACTAAATTTCTTTGGGCTTTTTTCCCGGTTTGACATATTTTATTTCCAGGTGGGCTTTTTTTGTCTTACACAGTTCCTCGCAGTTGATGTAAATTTGACCTTTTTTTTTTTTTTTTTTTTTTTGAGCTATTCGCTCGTTCCTTAGAAAGAGATCAATTAATCTGGCCTTGGAAGAACATGCATGTTTTGGAACAACAATGGCGCACTGGATACTGAAAAAAGTGATGATTAGTATATGTGACCAAGATAACAAATAGTCTTAACAATAATTATCTGTTTCGCGTCATCCTGTTACCAACATTAGAAGGAAAGTGTTGTGGTCATCATTGACAAGGAATCAGCTAAATCGGTAACAGAACTGGACAAGGTTGAGGTAAGAAGAGACAGGGAGATACTGATCAGCTTAAGAGAACATTATATATATATCACCGATAAACACTATATATATATATGTATCACCGATAAACGCTTTATATATATATCATCGATAAACACTATATATATAATTGATAAACGCTATATATATATATATCGCCAATAAACACTATATATACATCATTGATAAACACTATATATATATATATATATATATATATATATAATTGATAAACAATATATATATATATAAATATATCACCGATAAACACTATATAAATATATATATATCATTCATAAACACTATATATGTATCATCGATAACATTATATATATCATTGATAAACACTATATATATATCATCCATAAACATATATATATATATCATCGATAACCACTATATATATATATATCATCGATAAACACTATATTTATATCACCGATAAACACTATATATAAATATCATTGATAAACACTATATATATATATATATATATATATATATATATATATATATATATATATATATCACCGATAAACATAATGTATATATATATATATATATATCATTGATAAACACTATCCAAATAGGTTGGTTGCTTGGACAATTAGCAGGAGAACGGTCTAGCAATGTCTCGAGGATTTCCTTTAAATCTGATAATATGACCTCCCACAAAATGTATTTCAATAATCGGTCATGAACACCATCTTCATCATCATCATCAAGTACCGGGCCTACTGGCGTAGGTGTTCATGTCTCTCCACAACTTTCGATTTCGGCAGCTATTTATTATCTCTGTTGTTAACCTGCTACCAAGCCATTCTCTTAAGCTGTCTGTTATTTTCTCTCTTTGCTTCCCTCTATCTCTTCGTCCCTCAATTTTCCCAGTTGTTACAATATATTCCAATTGTTCTCTTCTCATTACATGGCCAAAAAATGATGATTGTTTCTTCCTAATATTGGAAATTAGCTCTCTTTTTGCTTTGACCTCTCTCAGAACATCTTCATTACTCTTCTTAGCTGTCTATGATATTCTCAACATTCTTCTGTAAAACCACATTTCTACAGATTCCAGTGATTTTCTTGTCTGTTGTCCTATTGTCCATGATTCGCACCCATATGTTAAGACTGGCTCTACGTAACATTTAAGAACTCTTTTTCTTGTTTCTATTGTTAAAAATGGATTGCATAGTATCTTCCTCATTTTTTGGAAAGCTGCTTTTGCCTGAGCCATTCACCATATTAGGTAGATGAAATCTTGTATTTGAAAGGGAATGAGCACATGCCTTTACTCAACCAATGAGTGGTTGTCAGGAAATAGTCTCGGTATTCCCGCCAATCTCAAGAAATCTTTTTGCTCTGGCCTATTCTATTCTATTCTATTCTATTCTATTCTATTCTATTCTATTCTATTCTATTCTATTCTATTCATGGAATCAGTTTCATTTGAATCAGGGCATCCTCGTATCAGCTCCATCAGGCGTCCCAGCATTTCTTGAGTCCTATACAGACCGACTGTTCCAGTAAGGTGCTGATTATACACACATCTGCTGTTCCCACTAAGCATTCAGGATCGACCAAATCCCTTTTCCACCTCTAGACTCCTCAATCTCTAAATATAGACATCATTGTCCCACCCATTCTCCTTGTATTCTCTTAAGAAATGAGGAAGAAACCTGGAGATGCTCTCTTTGTCCGGAGTAGTCCACACTCAGTGCCACAGCTACCAGCGACGTTATCGGCTATTTCATTGCCATGTACATCAGTGTGTCCTGGACTGTACACTCATGTTAAAGCGTTCACTTTGAGTCATCTAAGAGCTGCATCCACTCCTGTCGCAGACACAGTCTGTCAATCTTCTGTAGCATACTTTGCGAGTCAGTTACCAAACTGTGTGATCCACGTTCTGTGTAACCAACCATGTTATCGTCGCAGTTGTTGCTTCTATCTCCATTCTCATGCTCGACACCGTCATGCTACACTTGCCAGATGTCCTAGTCACTTCTCTGCCATTAATCCAAACAAGGTTTCTGTAATGTGGTTTTCGCTAAACAACAGAATAGTTAAACGTACCCTCCAGACATAAATGTCAACATGAGGAGTCCGACTTTAGTTTCTGGGAATAGCATTTGATAGGTGCCTTTCTTCCAATCAACACGTGAGCGACGTCATTGAAAGACAAGGACAGGGCTCATCGGGGTCAAGATCACAGCCAGGACGAACCTCCACCAATCGTTGCTTCTCTCGCTCATGCAGGCTGTGTGCTTCTCTCGCTCATGCAGGCTGTGTGCTTCTCTCGCTCATGCATGCTGTGTGCTTCTCTCGCTCATGCAGGCTGTGTGCTTCTCTCGCTCATGCAGGCTGTGTGCTTCTCTCGCTCATGCAGGCTGTGTGCTTCTCTCGCTCATGCAGGCTGTGTGCTTCTCTCGCTCATGCAGGCTGTGTGCTTCTCTCGCTCATGCAGGCTGTGTGCTTCTCTCGCTCATGCATGCTGTGTGCTTCTCTCGCTCATGCAGGCTGTGTGCTTCTCTCGCTCATGCAGGCTGTGTGCTTCTCTCGCTCATGCAGGCTGTGTGCTTCTCTCGCTCATGCAGGCTGTGTGCTTCTCTCGCTCATGCATGCTGTGTGCTTCTCTCGCTCATGCAGGCTGTGTGCTTCTCTCGCTCATGCAGGCTGTGTGCTTCTCTCGCTCATGCAGGCTGTGTGCTTCTCTCGCTCATGCAGGCTGTGTGCTTCTCTCGCTCATGCAGGCTGTGTGCTTCTCTCGCTCATGCAGGCTGTGTGCTTCTCTCGCTCATGCAGGCTGTGTGCTTCTCTCGCTCATGCAGGCTGTGTGCTTCTCTCGCTCATGCATGCTGTGTGCTTCTCTCGCTCATGCATGCTGTGTGCTTCTCTCGCTCATGCATGCTGTGTGCTTCTCTCGCTCATGCATGCTGTGTGCTTCTCTCGCTCATGCAGGCTGTGTGCTTTTCTCGCTCATGCATGCTGAGTGCTTTTCTCGCTCATGCATGCTGTGTGCTTTTCTCGCTCATGCAGGCTGTGTGCTTTTCTCGCTCATGCATGCTGTGTGCTTTTCTCGCTCATGCAGGCTGTGTGCTTCTCTCGCTCATGCATGCTGTGTGCTTTTCTCGCTCATGCAGGCTGTGTGCTTCTCTCGCTCATGCATGCTGTGTGCTTCTCTCGCTCATGCAGGCTGTGTGCTTCTCTCGCTCATGCAGGCTGTGTGCTTCTCTCGCTCATGCAGGCTGTGTGCTTCTCTCGCTCATGCATGCTGTGTGCTTCTCTCGCTCATGCAGGCTGTGTGCTTCTCTCGATCATGCAGGCTGTGTGCTTCTCTCGCTCATGCATGCTGTGTGCTTCTCTCGCTCATGCATGCTGTGTGCTTCTCTCGCTCATGCATGCTGTGTGCTTCTCTCGCTCATGCATGCTGTGTGCTTCTCTCGCTCATGCATGCTGTGTGCTTCTCTCGCTCATGCAGGCTGTGTGCTTCTCTCGCTCATGCAGGCTGTGTGCTTCTCTCGCTCATGCAGGCTGTGTGCTTCTCTCGCTCATGCATGCTGTGTGCTTCTCTCGCTCATGCAGGCTGTGTGCTTCTCTCGCTCATGCATGCTGTGTGCTTCTCTCGCTCATGCAGGCTGTGTGCTTCTCTCGCTCATGCATGCTGTGTGCTTCTCTCGCTCATGCATGCTGTGGTGCTCTCACTACTGGATTATGGTTCGAGTATGCTCTTTCTCTTGTTCACCCAGCCTTAAATGGGTTCCGGATTTTTTTTTTCTGGGAAAGTAAAGCAGCACGGGCGTAATACCGACCACATTACCCCAAAAATCATGTTCTGAAGGTCTGTACAATTTGTGGTCACTAACACCATATTTCCTATACGTCACTTGGCGTGACGGGGGTACTTTACTTACTTTACTATGCTCTCTCTCTCTCGTCAACTCAGATAGCACGGTTGGAAATAATTCAGAATGAGGGCCTACGGGCAGTTCTCGGAAGCACTAGAGAAACATCTATCTGTTCAATGAGGTAATGACTTGACTTACCTAGAGTTAGAATTGCGACATAGATCTGGTCAAGTCCGGGTTTATCGTAACATGGTAAGGAACACGAATCATCCCTTCCATTCGCCTCAGAACAGGACACAATCGACTCCATAGTCACATGTATACAAAATTCAAGATCGGCACATCAACTACTTGTACATGTGGACAGGCACAGACAGAATTACAAAAGACAGTAAAATTCATACAGGAAACGACATTGCTGATATAGACAATACTTCGAGCGAACGAAAGATAGATAGATCCCTTCCATTTAGAATTGGGTGCGACTAATGGCAGGCGCATGAGTAGTGGAAAATCCTGGATGGCAGATCCGTAGGAGTCCATAAGGAGACTATGTGATCTGAATGACATTGCGGCTAGCACGGAATGGAGAGAAGTAACAGCGGAGTTGTGGGCGTTAACCAAGATAATCATTCAGCACGGCAGGGAATGTCGCAATTGAGCCTATGAAGCTACCGAGGTCGTAATAAGGGAATCCATCGATAAAGTGTCATCGCCTCAGGATCCTATCCACTACACGAATGGTTCTGTATCCTGCAGACAGCGCTGTGGTTAGGGTTTTGTTTTATACCAACATAGCAGAGAAATCGATCAGACCTACACATTGGTAAACATACAAGGCATCTCAAAGTGAAGCTTGATTTCTTAAAACATCACTTTTAGAGGGAGCTTAACTCAGTTCCATTAACATGAGGTGTCTTTGTAACTGAAAAAAAATATAAGAGGCGTTGTTTATTTGTAACTAATAACATTTGTATATGTTTCTACAGAATCGCAGATTCGTGTCTGTTAATAATTGATGGTATCTAATGGGCGATATTGCTGAGCATATGGGGTTTGTACTAATAGCATAAGATAACACTTTACTTTTTCTGTTATTGTCTTTTGTATAATTCAACAGTTGGATTTACATTATTCTCATTTAGGTATGTGTTATTTTCATTGAAGATTTTGTTTGGTATAGGAGAGAAATGGAGAAGGAAACTGAAGAGATTGAACTATCGTTCAGCGGGAACGGATGATGGCAGACATCACCGTCGTCTAAAGATCTTCTACAGGAAACAATCACAAGAAAATAAATGTCAGTAAAAGAGAGAAACCAGAAGCTGTTAGTAGGCAGAAATCATGTTGCTGTCAACGTTCGTAGTGCTGTCATCTTGTAGCATCGAAATGAAGGTGGCCCATCATACCCCTAGCGAGGAAGTTGTGGTACATCATATGCCTCGCGGGGCAGTTGTAGCCCATCATATGCCTCGCGGGGAAGTTGTAGCCCATCATATGTGCCTCGCGGGGCAGTTGTAGCCCCCGAGACACATTTTGATGCCCGCGAACCTCTTGGTTGTCCCCATGAATGGCATATAGAAACCAGTACTATCGATAGTGTGTAAATTGTGGGATTGGAAGAATCAATAATTCGATTTGTTTTCTCCAGATTCTATAGTTCCCATGATGCAAAGCGCACTATATTCGTGTAATAATGTAGCCGCTACTTCAGGAAATCTAACAGGTGATCATACTTCCAACTACACTAGATGACTAGACATTCCAGCGGCTTGACTCAGACTTAACGGAGAACATCGTTCCGTAGATTCGTTCAGAAAGGCCATTCTTGTGAGGTTACAAACCCGGTTTTCGGCGCGAGATTCGTGGCCCCGGATGCGAAGTTCATCTTGCAAGCTCAGCAGTGGACCGGAGGAAGTGTAACGAAATTTCACCCGCAGGCCGCACAATCTGAGCGACTCGAAAGAGAATGAAAATCGGTTGATTGACTGTACTTTAACAAACTACTAGACGCTGGAACAAAGCTCTACAATTATTTGGGGCGCTATCTGAAGGTGTAGAAGGTTGACAAATAAGACTGATTACCATCAGGTTTTATCCATGAGTATGGGCTGTAGCGACCGTCAATAAGGTTATACAAGCTTCCTTGTGCATGGCCTTCCAAAGATTATGAACAACAGATGGCCCTTACAAAGTAACGAACGTCTTACAACGAGCCAAACTCCCATCTATCACAGCAACGGTTAGGAGTGAGAGACTAAGGTGGCTGGGTCATGTAAGAAGAATGGCAAACTTGTGTATTCCCAAACTAATATTGTATGGTGAACTTAAGGACAGAAAGAGATCAAAGGGCAGACCAGTGCTGAGATATAAGGATGTTTTGCACGGCTTCCTTGAGGGAATTCTTTATCAGTGAAAAACAAGAGAAAATCTGTCTATAGATTGTAGCACACGGAGAACACAAATAAATACAAAATGGAACAGCAACCCTTAGAGGCAGTGCTGATATTAAATTCAGAAGACAGAAGGCGCAGGAGAAAGGAGACGAGGCCTGGTACCATGAATACATCTTGTTCGTTCTGCGGGTGGATCTGTCTATCTAATATTGGCAGATCAGCCACGAGAGAATCTGTTCAGCAAAGCAGCATCCAGCATAAGACACTCATATTTTTTTACCAAACTACTGACTTTTCATGATTGCTTGCTACCAAACGTCTGCCAAAACGCCATAGGTTATACATGTGTATGGGCTGTACGAGAAAACAATTTACGAAAGCAAATATAATTGGACTTGTTCATCGGATATTAAATTAATCTTCAAACTCAGTTATAACTTTAAAAAAAAAAAAAACGAGTTGGAGCCAACAGATTATTTAGTTTAATTTTTAGTTTGGCAGCTCACATGCAGTTTTAACGTTCAGAACTGAAGGAGTTTAGAATCACAGTGAGTGAATTCTTTGACGTTCACATTTATTTGACGTTCACATTTATTTGACTAATAAACTACTCTGCTTGTAAACCTTTATTATTACTTACCTATATGATTATATATATCTCTATCTCTCATTCTACACACACACACACACACACACACACACACACACACACACACACACACACACACACACACACACACACACTCTCACACACACACACACACACACATGGCCCACGATTATATCTATAATGATACGCTACATGACAGCAGCTATCATGGTGGTCTATAATGAGACGCTACATGACAGCAGCTACCATGGTGGTCTATAATGAGACAATACAGGACAGCAGCTATCATGGTGGTCTATAATGAGATGCTACATGACAGCAGCTATCATGGTGGTCTATAATGAGACGCTACTACATGACAGCAGCTACCATGGTGGTCTATAATGAGACGCTACTACATGACAGCAGCTACCATGGTGGTCTATAATGAGACGCTACGTGACAGCAGCTATCATGGTGGTCTATACTGAGACGCTAGATGACAGCAGCTATCATGGTGGTCTATAATGAGACGCTACATAGCAGCTATCATGGTGGTCTATAATGAGACGCTACATGACAGCAGCTATCATGGTGGTCTATAATGAACTCCTCACCTTCCTATTCATGACCGGCCTGCTACACTAAAAGGGAATAATAGAACAAAGAAGTATGTGTTAGCACTCGGAAAAATTGACAGACAAACAACAATAGAAAAAAACGAAGAACAATATATAGTCCGAAGTGGGATCGAACCCGTACTCAGTGGCACCGCGCCTTGCCACGAGAAGCCGAACGCTTGGCACACTACCACGCAGCCAACTAAAAAATTGGCTATTGCAGTAGTGTCTTACACGATGACGTTCTCAATGACTATAGCATAGGGTAACGATCACAGACCGGAAATAAATTGTATATTTGTACTTTCCTATTAATGCAAGTATCTCCCAGTAGGGCTGAATACTTGTGTTGTAGACAAACATTTATTGGACGAAACAGCACGAATAGTAGTTCCGTGTTTATATACTGGGTACAAATAATAATACATAAATATTATTATATGGGGAACTTCCGAGGCGATAATAGGGAATAATAGAACAAAGAAGTATGTGTTAGCACTCGGAAAAATTGACAGACAAACAACAATAGAAAAAAACGAAGAACAATATATAGTCCGAAGTGGGATCGAACCCGTACTCAGTGGCACCGCGCCTTGCCACGAGAAGCCGAACGCTTGGCACACTACCACGCAGCCAACTAAAAAATTGGCTATTGCAGTAGTGTCTTACACGATGACGTTCTCAATGACTATAGCATAGGGTAACGATCACAGACCGGAAATAAATTGTATATTTGTACTTTCCTATTAATGCAAGTATCTCCCAGTAGGGCTGAATACTTGTGTTGTAGACAAACATTTATTGGACGAAACAGCACGAATAGTAGTTCCCAGTGTTTATATACTGGGTACAAATAATAATACATAAATATTATTATATGGGGAACTTCCGAGGCGATAATAGGGAATAATAGAACAAAGAAGTATGTGTTAGCACTCGGAAAAATTGACAGACAAACAACAATAGAAAAAAACGAAGAACAATATATAGTCCGAAGTGGGATCGAACCCGTACTCAGTGGCACCGCGCCTTGCCACGAGAAGCCGATACGCTACAATATACGTGTGCCAAGCGTTCGGCTTCTCGTGGCAAGGCGCGGTGCCACTGAGTACGGGTTCGATCCCACTTCGGACTATATATTGTTCTTCGTTTTTTTCTATTGTTGTTTGTCTGTCAATTTTTCCGAGTGCTAACACATACTTCTTTGTTCTATTATTCCCTATTATCGCCTCGGAAGTTCCCCATATAATAATATTTATGTATTATTATTTGTACCCAGTACACTAAAAGGGCTAAGTTTAAATGTCAAAGTGACTGCCTCACTACCTGTCCATGTTTGTCCAGAACATTTACTTGTCTATGTTTCTATATGCCTTCATGGGGTGTGTGTCTGTGTGTGTGTGAGTGTGTGCGTGCGTGCGTACGTGCGTGCATGCGTGTGTGTGTGTGTGTGTGTGTCTCTTGTTTATGTCCATTTCCCTGCCCTTTTTTACACAAGGGATTTCCTGACAAAACGTTTTGTTTGCCTGTTACTCTGCTTTCCAAGTAGTCATGTCTTGAGTTACTATTTGTCTGTGTGTTTTCTTTCCATCATCTCGAGTTCTTTTTGTAAGTCTGTCGACACCTGTTTGTCTGTCAATATACATGAATGACGGTCACTTCTCAGTCTGCCAACCTATCTGTTTGTCTTCCTGTCCAAGAGGGTTGATGTTTATGTCTTCATGTCCAAGAGGGTTGGTGTTTATGTCTTCATGTCCAAGAGGGTTGGTGTTTATGTCTTCATGTCCAAGAGGGTTGGTGTTTATGTCTTCATATCCAAGAGGGTTGGTGTGTATGTCTTCATGTCCTAGAGGGTTGGTGTTTATGTCTTCATATCCTAGAGGGTTGGTGTTTATGTCTTCATGTCCAAGGGGGTTGGTGTTTATGTCTCCATATCCAAGAGGGTTGGTGTTTATGTCTTCATATCCAAGAGGGTCGGTGTGTATGTCTTCATGTCCAAGAGGGTTGTTTATGTCTTCAGGTCCAAGGGGGTTGGTGTTTATGTCTCCATATCTAAGAGGGTTGGTGTTTATGTCTCCATATCCAAGAGGGTTGGTGTTTATGTCTTCATGTACAAGAGGGTTGGTGTTTATATCTCCATATCCAAGGGGGTTGATGTTTATGTCTCCATATCCTAGAGGGTTGGTGTTTATGTCTCCATATCCAAGAAGGTTGGTGTTTATGTTTTCATATCCAAGAGGGTTGGTGTTTATGTCTTCATGTCCAAGGGGTTGGTGTTTATGTCTCCATATCCAAGGCAGTTGGTGTTTATGTCTCCATATTCAAGAAGGTTGGTGTTTATGTTTTCATATCCAAGAGGGTTGGTGTTTATTTCTCCATGTCCAAGAGGGTTGGTGTTTATGTCTTCATATCCAAGAGGGTTGGTGTGTATGTCTTCATATCCAAGAGGGTTGGTGTTTATGTATTCATTATCCAAGAGAGTTGGTGTTATGTCTCTATATCCAAGAGGGTTGGTGTTATGTCTCCATATCCAAGAGGGTTGGTGTTTATGTCTTCATATCCAAGAGGGTTGGGGTTTATGTCTCCATATCCTATAGGGTTGGTATTTATGTCTCCATATCCAAGAGGGTTGGTGTTATGTCTCCATATCCAAGAGGGTTGGTGTTATGTCTCCATATCCTAGAGGGTTGGTGTTATGTCTCCATATCCAAGAGGGTTGGTTTTATGTCTCCATATCCAAGAGGGTTGGGGTTTATGTCTCCATATCCTATAGGGTTGGTGTTTATGTCTTCATATCCAAGAGGGTTGGTGTTATGTCTCCATATCCAAGAGGGTTGGTGTTATGTCTCCATATCCAAGAGGGTTGGTGTTATGTCTCCATATCCAAGAGGGTTGGGGTTTATGTCTCCATATCCTATAGGGTTGGCGTTTATGTCTTCATATCCAAGAGGGTTGGTGCTTATGTCTCCATATCCAAGAGGGTTGGTGTTATGTCTCCATATTCAAAAGGGTTGGTGTTATGTCTCCATATCCAAGAGGGTTGGTGTTATGTCTCCATATCCAAGAGGGTTGGTGTTTATGTCTTCATATCCAAAGGGTTGGTGTTTATGTCTCCATATCCAAGAGGGTTGGTGTTTATGTCTCCATATCCAAGAGGGTTGGTGTTTATGTCTCCATATCCAAGAGGGATGGTGTTTATGTCTTCATGTCAAAGAGGGTTGGTGTTTGTGCCTTCATGTCCAAGAGTGTTGGAGTTAATGTCTTCATGTACAAGAGGGTTGGTGTTTGTGTCTTAATGTACAAGAGGGTTGGTGTTTATGTCTTCATGTCCAAGAGCATTGGTGTTTATGTTTTCATGTACAAGAGGGTTGGTGTTTATGTCTTCATATCCAAGAGGGTTGGTGTTTTGTGTCTTCATGTACAAGAGCGTTGGTGTTAATGTCTTCATGTCCAAGAGGGTTGGTGTTAATGTCTTCATGTCCAAGAGGGTTTGTGTGTATGTCTTCCTGTCCAAGAGATTTGGTGTTTATTTCTCCATATCCAAGTGGGTTGGTGTTTATGTCTTCATGTCCAAGAGGGTTGGTGTGTTTATTTTCATGTCCAATTGGGTTGACGTTTATGTCTTCATGTCCAAGAGGGTTGGTGTGTATATCTTCATGTTCAAGAGGGTTGGTGTTTGTCTTCATGTCCAAGAGGGCTGTTGTTTGTCTTCATGTATAAGAGGGTTGGTGTGTATGTCTTAATGTCCAAGAGGGTTGGTGTATGTCTTCCTGTTCAAGAGGGTTGGTGTTTATGTCTTCATGTCCAAGAGAGTTGGTGTATGTCTTCATGTCCAAGAGGGTTGGTGTTTGCCTTCATGTCCAAGAGGGTTGTTGTTTGTCTTCATGTATAAGAGAGTTGGTGTGTATGTCTTCATGTCCAAGAGGGTTGGTGTATGTCTTCCTGTTCAAGAGGGTTGGTGTTAATGTCTTCATGTCCAAGAGAGGTGGTGTATGTCTTCATGTCCAAGAGGGTTGAAGTTTATGTCTCCATGTTCAAGAGGCTTGATTTGTATGTATCCATATCCAAGAGGGTTGGTTTATATGTCACCATGTCCAAGAGGGTTGATTTGTATGTCTCCATATCCAAGAGGGTTGATTTGTATGTCTCCATATTCAAGAGGGTTGGTTTATATGTCACCATATCCAAGAGGGTTGGTTTATATGTCACCATGTCCAAGAGGGTTGGTTTCTTTTGGAGCAAGTATTTAAATTTTTGTGTCGTTCCTTATCTGAAAAGCTGAGTCATAACATTTGATCTATACATTATGCTTTGACAGACTCTACTGACTCTCAGTTTGTTTTCCAAATTCTCATTTCATAAATTCACCTTAGTTCATCCCTAAGTCCATCTTTGTTGTTCGACACTTTCACCGTTTCCTCAACCAAATTCACCTGGCATTTCATGACACACAAGGGAATCCACAACACAGGGGAGTCCACAACACAGGGGAGTCCACAACACAGGAGAGTCCACAACACAGGGGAGTCCACACCACAGGGGAAAGCACAGCACAGTGGAGTCCACAACACAGGGGAGTCCACAACACAGGGGAGTCCACAACACAGGGGAGTCCACAACACAGGGGAGTCTACAACACAGGGGAGTCCACAACACAGGGGAGTCCACAACACAGGGGAGTCCACAACACAGGGGAGTCCACACCACAGGGGAGTCCACAACACAGGGGAGTACACAACACCAAGTAGTCCACAACACAGGGGAGTCCACAACACAAGGTAGTCCACAACACAAGGCAGTCCACAACACAAGGCAGTCCACAACACAAGGCATTCCACAACACAGTGAGTCCACAACACAAGGCAGTCCACAACACAAGGCAGCCCACAACACAGGGAGTCCACAACACAGGGAGTCCACAACACAAGGCAGTCCACAACACAAGGCAGTCCACAACACAAGGCAGTCCACATCACAAGGCAGTCCACAAATAAGGGAGTCCACAACACAAGGAGTCCACAACACACGGAGTCCACGGCACAAGGCAGTCCACAACACAGGGAGTCCACAACACAAGGCAGTCCACGGCACAAGGCAGTCCACAACACAGGGAGTCCACAACACAAGGCAGTCCACAACACAGGGAGTCCACAACACAAGGCAGTCCACAACACAAGGCAGTCCACAACACAAGGAGTCCACAACACAAGGAGTCCACAACACAAGGCAGTCCACGAAACAGGGAGTCCACAACACAAGGCAGTCCACAACACAAGGCAGGCCACAACACAAGGCAGTCCACAACACAAGGAGTCCACAACACAAGGCAGTCCACAAAACAGGGAGTCCACAACACAAGGCAGTCCACAGCACAAGGCAGGCCACAACACAAGGCAGTCCACAACACAGGGAGTCCACAACACAAGGCAGTCCATAACACAAGGGAGCCCACAACACAAGGCAGTCCACAACACAGGGAGTCCACAACATAAGGCAGTCCACAACACAAGGCAGTCCACAACACAAGGCAGTCCACAACACAAGGCAGTCCACAACACAAGGTAGTCCACAACACAAGGCAGTCCACAACACAAGGCAGTCCACAACACAAGGCAGTCCACAACACAAGGTAGTCCACAACACAAGGCAGTCCACAACACAAGGCAGTCCACAACACAAGGCAGTCCACAACACAAGGCAGTCCACAACACAAGGTAGTCCACAACACAAGGCAGTCCACAACACAAGGCAGTCCACAACACAAGGCAGTCCACAACACAAGGTAGTCCACAACACAAGGCAGTCCACAACACAAGGCAGTCCACAACACAAGGTAGTCCACAACACAAGGTAGTCCACAACACAAGGCAGTCCACAACACAGGGAGTCCACAACACAAGGTAGTCCACAACACAAGGCAGTCCACAACACAAGGCAGTCCACAACAGTAATAATCGTGTCTTCTAAAATATGGCAGACGATATTGTCGTTTGATAAACAAACCGAAGAAATGGCACAACGTGCTGAAATGAAATGGCACAACGTGCTGAAATGAAATGGCACAACGTGCTGAAATGAAATGGCACAACGTGCTGAAATGAAATGGCACAATGTGCTGAAATGAAATGGCACAACGTGCTGAAATGAAATGGCACAACGTGCTGAAATGAAATGGCACAACGTGCTGAAATGAAATGGCACAATGTGCTGAAATGAAATGGCACAATGTGCTGAAATGAAATGGCACAATGTGCAGAAATGAAATGGCACAATGTGCTGAAATGAAATGGCACAATGTACTGAAATGAAATGGCACAATGTGCAGAAATGAAATGGCACAACGTGCTGAAATGAAATGGCACAACGTGCTGAAATGAAATGGCACAACGTGCTGAAATGAAATGACACAACGTGCTGAAATGAAATGCGCAATGTTCTAAAATGAAATGGCACAACGTGCTGAAATAAAATGACACAACGTCATCATCATCATCAAGTACCGGGCCTACTGGCGTAGTTGATTATGTCTCTCCACAACTTTCGATCTCGACAGTTAGTTATCATTTCTGTAGTTGACCTTCTGCCAAGCCATTCTCTTAAGCTGTCTGGTATTTTTTCTCTTTGCTTCCCTCTATCTCTTCGACCCTCAATGTTTCCAGTTGTTACAATATATTCCAGTTGTTCTCTTCGCATTACATGGCCAAAAATAATGATTGTTTCTTCCTAATATTGGAAATTAGCTCTCTTTTTGCTTTGACCTCTCTCAGAACATTTTCATTACTCTTCTTAGCTGTCCATGGTACTCTCAACATTCCTCTGTAAAACCACATTTATACAGACTCCAGTGATTTTCTTGTCTGTTGTCCTATTGTCCATGATTCGCATCCATATGTTAAGACTGGCTCTACATAACATTTAAGAACTCTTTTCCTTGTTTCTATTGTCAAAAATGGATTGCATGGTATCTTCCTCATTTTTTGGAAAGCTGCTTTTGCCTGAGCCATTCTGCATATCACCTCTTTTGTACATCTTCCGTCTGAGGTTAACAAAGTTCCCAAAAATTTCAATTCATTTACCTGTTTTAATATTGTTCTAAACTTGTCTTTATTTTGCACTGAGGTGATGTCTTTTTCTTTGTTGTTACCATTACCTCTGTCTTTTTGCTATTAAGGCTGAGTCCTTTATTTTTGCTTTCTTTCATTATAATGTCCAACATTTCTTGTAACTCATTTTCACTCTTAGCGATTAAGACTGTATCATCAGCATACCTTCGATTATTTACATTGTGACCTCCAATTGTTATTCCAGGCATGTCCCTTATGGATCTTAAAATAATCTCATTATAAATATTAAACAAATCTGGTGACAGCACACAACCTTGTCTAACACCTTGTTTTATTTGTTGAAACATTCCCAATTGGTTTTCAGTTCTTATGGCCGCTGTTTGTTGCCAGTACATGTTCTTTATTATTCTTAGATCTTTGCTGTCTACGTTTATGCTTTCTAAAATTTTGATTATTTCTTGGTTCTTTACTTTGTCAAATGCCTTGGTGTAATCTATGAAACATAGGTATAGATATGTTTTCACCTCTATGGCTCTTTCTACTAAAGATCTTATGATATAAATGGCATTGCTTGTTCCTTTATCTCCAACAAAACCACACTGTTCATCGCTAATTTCTGGACTGATTTTGTTTCGCACTCTTCGCATGATGATTCTTAGTAATATCTTAGTCATATGACTCATAAGGCTTATTGTGCGATGATCATCGCATTCAATCGCACCCGATTTCTTTGGTAGGGCTATGAATATTGATTTGAGCATGTCGTCTGGTATATATCCGCTGTTGTAGATATCATTCAATATTTTTGTTATTATTTCTATTCCAAAATCACCCATGGCTTCAATCTCTTCTTTAGTTATGTTATCTGGTCCAGGAGCTTTGCCTGCTTTCATATTGCGAAAGGCATCATTCACTTCTTCTCTGAGTATTTATGGTCCTTCTCCATTATTCTTTATAATTACTTCTGTTCGTTCATCATTATAAAGATCTTTAATGTATTATGTCCATCGTTCCCTTATGTGTTCTTGATCAATCAGCAGTTCTCCTTCCTTTGATCTTAGAGATCCATTTTTTGATTGCGTTTTTATTTCTGTTAATTCCTCAATTTGTTTGTATATAGCTTTGACATCTCCTTTTTGTTGCATTTCAATCTCTTTGCATCTCTCTTTTAGCCATGCTTCTTTTGCTTCTTTGCATTTTACTACAATTTCTTTATTTAATCTCTTATACTCATCTTTATTTTCTTTATTTCTTCTTCTTATATCCATTAGCTGCAAAATGTCATCTGTCATCCATTTCTTTCTTGAATTTGTCCTCACTCGTGGTATGAACTCTTTTGATCTTTGTTGCATTGATTCTTTTAGCATTTCCCACTGTTCACCAATGCTTTGTATCTTCTCTATTGCATTGTACCGGTTCTGAATTGTGATTTTATATTTGTCTTGCAGCTTCTTGTCTGATTTTAGTAAATCTAAATTTAACTTGATGTTAACTGAGGCTCGTTTTGTTGTTTATAATGTTAATCTAAGCATTCCCACAACTGGTACATGATCACTATTGCAATCTGCCCCTGGTCTAGTTTTCCCACACACCAGACTGTTTCTAAATCTATTTCTTATCATTATATAATCAATTGGATTACGTGCGTTATCCCCTGGGCTTTTCCATGTCCACAGACGTCTTGGATGTTGCTTAAACCAGGTGTTTCCTATCATCATGTTGTGTGTTCTTGCCTAGTCAATAAGTTTCTCACCTCTTTCATTCCTCTCGCCTAAGCCATAATGACCAACTACTTCCTAAACTCTTTCCTTTCCTACTTTTGCGTTAAAATCCCCTAGAACTATGGTGTTTTCATGTGGTTTGCATTTATGACGTGCCTCATTTAACTCGTTGTAAAATGTATCAATTGTTTCCTCTAGACTGTCTGCTGTTGTTGCATAAACTTGTATAACATTTATGTCTATTGGCTTTCCATTCACTTTCACTAAAAGGACTCTGTCAGATATTGGGTAAATGCCTTTCACTGTTCTTGCTCTTTCTGCATCCAAGATGATACCTACTCCTCTTTGGTGTTCAGTACCTCCAGAATAGATTATTTTATGTTTATCAGAATACATCTCCTCTGATCCGGTGTATCTCATTTCGCAAAGTCCCAGTAATTGTAAACCCATTCTTTTCATCTCTTGTATGATGTTTTCTAGTTTACCCTTCTGCATGTGTGTTCTCACATTCCAAGTACCTAACATCGTTTATCATATCCATGAACAACGTGCTGAAATGAAATGCGCAATGTTCTGAAATGAAATGACTCAACGTGCTGAAATTAAATGGTACAACATGCTTAAATGAAATGACACAACATGCTTAAATGAAATGGCACAACGTTGTGAAATTAAATGGCACAATGTTCTAAAATGAAATGGCACCACGTGCTGAAATGAAATGACACAATGTGCTGAAATGAAATGGCACAACGTGCTGAAATGAAATGGCACAACGTGCTGAAATGAAATGAAGCCAAACTTAGAGACGCAAGAGAAACGACGTGAGACCTTACAATGAAATTTTTGCCCTGTTCATTCTGCTGTCGGGCCTGTCATTATAATTTGGCTGAAACAGTCGTGATGGACGCTGCACGGCCGACCATCTCTTGACGGTCAGTACCGATGGACGGCCATAGTTTGTAGAAAGTTCCAGATGTGTCGCTTTTATCATATCTTTAATGAGAGCAGCCAATGATATTTGTTGAAGAAGTCAGCGTCCATACACAATATAAGTGACACCAGACATCAGATTATGAAAGCTTTGAATCACGATGTACTGTCGCAACCACAATACTGGAACAATAGAGCTCAATGTCGACAGTACTCAGATGTTATTGGTACAAAGGTCACTCGTGACCAGATAAATGTCTGTACCCTTCTAATTTTGACCAGCTCTTGTCCGTATTCACTTTGTGAAATGACTTGTCCGGATAAAATGTTGACAGTCTGAAATTATTTTGGTTGTCTTTCTGAGTTTTGCTAAGTGAAATACATTATCTATTAATTAAGTGAAATAAATTAACTATTAATTAAGTGAAATATATTATCTATTAATTCAGTGAAATATTTATCTATTAACTCAGTGAAATATATTATCTATCAATTCAGTGAAATATATTATCTATTAATTCAGTGAAATATATTATCTATTAATTCAGTGAAATATTTATCTATTAACTCAGTGAAATATATTACCTATCAATTCAGTGAAATATATTATCTATTAATTCAGTGAAATATATTACCTATTAATTCAGTGAAATACATGATCTATTAATTCAGTGAAATATATTATCTATTAATTCAGTGAAATATATTATCTATTAATTCAGTGAAATATAATATCTATTAATTCAGTGAAATATATTATCTATTAATTCAGTGAAATACATTATATATTAATTAAGTGAAATACATTATATATTGATTAAGTGAAATATATTATATATTAATTCAATGAAATACATGATCTATTGAATGAAAATATGCTTTAAGTGAAAACATTACAGTCAATAAATAGTTGAGGCAAATTTAGCGTACGAAAAGATGGTATGAAGTTCTAATATATCTTTAATAAAGAAGTAGCAATATATGGACAGAACGGCTTGGAAAGTGTTTGTTGAAGACCTATGCTCCACAGGGAGCTGAGAAGGTCGAAGAAGAAGAATATATGGATATGATAAACGATGTTGCATAAGACATAACATAGGAGAGCAAAGTGTTACTTCACAATATACTAGTCCAAGACGGGTGAGTCCATGTTACTGTCTCCCCAACTCAACGAGCAATTTTACTTCCAGCTGGCTCGCATGAAGCTCATCCCAAATGAGATTGAATTTACATTCAACAAGTTGATAAGTCAACGCGCTAACCACTTCGAGTCGAGACGGGGATAAGGCGACTGGGTAAAGCACTATCACCATATTCCGTGCACAGGCAGAGTAGGCACAGTAAAATGAGGAAGAAAGCACCAATGTTTAAACTTGGCACATGGAACGTAAGGACTATGTGCCCTGGACTTGCTAAAATGGCTGGGGAATGTCCAGCGAATGGAAGAAAAGCGCATCCCCAGACAATTGCTATATGTTGAACACGGAAAAAGACAAATCGGCAGACCTAAACTATGATATAGAGACATGTGTAAATCATCTCTGAATGACTTCTCCATTTGTGAATATGATTGGCAACATCTGGCAAGTGATCGCACATCATGGAGAGCATGTATAAGGAATGGTATAACATCATTTGAGACTGTGCTAAGGCAAAACTTAGAAGAGAAAAGTCTCATGAAAAAGGATGGAAAACCCTGTGGACCAGTGGGCCTGACTTGTTCATTATGTGACCGCGTGTGTTTGTCAAACATTGGTAGAATTAGTCACGAGAGAAGCTGTTCGACAAAAACAAAACTTAAAAAAAAATACACAACAGCCTCTACTAGACCGCCTGACAAGACGGAAAGGACCATAAAAACTTCGCTACCGACAATAGAAATCGTTATCAGTTTGGCCGTCTCCGGTACTACTATGAAACCCCCTTTCAACTCTGTCTCATGATAGTAGATTTGATGATTAATTCCCCAGTTTCCCATTTGATAATGTCCGATCTTTTTCATCGTTGCCTGAATTTGTTAGAAGCCTCGGTCAATGAATGGTTAGTGTAAGTGTTAGGGTTAGTGTTAGGGTTAGTGTTAGGGTTAGGGTTAGTGTTAGTGTTAGTGTTAGGGTTAGTGTTAGTGTTAGGGTTAGTGTTAGTGTTAGGGTTAGTGTTAGTGTTAGGGTTAGTGTTAGGGTTAGTGTTAGGGTTAGTGTTAGTGTTAGGGTTAGTGTTAGTGTTAGGGTTAGTGTTAGTGTTAGGGTTAGTGTTAGGGTTAGCGTTAGGGTTAGTGTTAGTGTTAGGGTTAGGGTTAGTGTTAGGGTTAGTGTTAGTGTTAGGGTTAGTGTTAGGGTTAGTGTTAGGGTTAGTGTTAGTGTAAGGGTTAGTGTTAGTGTTAGGGTTAGTGTTAGTGTTAGGGTTAGTGTTAGGGTTAGTGTTAGGGTTAGTGTTAGTGTTAGGGTTAGTGTTAGGGTTAGTGTTAGGGTTAGTGTTAGTGTTAGGGTTAGTGTTAGTGTTAGGGTTAGTGTTAGTGTTAGTGTTAGGGTTAGGGTTAGTGTTAGTGTTAGGGTTAGTGTTAGGGTTAGTGTTAGGGTTAGTGTTAGTGTTAGGGTTAGTGTTAGGGTTAGTGTTAGGGTTAGTGTTAGTGTTAGGGTTAGTGTTAGTGTTAGGGTTAGTGTTAGTGTTAGTGTTAGGTTTAGGGTTAGTGTTAGTGTTAGGGTTAGTGTTAGGGTTAGTGTTAGGGTTAGTGTTAGTGTTAGGGTTAGTGTTAGGGTTAGTGTTAGTGTTAGGGTTAGGGTTAGTGTTAGGGTTAGTGTTAGTGTTAGGGTTAGTGTTAGGGTTAGTGTTAGTGTTAGGGTTAGGGTTAGTGTTAGGGTTAGTGTTAGTGTTAGTGTTAGTGTTAGGGTTAGGGTTAGTGTTAGGGTTAGTGTTAGGGTTAGTGTTAGTGTTAGGGTTAGTGTTAGGGTTAGTGTTAGTGTTAGGGTTAGGGTTAGTGTTAGGGTTAGTGTTAGTGTTAGGGTTAGTGTTAGGGTTAGTGTTAGTGTTAGGGTTAGTGTTAGGGTTAGTGTTAGTGTTAGGGTTAGGGTTAGTGTTAGGGTTAGTGTTAGTGTTAGTGTTAGGGTTAGTGTTAGTGTTAGGGTTAGTGTTAGGGTTAGTGTTAGTGTTAGGGTTAGTGTTAGGGTTAGTGTTAGTGTTAGGGTTAGGGTTAGGGTTAGTGTTAGGGTTAGTGTTAGTGTTAGGGTTAGTGTTAGGGTTAGTGTTAGTGTTAGGGTTAGGGTTAGTGTTAGGGTTAGTGTTAGTGTTAGTGTTAGTGTTAGGGTTAGTGTTAGTGTTATGGTTAGTGTTAGGATTAGTGTTAGGGTTAGTGTTAGTGTTAGGGTTAGTGTTAATGTTATTACTTTCTGATCAGAAGGGTAGGGTTCCATCCCCAGAAGTGGCAGTTTTATTTTACGGACAGACAAAGGTTTCTGGGTTCGCCCAGCCTCTTAAATGGGTATCAGAGATATTTCTGAGAAGTAAAGGTGACCTGGTTCGATACCTATCACATCTCTCAACAACGTGTCGTGGTCACAGAATATCAGGTCACTAATTCCCCATACCCCTAGCACGACAATGGAGAGAAACTTTATTGGCTTTGGTTGTTCGTTCTTACACATTTTTGTTCAGTAGGTTTCTTACGTTCACATTATCTCATTTTTATTTCCTGGCATTTATTTCAATAAATCATTGCCCACTTTCAGTTGCTTCATTCTTTGTTGTTCTCTCCACGAAATCAAACCCTGCTGTTGCTTCTAAATGTACATTTCCAGAACTCGATCTTTGTTTCCTATCTTTATAAAAGTGTTGAATGGACAGAACCGTTTATTATTCTGATCATTACATTGGGTGATACAGACATTTGTTGCTATCCCTATGAGTGTGTGCACAACACATATATTAAGACAGACGGATTTAAATATACACAGTTTTAAACTAAGACAAATGAAGAATAAAACGTGGAGATATCTGCAAATGCCTCATTAAAAAAACGAGAAGGATAAAAGCAGGAAAGTATAGCCAAGTCATGTTCTAGAGAGCTTGCATGACGTGACATTGACGGTATTTGAAATGCATTCGTGAAGCATCTACAGACCCAGCATTGAAGGCAACCACATTGGCTTCTCTCACTGACACAGATCACGCTGACCTATACACAAGACTCGGATTGTTGTTACTTCCGGCCTGTTAAATCACAATGCGAAGCTTTTTTTTTCAACGGATAAGCCTGTCCTTTTCTGTTTTCAATTTGTCAGATCAGTAGCATGTTTTCGGGATTATTACGTGGTGTCATGTAAAATGTTGGTCTTCATGCCTCGCTGACTCTGACGCCACCAGCTAAATAAAATGAGTCACCAACTGTGTGCACGCTAGACTGGAGATCCTAGATGAGAATTAAATCCAGCTGGAAAAACAATCTCAGCAAAAACGTGTGGCAACGGAAACGCTGCTTCCAAGAACAATAACAAGGATGCTATTGGTGAAAATTAGTAAAAAAAAAAAAAGAAGGAATAATTTTGCGTGAAAACTTGGTCATAGAGGAAATTAGAAGCAGAATAGAACTAATTAGAACACATAGGTTGTGGTTGATTGAGTAAAAGAAGACAAACAAACACACTCACAAGTAGAAATACAGGATATTGGTTGGGTTAGCAACCGGAACAGATTTACAACGTAATCATCATCGTCATGTGCCATACCGGTTGGCGTATGCAATCAAGTCCATCCACAATTTTCTTTTCACCGTGCATCGTATCAATTCTGTTCTTGACTTTTCCCTATGTCATGTCAATAAGCTATTTAACATTTTCTTTCTTTGTCGTCCGCGGTCTCTCTTTCCCTGTATTGTATTAGCTGTAACCAAGTATTCCAACTTTCCTCTTCTTATGAAGTGCCGAAAAAATGTTGAAAATTGTTTCTTTCTGATGTTTCTTAGGAGCTCCCTTTTTGTGTTGGTCTCTTTGAGAATGTCCTCGTTGGTCTTTTTAGCTGTCCAGGAAACTTTCAACATTCTTCTGAGAAATCCCATCTCTATTTCCTCTAATGGTCTTTCAATTTGTTTTTTACTGTCCATGATTGGCTTCCATAGGGGTCATAAACACAGAAAACATATAGGTCAAAACACAGGAAACATACACAGAGATACACGAAAAAGTGTTTTTTTTTTTTCGTTCGCCAGCTTTTACCTCTGACGAAGTAACTAGAGACTTTGAACGGAATTTTGCGTGCTAATTCATTTTTCCTTGGCAGCCGTGTGCACAGGGGTCCCTCGCCGCACAGGCAGATAACTCCGACTTCGGAGGTACTCATATTTTTTTCCGTCGATGAGTAATTTACGTTTCAAGCCGGGCCTCGCTGCTGAGACCAGGGTTGGTTGCCGCAGAGAGAAATCATAAATAAAAATCCCAACTGGTGCAGCTGGTATTTGAACCCACATCCTCTTGTCTCGAGGCCGGCGTCTTGCCTCGAGACCAACCAGTCCCCCAAACAAAGAAGTAAGAAGGTGCATTAAAAGGGGTAAAAGGAAATATATAGATGAGCTAGCTAAAGAGGCAGAGGAAGCAGCAAATAAAGCAAATATGAAAGAACTGTTCAACAGCACAAAGAAATTAGGTTGAAAATACAAACAGTTCAATGCCTTTATTAAAGATAAGAAAGGAAATCTGCTTAGTAATATAAGAGAACAAATGAAGAGATGGAAGGAGCACTTTGAAGAACCCTTGAACAGACCCGGCCCAAATAACTTAACAGATATACTACCAGCAGAAGACGAGTTGCAGGTTAACTGTGGAAAACCAAGCAAGGAAGAAATAATGAAAGCAATCAAGTTTTTAAAAAATGGTAAAACCGCAGGACCTAATAAAGTTCCTTCAGAAGCCATCAAAGAAGATATTAACACCTCTACCAAGATGCTACATAATCTGTTAGATAAAAATTGGGAGAGTGAAGGAAAAAATGGTTATATGATTAAACTACCAAAGAAAGGAAGTTTACAGGAGTACACAAATTATCGGGGAATTAAATTATGCTGCTATCAGTGCCAGGAAAAATACTAAGCAGAATCATTCTAGAGAGACTAAAAGAGGCCATAGAGAAACATTTGAGAGATGAACAAGCAGGTTTTAGGAAGAACAGTTCATGTGATGATCAAATAACTAACTTACATATAAAAGTTGAACAAAGTTTAGAACTAAAATCCCCACTTTATATAGGATTCATATATTACGAAAAGGCCTATGATAGTTTCGACAGAGGAATGCTTTGTAAGTTACTGAGTCATTACGGAATCCCCACAAAGTTTATTAACCTGTTAAGAACAATGTATTAAAAAATGAAATATAGTGTGGTGCATGAAGGGCAGCTTTTAGAACCATTTGAAATAAGAACAGGAGTAAGGCAGGCATGCCATCAGTCTCCATTTTTCAAATAACTCTAAACAACAGAAATGGAATCCAGTAGTCACTGACCAAGCAACGTGATAATTTAGACTTTGCTGATGATATAGCTCTCCTATCACAAAACCATCAACAGATGCAAGATAACATGAGCATACTTGATGAGAGACCACAACAGCTGGGAATAAAAATAAATAGAGATAAGATCAAAATTATGAGAATTAATACAGTTGGCAATAATCAAATCAAAATTGGAGAAATACCTCTACTAGATGTACAAACGTACATATATCTGGGCATTAATATAGACAAAGAATGATGAACAGAAAATGATACTAAAATAATTATGTAGACAGAAATTACATTACAAAGACATTTAAATGTAAAAGGTCAAGTACGAGACTAGAACCGGCGTCTTAGCACGTGAGTTTCCACCAATATGTGCTCGGCCGTCTATCTTAGCACGTGAGTTTCCACCAATATGTGCTCGGCCGTCTATCTTAGCACGCGAGTTTCCACCAATATGTGCTCGGCCGTCTATCTTAGCACGCGAGTTTCCACCAATATGTGCTCGGCCGTCTATCTTAGCACGCGAGTTTCCACCAATATGTGCTCGGCCGTCTATCTTAGCACGCGAGTTTCCACCAATATGTGCTCGGCCGTCTATCTTAGCACGCGAGTTTCCACCAATATGTGCTCGGCCGTCTATCTTAGCACGCGAGTTTCCACCAATATGTGCTCGGCCGTCTATCTTAGCACGCGAGTTTCCACCAATATGTGCTCGGTCGCCTATCTTAGCACGCGAGTTTCCACCAATATGTGCTCGGCCGTCTATCTTAGCACGCGAGTTTCCACCAATATGTGCTCGGCCGTCTATCTTAGCACGCGAGTTTCCACCAATATGTGCTCGGCCGTCTATCTTAGCACGCGAGTTTCCACCAATATGTGCTCGGCCGTCTATCTTAGCACGCGAGTTTCCACCAATATGTGCTCGGCCGTCTATCTTAGCACGCGAGTTTCCACCAATATGTGCTCGGCCGCCTATCTTAGCACACGAGTTTCCACTCATATGTGCTCGGTCGCCTATCTTAGCACGCGAGTTTCCACCCATATGTGCTCGGCCGCCTATCTTAGCACGCGAGTTTCCACCCATGTGTGCTCGGCCGCCTATCCAGAAATATTCGGAAATTTCTTGATAGTGTCACTCCAAGCATCGAAACTCAAATGCGAGGTGACATTCCTCACCTTCCCAGGGAAATACCATTGTACCCATTTCTGCCAACGGCTGGGTCGACCGTGGAGGTATTTTTTTTTTCCAACCACGTGTACAACTCACACTGCTCATAGCGGGAATCGAACACGGGTTGTCCGAACGTCAGTAGTCCAGTCGGATGGTCTTCCCAACTCGGCTACCGAGACCCCCATGGAAGTCCAAAGACATTAGGTTAAATACAAAAACACAAATTTTCAAATCCAGTTTAAATCAGTCTTATTATATGGCTGTGAAACATGGAGAACAACAAAAATGACAATCATGAAGATACATACCTTCATTAATGGATGCTTGCTCAGAATAAAAGGATGAAATTGACAAGACAAAATCATTAACGTTAGAATTATGGAAAAGTATAAGTCAAATAGAAGTGGATAAAGGGATACATAGTAGACGCTGTTAGCCACGACACACACTGCAGAAGCCAACTCAGAGTATTACACAACAGGCTCTTTTTGGAATGCCTGGGGACAACAACAAAAAGAAAGACACAAGAATCCTCCGAGAAAACAGATGGGAACAGAGATGAAGATGATGGGGAAGACATGTAATGATCTTAAAAGAATGGCAAGAAACAGAATGGCTTTTAAAGTGTTTGTTGAAGACCAATGAACCACAGGGAGTTGCAAGTATTTGTTGAAGGCATATGTCCCATAGGGGATTGAAAGTATTTGTTGGAGACATATTCCCCACAGGGAATTGAAAGTATTTGTTGGAGAAATATGCCCCACGGGGAATTGAAAGTATTTGTTGGAGAAATATGCCCCACAGGGAATTGAAAATATTTGTTGGAGACATATGCCGCACAGGGAATTGAAAGTATTTGTTAGAGACATATATGCCCCACAGGGAATTGAAAATATTTGTTGGAGACATATGCCCCACAGGGAGCCTAAAAGTAGAAGAAGAAGGACAAGCGACGGTTGTCGTTAGTTAGTAGTTAGTGTATGTAACTAAACAATTGGTCATAGTTACGTCTTGTAGTTGTATTGGTGGTAGAAGGTGAGGTAGTAGTAGTAGTAGTAATAATGGTGGTAGAAGGTGAGGTAGTAGTAGTAGTAGTAATAATGGTGGTAGAAGGTGAGATAGTAGTAGTAATAATGGTGGTAGAAGGTGAGGTATTAGTAGTAGTAGTAATAATGGTGGTAGAAGGTGAGGTAGTAGTAGTAGTAATAGTGGTAGAAGGTGAGGTAGTAGTAGTAGTAGTAATAATAGTGGTAGAAGGTGAGGTAGTAGTAGTAGTAGTAATAGTGTTGGTAGAAGTTGAGGTAGTAGTAGTAGTGGTGTTAGAAGGTGAGGTAGTAGTAGTAGTGGTGGTGGTAGTGGTGGTAGTGGTGGCAGTAGGTGAGGTAGTAGTAGTAGTAGTGGTGTTGATAGAAGTTGAGTAATAGTAGTAGTAGTAGTGGTAGTAGGTGAGGTAGTAATAGTAAAAGTGATGGTGGTAGTAGGTGAAGTAGTAATAGTAGTAGTAGTAGTGGTGGTAGAATTTGAGTTATTAGTAGTAGTAGTAGTAGTAGTAGTGGTGGTAGTAGTAGTAGTAGTAATGGTACAAGTTGGAGTAGTTGTAGTAGTGGTGGTGGTAGAAGTTGAGGTAGTAGTAGTAGTGGTAGTGGTGGTAGAAGTTGAGGTTGTAATAGTAGTGGTAGTGGTGGTAGTAGTTGAGGTTGTAGTAGTAGTAGTTGAGGTTGTAATAGTAGTTGAGGTTGTAGTAGTAGTTGTTGAGGTTGCAGTAGTAGTAGTAGTAGTTGATGTTGTAGTAGTATTAGTTGATGTAGTAGTAGTAGAGGTTGTAGTAGTAGTAGTTGTAGCAGTAGTTTAGGCTGTAGTAATAAGTATTTGAGGTTTTAGTAGCAATAGTGGTAGTAGTTGAAGTTGTAGTTGTAGTAGTTGAGATTGTAGTAGTAGTACCTGAGGTTGTAGTAGTAGTAGTAGCTGAGGTTGTAGTGGTAGTAGTTGAGGTTGTAGTAGTGATTGAATTTGTAGTAGTAGTTATAGTTGTGGTTGTAATAGTATTAATTGAGTTGTAGTAGTAGTAGTTGGGGTTGTAGTAGTAGTTGAGGTTGTAGTAGTAGTAGTAGTAGTTGTGGTTGTAATTGTAGTAGTAGCAGTAGCTGAGGTTGTAGTAGTAGTAGCAATTTGAAGTTTTAGTAGTAGTAGTTGAGATTGTGGTAGGAGTAGTTGAGGTTGTATTAGTAGTAGTTGATGTTGTAATAGTAGTAGTAGTTGAGGTTGTAGTAGTATTAGTAGTAGTTGAGATTGTAGTAGTAGTAGTAGTTGAGGTTGTTGTAGTAGTTTACGTTGTGGTAGTAGTAGTTGAGGTTGTTGTAGTAGTAGTGGTAGTAGTTGAGGCTGTAGTAGTAGTAGTAGTTGAGTTTGTAGCAGTAATAGTGGTAGTAGTTGATGTTGAAGTAGTAGTAGTAGTTAAGATTGCAGTAGTAGTAGTTGAGGTAGTAGTAGTAGTAGTAGTTGATGTTGTTGTAGTAGTAGCCGAGGTTGTAATAAGATTTAATTTGTAGTAGTAGTAGTAGTTGAAGTTGTAGTAGTAGTAGTATTGAGTTGTAGTAGTAGTATCTGAGGTTGTAGTAGCAGTAGTAGTTGAAGTTTTAGTAGTACTATTTGAAGTTGTAGTAGTAGTAGTTGAGGTTGTAGTAGTAGTAGTTGAGGTTGTAGTAGTAGTAGTTGAGGTTGTAGTAGTAGAAGTAGTAGTAGTAGTAGTAGTAGTAGTAGTAGTAGTAGTAGTAGTTGTAGTAGTAGTAATTGAGGTTATAGTAGCAGTGGTAGTTGAAATTTTAGTAGTAGTAGTTAAGGTTGTAGTAGTAGTAGTTGAGGTTGTAGTTGTAGTAGTTGAGGTTGTAGTAGCAGTAGTAGTTAAAGTTTTAGTAGTAGTAGTTGAGGATGTAGTAGAAGCAGCTGAGGTTGTAGTAGTAGTAGTTTAGGTTGTAGTTGTAGTAGTTGAGGCTGTAGTAGAAGCAGCTGAGGTTGTAGTAGTAGTAATTGAGGTTGTAGTAGTAGCAGTTGAAGTTGTAGTAGTAGTAATTGAGGTTGTAGTAGTAGCAGTTGAGGTTGTAGTAGTAGTAATAGTAATTGTAATTGAGATTGTAGTAGAAGTAATAGTAGCTTAGGTTGTAGTTGTAGTAGCATTTGAGGTTGTAGTAGTAGTAGTAATAATTGAGGTTGTAGTTGTAGTAGTAGTAGTAGCTTAGATTGTAGTAGTAGTAGCATTTGAGGTTGTAGTAATAGTAGTAGTTGAGGTTGTAGTAGCAGTAGTAGTTGAAGTTTTAGTAGTAGGAGTTGATGTTGTAGTAGAAGTAGTAGTTGATGTTGTAGTAGTAGTAGTTGAGGTTGTAGTAGTAGTAGTTGAGGTTGTAGTAGTAGTGGTTGAGGTTGTAGTAGTAGTATTTGATGCTGTAGTAGTAGAAGTTGAGGTCAAATTTGTAGTAGTGGTAGTAGTTGAGGTTGTAGTAGTAGTAGTAGTAATATTTGAGGTCATAGTAGTAGTAGTTGATCTTGTAGTAGTAGTAATAGTTGCGGTTGTAGTAGTAGTAGTTGAGGTTGTAGTAGTAGTAGTTGAGGTTATAGTAGTAGTAGTTGAGATTATAGTAGTTGTAGTTGAGGTTGTCGTAGTAAAAGTTGAGGTTGTAGTAGTAGTAGTTGAGGTTGTAGTAGTAGTAGTAGTTGATGTTGTAGTGGTAGTAGTAGTTGAGGTTGTAGTAGTAGTAGTAGTAGATGAGGTTGTAGTAGTAGTAGTAGTTGATGTTGTAGTAACAGTTGAGGTTGTAGTAGTAGTAGTTGAGGTTGTAGTAGTAGTAGTAGTTGAGGTTGTAGTAGTAATAGTTGCGGTTATATTAGTAGTATTTGAGGTTATAGTAGTAGTAGTTGAGGTTGTAGTAGGAGTAGTTGAGGTTGTCGTAGTAATAGTTGAGGTTGTAGTAGTAGTAGTTGAGGTTGTAGTAGTAGTATTTGAGGTTGTAGTAGTAATAGTTGATGTTGTAGTTGTAATAGTTGAGGTTATAGTAGTACTAGTTGAGTTTGTAGTAGTAATAGTTGAGGTTGTAGTAGTAATAGTTGAGGTTGTAGTAGTAATAGTTGAGGTTGTATTAGTAATAGTTGAGGTTGTAGTAGTCAACTATTTGAGGTTGTAGTAGTAATAGTTTAGGTTGTAGTAGTAATAGTTGAGGTTGTAGTAGTAGTAGGTGAGGTTGTAGTAGTAGTAGTTGAGGTTGTAGTAGTAGTTAAGGTTGTAGTAGTAGTAGTTGAAGTTGTAGTAGTAATAGTTGAGATTGTGGTAGTAATAGTTGAGGTTGTAGTAGTAGTAGTTGAGGTTGTAGTAGTAGTAGTTGAGGTTGTAGTAGTAGTAGTTGAGGTTGTAGTAGTAGTAGTTGAGGTTGTAGTAGTAGTAGGTGAGGTTGTAGTAGTAGTAGTTGAGGTTGTAGTAGTAGTTAAGGTTGTAGTAGTAGTAGTTGAAGTTGTAGTAGTAATAGTTGAGGTTGTAGTAGTAATAGTTGAGGTTGTAGTAGTAATAGTTGAGGTTGTAGTAGCAGTAGTTGAGGTTGTAGTAGTAATAGTTGAGGTTGTAGTAGCAGTAGTTGAGGTTGTAGTAGTAATAGTTGAGGTTGTGGTAGTAATAGTTGAGGTTGTAGTAGTAGTAGTTGAGGTTGTAGTAGTAGTAGTTGAGGTTGTAGTAGTAGTAGTTGAGGTTGTAGTAGTAGTAGTTGAGGTTGTAGTAGTGGTAGTTGAGATTGCAGTTGTAGTAGTTGAGGTTGTAGTAGTAGTAGCTGAGGTTGTAGTAGTAGTAATAGTAATTGAGGTTGTAGTAGTAGTAATAGTAGCTGAGGTTGTAGTTGTAGTAGCAGTTGAGGTTGTAGTAGTAGTAGTAGTAATTGAGGTTGTAGTTGTAGTAGTAGTAGCTTAGATTGTAGTAGTAGTAGCAGTTGCGGTTGCAGTAGTAGTAGTAATTGAGGTTGTAGTAGCAGTAGTAGTTGAAATTTTAGTAGTAGTATTTGAGGTTGTAGTAGTAGTATTTGAGGTTGTAGTAGTAGTATTTGAGGTTGTAGAAGAAGTAGTAGTTGAGGTTGTAGTAGTAGTAGGTTAGGTTGTAGTAGTAGTGGTTGAGGTTGTAGTAGTAGTAGTTGATGTTGTAGTAATAGTAGTTGAGGTCAAATTTGTAGTAGTAGTAATAGTTGAGATTGTATTAGAAGTAGTAGTAGTAGTAGTAGTAGTAGTATTTGAGGTCATAGTAGTAGTAGTTGATGTTGTAGTAGTAGTAATAGTTGCGGTTGTAGTAGTAGTAGTTAAGGTTGTAGTAGTAGTAGTTGAGGTTATAGTAGTAGTAGTTGAGGTTATAGTAGTAATAGTTGAGATTGTAGTAGTAGTTGTTGAGGTTGTAGTAGAAGTAGTAGTTGAGGTTGTAGTAGTAGTTGAGGTTGTAGTAGTAGCAGTAGTTGAGGTTGTAGTAATAGTAGTAGTTGAGGTTGTAGTAGCAGTAGTTGAGGTTGTAGTAGTAGTAGTTGAGGTTGTAGTAGTAGTAGTTGAGGTTGTAGTAGTGGTAGTTGAGATTGCAGTTGTAGTAGTTGAGGTTGTAGTAGTAGTAGCTGAGGTTGTAGTAGTAGTAATTGAGGATGTAGTAGTAGTAGTTGAGGTTGTAGTAGTAGTAATAGTAATTGAGGTTGTAGTAGTAGTAATAGTAGCTGAGGTTGTAGTTGTAGTAGCAGTTGAGGTTGTAGTAGTAGTAGTAGTAGTAGTATTTGAGGTTGTAGTAGTAGTATTTGAGGTTGTAGAAGAAGTAGTAGTTGAGGTTGTAGTAGTAGTAGGTTAGGTTGTAGTAGTAGTGGTTGAGGTTGTAGTAGTAGTAGTTGATGTTGTAGTAGTAGTAGTTGAGGTCAAATTTGTAGTAGTAGTAATAGTTGAGGTTGTAGTAGAAGTAGTAGTAGTAGTAGTAGTATTTGAGGTCATAGTAGTAGTAGTTGATGTTGTAGTAGTAGTAATAGTTGCGGTTGTAGTAGTAGAAGTTAAGGTTGTAGTAGTAGTAGTTGAGGTTATAGTAGTAGTAGTTGAGGTTATAGTAGTAATAGTTGAGGTTGTAGTAGTAGTAGTTGAGGTTGTAGTAGAAGTAGTAGATGAGGTTGTAGTAGTAGTAGAGGTTGTAGTAGTAGCAGTAGTTGAGGTTGTAGTAGTAGTAGTAGTTGAGGTTGTCGTAGTAAAAGTTGAGGTTGTAGTAGTAGTAGTTGAGGTTGTAGTAGTAGTAGTTGAGGTTGTAGTAGTAGTAGCTGGGGTTGTAGTAGTAGTAGTAGTAGTTAAGGTTATAGTAGTAGTATTTGAGGTTATAGTAGTAGTAGTTGAGGTTATAGTAGTGTTAGTTGAAGTTGTCGCAGTAATAGTTGTGGTTGTAGTAGTAGTAGTTGAGGTTGTAGTAGTAGTATTTGAGGTTGTAGTAGTAATAGTTGATGTTGTAGTTGTAATAGTTGAGGTTGTAGTAGTAGTAGTTGAGGTTGTAGTAGTAATAGTTGAGATTGTAGTAGTAATAGCTGAGGTTGTAGTAGTAATAGTGGATGTTGTAGTAGTAATAGTTGAGGTTGTAGTAGTAGTAGTTGAGGTTGTAGTAGTAATAGATAGGTTGTAGTAGTAATAGTTGAGGTTGTAGTAGTTGTAGTTGAGGTTGTAGTAGTAGTAGTTGAGGTTGTAGTAGTAGTTAAGGTTGTAGTAGTAGTAGTTGAAGTTGTAGTAGTAATAGTTGAGGCTAAAGTAGTTATAGTTGAGGTTGTAGTAGTAATAGTTGAGTTTGTAGTAGTAATAGTTGAGGTTGTAGTAGCAGTAGTTGAGGTTGTAGTAGTAATAGTTGAGGTTGTAGTAGTAATAGTTGAGGTTGTTTTGTAGTAGTTGAGGTTGTAGTAGTAGTAGTTGAGGTTGTAGTAGTAGTAGTTGAGGGTGTAGTAGTAGTAGTTGAGGTTGTAGTAGTAGTAGTTGAAGTTGTAGTAGTAGTAGTTGAGGTTGTAGTAGTAGTAGTTGAGGTTGTAGTAGTAATAGTTGAGGTTGTAGTAGTAGTAGTTGAGGTTGTAGTAGTAGTAGTTAAGGTTGTAGTAGCAGTAGTTGATGTTGTAGTTGTAATAGTTGAGGTTGTAGTAGTACTAGTTGAGGTTGTAGTAGTACTAGTTGAGTTTGTAGTAGTAATAGTTGAGGTTGCAGTAGTAATAGTTGAGGTTGTAGTAGTACTAGTTGAGTTTGTAGTAGTAATAGTTGAGGTTGTAGTAGTAATAGTTGAGGTTGTAGTAGTAATAGTTGAGGTTATAGTAGTAGTAGTTGAGTTCTTAGCAGTAGTAGTTGAGGTTGTAGTAGTAGTAGTTAAGGTTGTAGTAGCACTAGTTGAGGTTGTAGTAGTAGTAGTAGTTGAGGTTGTAGTAGTAATAGTTGACTTTGTAGTAGTAATAGTTGAAGTTGTAGTAGTAGTAGTTGAGGTTGTAGTAGTAGTAGTTGAAGTTGTAGTAGTAGTAGTTGAGGTTGTAGTAGTAATAGTTGAGGTTGTAGTAGTAATAGTAGTAGTTGAGGTTGTACTAGTAGTAATAGTTGAGGTTGTAGTAGTAATAGTTGAGGTTGTAGTAGTAGTAGTTGAGGTTGTAGTAGTAGTAGTATTTGAGGTTGTAGTAGTAGTAGTTGAGTTCTTAGCAATAGTATTTGAGGTTGTAGTCGTAGCAGTTGAGGTTGTAGTAGTGGTAGTAGTAGTTGCGGTTGTAATTGTAGTAGTAGTTGTGGTTGTGTAGTAGTAAAGGTAATTAATGTAGTGGTGATTGTACTATCCTACAACTCTACAAACGCTATTGACTTTGTGCCCTCATACAAATCCTGTTTGATGTCGCTTTTTCTACCTGGAGTTGGCAACCTTTCAAGATATTAATTCATCTGCTTCTAGACCAGTGTCTGTCTGCTTCTAGACCAGTGTATGTCTGCTTCTAGACCAGCGACTGTCTGCTTCTAGACCAGTGTCTGTCTGCTTCTAGACCAGTGACTGTCTGCTTCTAGACCAGTGTCTGTCTGCTTCTAGACCAGTGACTGTCTGCTTCTAGACCAGTGGCTGTCTGCTTCTAGACCAGCGACAGTCTGCTTCTAGGCCAGTGTCTGTCTGCTTCTAGACCAGCGACTGTCTGCTTCTAGACCAATGTCTGTCTGCTTCTAGACCAGTGTCTGTCTGCTTCTAGACCAGTGACTGTCTGCTTCTAGATCAGTGACTGTCTGCTTCTAGACCAGTGACTGTCTGCTTCTAGGCGAGCGAGTACTGTCTGCTTCTAGGCGACCGAGTACTGTCTGCTTCTAGACCAGTGGCTGTCTGCTTCTAGGCGAGCGAGTACTGTCTGCTTCTAGGCGAGCGAGTACTGTCTGCTTCTAGACCAGTGACTGTCTGCTTCTAGACCAGTGACTGTCTGCTTCTAGACCAGTGACCGTCTGCTTCTAGACCAGTGACTGTCTGCTTCTAGACCAGTGGCTGTCTGCTTCTAGACCAGTGACTGTCTGCTTCTAGACCAGTGACTGTCTGCTTCTAGACCAGCGACTGTCTGCTTCTAGACCAGTGACTGTCTGCTTCTAGACCAGCGACTGTCTGCTTCTAGACCAGAGACTGTCTGCTTCTAGACCAGCGACTGTCTGCTTCTAGACCAGTGACTGTCTGCTTCTAGACCAGCGACTGTCTGCTTCTAGACCAGCGACAGTCTGCTTCTAGACCAGCGACTGTCTGCTTCTAGACCAGCGACTGTCTGCTTCTAGACCAGCGACTGTCTGCTTCTAGATGAGCAACTGTCTGACTTTAGACCAGCGACTACAGTCTGCTTCTAGACGAGTGAGTATTGTCTGCTTCTAGACGAGTGAGTACAGTCTGCTTCTAGACGAGTGAGTACAGTCTGCTTCTAGACGAGTGAGTATTGTCTGCTTCTATACTAGTGACTATCTACTTCTAGACTAGCTACTGTCTGCTTCTAGACCAGCGACTGTTTGCCTCTAGACGAGCGACTACAGTCTGCTTCTAGACGAGCTACTACTGTCTGCTTCTAGACGAGCTACTACTGTCTGCTTCTAGACGAGCGACTACAGTCTGCTTCTAGACGAGCTACTACTGTCTGCTTCTAGACGAGCGACTACAGTCTGCTTCTAGACGAGCTACTACTGTCTGCTTCTAGACGAGCTACTACTGTCTGCTTCTAGACGAGCGACTACAGTCTGCTTCTAGACGAGCTACTACTGTCTGCTTCTAGACGAGCTACTACTGTCTGCTTCTAGACGAGCTACTACTGTCTGCTTCTAGACGAGCTACTACTGTCTGCTTCTAGACGAGCGACTACTGTCTGCTTCTAGACGAGCTACTACTGTCTGCTTCTAGACGAGCTACTACTGTCTGCTTCTAGACGAACGACCACTGTCTGCTTCTAGACGAACGACCACTGTCTGCTTCTAGACGAGCTACTACTGTCTGCTTCTAGACGAGCTACTACTGTCTGCTTCTAGACGAGCTACTACTGTCTGCTTCTAGACGAGCGACTACTGTCTGCTTCTAGACGAGCTACTACTGTCTGCTTCTAGACGAGCTACTACTGTCTGCTTCTAGACGAGCGACTACTGTCTGCTTCTAGACGAGCTACTACTGTCTGCTTCTAGACGAGCGACTACAGTCTGCTTCTAGACGAGCGACTACTGTCTGCTTCTAGACGAGCGACTACTGTCTGCTTCTAGACGAGCTACTACTGTCTGCTTCTAGACGAGCTACTACTGTCTGCTTCTAGACGAGCGACTACTGTCTGCTTCTAGACGAGCGACTACTGTCTGCTTCTAGACGAGCGACTACTGTCTGCTTCTAGACGAGCTACTACTGTCTGCTTCTAGACGAGCTACTACTGTCTGCTTCTAGACGAGCGACTACTGTCTGCTTCTAGACGAGCTACTACTGTCTGCTTCTAGACGAGCGACTACTGTCTGCTTCTAGACGAGCTACTACTGTCTGCTTTTAGACGAGCAACTACAGTCTGCTTCTAGACGAGTGAGTACAGTCTACTTCTAGACTATCGACTGTTTGCTTCTAGACTAGCGACTGTTTGTTTCTAGACTAGCGACTGTTTGTTTCTAGACTAGCGACTGTTTGCTACTAGACTATCGACTGTTTGCTTCTAGACTATCGACTATCGACTATTTGCTTCTAGATTAGCTACTGTTTGTTTCTAGACTAGCGACAGTCTGCTTCTAGACTAGCGACTGTTTGCTTCTAGACTAGCGACTGTTTGTTTCTAGACTAGCGACTGTTTGTTTCTAGACTAGCGACTGATTGCTTCTAGACTAGCGACTGTTTGCTTCTAGACTAGCGACTGTTTGTTTCTAGACTAGCGACTGTTTGTTTCTAGACTAGCGACAGTCTGCTTCTAGACTAGCGACTGTTTGCTTCTAGACTAGCGACTGTTTGTTTCTAGACTAGCGACTGTTTGCTACTAGACTATCGACTGTTTGCTTCTAGACTATCGACTATCGACTATTTGCTTCTAGATTAGCTACTGTTTGTTTCTAGACTAGCGACAGTCTGCTTCTAGACTAGCGACTGTTTGCTTCTAGACCAGTGACTGTCTGCTTCTAGACGAGCGACTACTGTCTGCTTCTAGACGAACGACTACTGTCTGCTTCTAGACGAACGACTACTGTCTGCTTCTAGACGAGCGACTACTGTCTGTGTTATAGAGTTGAGCTATTGAGAGCTTGTTACCGCTTCTCAAGAGACAGATAGCAGTATCATATAGTGGCGACCAGCAGAATTTAACTATGGTAATTTTCCAGGAATAACAGTTAGTCAGAGTGAGAGAGTAAGTTCAGGTAGGGGTAGTAGACACCCACCGAAGTAGAGAGGGTCATGACTTGACCTAGACATAATAGTTGAGGGGATTTTCCATGAATCTCCACTCGCCCAGTTGTTGTGAGGGTGACCATCACATACATAACACGCATCGACCTCGTGATGTTGTTGTAAAATCTCCACGATTGTCCATGCAAGTTCGTTGTTATTGTGGATGACCACCACGCAGTTAGCATGTGAAACCCATGACTTTGACCGACTGATAAATAAGTTGTTATTGTCAAAGTCATGGAACGGTCAAGTGGTCATCCAGCTACCAGGATGAAGTAATACTATTCCAAATAGGTCATAGAGTTTGCGAAACATGATGCTTTCGCCAATTTGGGGAAGTTCAGGTGTGAGTCACAGATAGTGAGCAAGCGACAACCTCAGGTGACCAGATCACGTCGCAAGTGGTCAATTTGCGATGATCTTATTGGTCACTATCTTGCAGGTAGAAGAGAGTTGTTGGATACTTAAAGTCCTGCACAAAAGTTTAAGTCAGAAAGTTAAGTCAGAGGAGCAGAAGAGAAGTAGAATGTAGAAGGTTAGTCAAGAAGTTAGGGTAGAGTAACAAACAAGTTAAGTTAGGAGAGCGAACCAGCAGTTAAGTCAGTCAGAAGTTAGAAGTAGAAGCAGTTAAGTAGTTTGGAAACAGTTAGAGTCAGAACAGCTAGAAGTTAAGATTAGAAGTGAAGTCAGTAGTTCAGAAGTTAGAATCTCCAAGTGTAGTTCAAGTCAGTTTAGAAGTTATTCTTGATAGATAGTTGATCAAGAATATTATGACTTTAGTTGTGAAGTGATTGACATATTCTACATCTCGTAAGTAGACTTACAAGTTCGTAAGTTGATGAATAATGTTGATGAATAATGTTTGATGATCAATAAACTGAATATAATTGTGTAACAAGAGAGACTTCGTGTGCAAGTCTATTGCATCTGCTTCTAGACGAACGACCACTGTCTGCTTCTAGACGAGCGACTACTGTCTGCTTCTAGACGAACGACCACTGTCTGCTTCTAGACGAGCGACTACTGTCTGCTTCTAGCCGAGCGACTACTGTCTGCTTCTAGCCGAGCGACTACTGTCTGCTTCTAGCCGAGCGACTACTGTCTGCCTCCCGTTTTCAGCAGCTCTATAATTTCCCATTTTCGGCACCTCCATCAACAAAGGCAGTGCAAGATCAGATCACGACCTTCTTAAAATCAGCAAGTGTCCGCATGTCTTTCATTAAGTAAAGAATTGATGGAAAAATATGTGCAGCTCTCTAAAACCATGACAAATAGTATCCAATATTCTTGTTGTCTATTTTCATATCAGAGAAAGAGGAGAGCACGAATGCATGAAATACGAACGATGGCAATCAAGAACTGCTCAACAACACAACAACCCGAAAGGGCCCACTTCAAATATCTGCCCGCAATTCTGCATACAAATACAAGTTCAATTTCCTGCTCCGTGTGTTCTTTTGTGTCGAGGTAATAAATAGTCACGTTATTGTGTAATCGATGCTCATAAATAAGAAAGACAATTCACATTTGATTAATCACAAACGCAAGTTTGTTTTAGTCGGCATTCTAATAGTTGAGTATCGATCTCTCTGGCAGTTACCGTGTTCTGTGGGAAAGTAGATTCAATCGTTGTGTTCTACAAACATCAACATATAGTCCTATGTTACTTTGATCATGAAACGACATAGGGCAATTTGATAACATCTGGCACTTTTTTTTTTCGTTTACGTGTTATTGTATTTTTTGTTACCGGTTAAGTGTTATTGTATTTTTTGTTACCGGTTAAGTTGTTATTGTATTTTTTGTTACCGGTTAAGTGTTATTGTAGTGTTATTGTATTTTTTGTTACCGGTTAAGTGTTATTGTATTTTTTGTTACCGGTTAATTGTGTTATAAGTGTTATTGTTTTTTGTTACCGGTTAAGTGTTATTGTATTTTTTGTTACCGGTTAAGTGTTATTGTATTTTTGTTACCGGTTAAGTGTTATTGTATTTTTTGTTACCGGTTAAGTGTTATTGTATTTTTTGTTACCGGTTAAGTGTTATTTTTTGTTACCGGTTAAGTGTTATTGTATTTTTTGTTACCGGTTAAGTGTTATTGTATTTTTTGTTACCGGTTAAGTGTTATTGTAAAGGTCAAGTACTAGACTTGAATCGGCGTCTTAGCACTCGACTTTTCACCCATATGTGCTCGGCCGCCTATCCATAAGTGTTCGGAGACTTGTGGATAGTGCCGTTTCAAGCATAGAAACTCACGATGCGAGGCGGCATCCCTCACCTTCCAGAGTACTAACCTTGTAGCCATTAGCTTGGTCGACTGCGGGGGTATTTTTGTCAATAACACATGTACACTTCACACTGCTTCCAGCGGTATTTTCTAAAATAGGCTACAGAAGCCTCCTCTGTGTTATTGTTGAAGTGTTATCACAATGAGATATTTTGTGTTATCACAATGAGATATTTTGTGTTATTGTAATGAGGCATTTTGTGTTATCCTTTAAATGAGGATATCGTTTATGTGGAGAAATTTAAATACTTAGGAAGTCCAGTGACAAACGTTATAGTTCACAAACAGCAGAAATAGACTGAAGATACAACAAAGCTTTTCAAATCATTGGACAGCTATCACTACTGTTGCTCAACAAAGAAATAACTCTAGAGGCAAAACGGGCACTCTGCAATACAATCTTCATTCCAACGTTGTGCTACCAAAAAAAACCCATCTTTTTTTAAATATTAGCATCATCATCAAGCTTGTCTTGGAGAAAACGTCTTTTTTAAATATCATCATCATCTAGATATCTACTTCTGGAACGTGGCTCACATCACGGCTGCTCTTATGTTTTTTTTTGTTGTGCGCGAGATGTCCAGCATTTGCAGTAGCCAACCCAGCTCGCCTTATCTCTATCTATCTATCTATCTATCTATCTATCTATCTATCTATCTATCTATCTATCTATCTATCTATCTATCTATCTATCTATCTATCTATCTATCTATCTATCTATCTATCTATCTATCTATCTATCTATCTATCTATCTGTCTGTCTGTCTGTCTGTCTGTCTGTCTGTCTGTCTGTCTGTCTGTCTGTCTGTCTGTCTGTCTGTCTGTCTGTCTGTCTGTCTGTCTGTCTGTCTGTCTGTCTGTCTGTCTGTCTGTCTGTCTGTCTGTCTGTCTGTCTGTCTGTCTGTCTGTCTGTCTGTCTGTCTGTCTGTCTGTCTGTCTGTCTGTCTGTCTGTCTGTCTGTCTGTCTGTCTGTCTGTCTGTCTGTCTGTCTGTCTGTCTGTCTGTCTGTCTGTCTGTCTGTCTGTCTGTCTGTCTCTCTGTCTGTCTATCTGTCTGTCTGTCTGTCTGTCTGTCTATATCTGACCTTGATTTATACTACACATAGGTCTCAAGATCGTTATGACGTTTTACATGACCCAAATATTTGATTTTCTTTGAATTTATAATTTGACCAACCAGTTTCCTGGAATTAGATAATCTTGTCTACTGGACATGTTTGCTCTAGTCCCCGTCTGTGTTATTCTGAAACATTTACATTCAAGATGAGTGATATATTTTTTTGTTATCAAATCTATCGATTGCACATATTTCACAGCCATATGTTACTATGGGAAAATACAGGCTCTAAAAACAAAAGTTTGTTGCAATATACGTTCCATGCCATATGTTCTGCAGTTGTTTGTATCCACCGTTATGTTCAGTTTAATTTGACCTGCCGCTGTTTCCGCCCTTTGTTGTTAACAAGCCAAGATATTAAAACCTGTCCACTCAGTCCAATATTTCTCCATCAATACATATCTCAGTTGTATATCTATGTTTGTTGCATTGAGATGGATGTGCATATTCTTGTATTATTAAACTAAACAGATGCCATCAATTTCTCAGTGCCGCGTGTTTGAGGTGGACGGCACTTCCATCGATCCATATTTCTGCATATTGTTTACTTCTCTCACATTTCTCACATTTCTCACATTTCTCACATTTCTCACATCTCTCACATTTCTCACATTTCTCACATTTCTCACATTTCTCACATCTCTCACATTTCTCACATTTCTCACATTTCTCACATTTCTCACATTTCTCACATTTCTCACATCTCTCACATTTCTCACATTTCTCACATTTCTCACATTTCGAAGGCTACGGGAAAAAACCCAAACAAAAATCCGCCTTTAGAGACCCTAAGACAGTCGGTGGTTGTATTATCCATCTTCTAGTATCCCCTGCAGCTCAACTTTGTTTCCGAACGTAAGCACCTAGTACCTCCTTTAGAACGCTTCAAACAGGAGACGAGAGTGGGGTAGCGCGTTTTGGGCAAAGCATTATCTCCATATTATTGGCCCATCATAGCAAGCAAGCTGACATGTCAGTTCCATCCTTGCTAGGACACAACAGTAGGAAGACATCATCCTCCATTCTCGGCACATGCAGTGTTAGGACCATGTGTCCTGCATTAAATAATAACGACCTCACTAATGTAATCACAGGAGCCGTAGACTAAGGTGGTTAGGACATGTAAGAAGAATGGCAAATACTCGTATTCCCAAACAAATATTGTATGGTTAACTTAGGGACGGATAGAAAACAAAGGGCAGACCAGTGCTGAGATATAAGGATGTTTGCAGGGCTTCCTTGAGGGAATTCTCTATCAGCGAAAGAAACTGGGAAAATCTGGATGCAGATCGTAGCACATGGAGAACACAAATATCAAAATGCCACATCAACTTTCGAGGCAGTGCTGATATCAAATTTAGAAGACAAAAAGCGCAGGAGAGACGGGACAAGGCCATGCTCCACCAATACATCCTGCTCGCTCTGTAGATGGATCTGTCAAATAGTGAAACATTCAGGCACGAGAGAAGTTGTTCAGCAAAGCAGCATCCAGCATGAGAAACTTATATTTTTGCCAAACTACTGGCTTATCATGATTGTTTGCGTCCTTGAAGACGCTAAAGGCCATATATATATATATATATATATATATATATATATATATATATATATATATATATATATATATATATATATATATGGCCCTTTTCGTCTTGTCAGACGGTCTAGTGGAAGCTATTGTGTACTTTCTTGAGGATTTGTTTTTATCTCTGTTGGCTAATTCTGTCAATGTTTGACAAACACACGCGGCTACAGAATGAACAAGTCAGGTCCACTGATCCACATTTTCATGAGTCTTTTCTCTTCTAAGTTTTCCCTTAGCACAAACATCCCATATATATATATATATATCCGCTCTATATTGCCTTTGTGGATCTCACAAAGGCATTCGACACAGTAAACAGAGATGGTCTCTACAAGGTGTTAGAAGGCATAGGCTGCCCTCCTAAATTACTTAGGCTGATAATTTCCTTCCATGAAGACATGAATGGCAAAGTCCATTTTGATGGGAGTCCATCAGAGAATTTCAAAGTCAACAAAGGAGTGAAACAGGGATGTGTCCTCGCCCCCACCCTTTTTGGTATATTTTTTGCTGCCCTCCTAAATTACACCTTCGAAAACAGCTCAGGAGATATTTACATTCGCACTAGACCAGATGGCTCACTGTTCAACCTAGCACGACTAAGAGCAAAAACCAAAACAAATGTTGCCCTACTTAAAGAATTTTTATTTGCTGACGATGCAGCCCTAGTCGCTCATAGTGAGGCCACCCTACAGTCGCTGATCAACAACCTGGATAAAGCATGCGACCTTTTTTCACTGTCAATTAATGTTCAGAAGACAGTAATACTAAATCAAGGTGACTTCAAACCTATATCTATTACTCTAAAAGACTGCCCACTAGAATCAGTACAGAAATTTACATATCTTGGATCCACAGTTACGCAAACCATCTCTCTTGATGAAGAAATAAACTGTCGAATTGGTAAGGCAGCTACGACCTTCGGCAAACTCACAAAAAGGGCATGGAACAACACGAAACTAACTCAAAAGACTAAACTCTTAATATATCAAACTTGTGTGCTTAGCACACTACTATATGGATCCGAAACCTGGACAACATACTCAAACCAGGAAAAAAGACTAAATGTCTTCCACATGCGATGTCTCCGCAAAATAATGCACATCAAATGGCAGGACAAAATAACCAACTTAACTGTCCTGCAACGTGCTAAGACCCTAACAATCATGTCGATACTCAGAAGTCGAAGGCTAAGATGGCTGGGGCATGTCCAACGGTTGAAGAAAAACGCATTCCTAGGCAAATACTATATGGCGAGCTAAAACACGGAAAACGACAAATCGGCAGACCTAAACTACGATATAGAGATATCTGCAAATCATCTCTGAAAGACTTCGCCATCTGTGAAAACGACTGGCAACATCTGGCAAGTGATCGCACATCATGGAGAGCACGTATAAGGAACGGTATAACAACATTTGAGACTGTTCTAAGACAGGACTTAGAAGAGAAGAGACTCATGAAAAAGGATGGTAAACCCTGTGGACCAGCGAGCCTGACCTGTTCATTATGTGACCGCGTGTGTTTGTCAAACATTGGTAGAATTAGCCACGAGAGAAGCTGTTCGGCAAAAACAATACCTCAAAAAAATACGCAATAGCCTCCACTAGACCGTCTGACAAGACGAAAAGGGCCATATATATATATATATATATATATATATATATATATATATATATATATAAATAACTGTGGAGATCGAAAGTTGTGGAGTGACATGATCACCTACACCACCAGGCGTATATAAGCACACATATATTTATTTATTTATTTGCGCCATTTCTCATGACGTTTTCCGCATAAATTCTGAACAGTTAAGGTTATTAGAGATGCACCTATGTCTTCTTGTCTAAAACCAAACCAGTTCTGATGTATCATTTTCAATGTACACATCTCCGGGTTCGTCTTGATAAAATATACTCATAACTGCTCAATTAAACTGGACAATATACCTTGGTTGTAGAGCACTCACAGGTCATGTTTATAAATAAACATCATCATGTTGCCTTTTCAGAATAGGACATTTCTAGTTTGACACTCGAGTTGAAACTTGTTGTCTAACAGATCTGAGACATGTGAGACATGTGAGACATGTGAGACATCACAAATATCGCGCAGAAAACATGGACGGACAGGCCATAACAGGTTCACCGCCCGTTAATGTTCACTTGTTGATGTCAATGCTCCACACATATATTCTTGTCTAACATTATGATCACAAGAGAAATGGCTTCGTTCTGTTCAAGCGCTTCTTCAATTAAGCCTGACTGTGTTTACTTCACGGAGCATCCAAGAAAGTTCTAGTTGGATGCTTCAATAAAACGTGTGCCCGTATTTCCCCAGAGCACAAGACACAATTTAGCAGTGAACAAATGTGTGACGTGCTCACGATAAATCGAGTATTTGTGTTGTGTCGAAGAGAAGACATTGCGCCACTGAGATTTCTTGCATTCACCAAAGACTATTTCAGAAATAATGACCTCGCTTTATCACAAACATCTTTGATGTTGGCCTGAGAGATGAGGGACGCAAATGTCATCATTTAACGTCTGTCGGAACCCAGCGCCCGCTCTCTTTTATTTTTATGATGTTCTTTTCCATTCCCGTTTTACAGCTACATTCTAATTCAATTATTTCGTTGCAATTCTCAACTTATGTTGTATTGTATTACAACTACATTACATACTAACTATTCTTTTACTAAAAGAATAGGAATGACAAAAAAATCAATTTTAACAACAGAAAAAATATACTCACCTCAAAGCAAATAACATCAGAGCTAAAACTACGTTAAAGCAAAATGCTATATTTAGGCAACATTCCTGACTAAGGTAGAAACATCGACATTAAATAAGAAAACAAAGCAGGAAACAGAAGCCTTTTAAATGTGGATAAATACAACAAAAATGGTGAGAATTAAGTGGAAAGAAATGTAGTCAAACAAGAAAGTTCTGAATCAGCTGAAAATGGAGAAAAAAAATCTAATCAACACAAATCTAAAAAGACAATGGAAATGGTTTGGACATACCATACTCCATAATGGTTTGGACATACCATACTCCATAATGGTTTGGACATACCATACTCCATAATGGTTTGGACATATGACGAGATATAACAATTTTCTAAAGGTCACCTTGAAAGGGAAGGGACACGGTAAACGAGGCAGAGGCAGACCAAGACTAAAGTGGAATAATACCATAAACAGATGGACAGGTGAAATTATGACAACGCGCACCACAAGACAAGAGACAGACTAAAATGGCGCTACAGGGTAGCCAACCTTCAATCTGGAGACGGCAGCCAATTAATGCCGCTCCATGGTAGTCAACCTTCGATGTGGAGACGGCACTTAATGAATGGCACTCCATAGTAGCCAACATTCGATGTGGAGACTGCACTCAATGAATGGCGCTCCATGGTAGTCAACATTTGATGTGGAGACGGCACTCAATGAATGGCGCTCCATGGTAGTCAACATTCGATGTGGAGACGGCACTCAATGAATGGCGCTCCATGGTAGTCAACATTCGATGTGGAGACGGCACTCAATGAATGGCGCTCATGGTAGTCAACATTCGATGTGGAGACGGCACTCAATGAATGGCGCTCATGGTAGTCAACATTCGATGTGGAGACGGCACTCAATGAATGGCGCTCATGGTAGCCAACCTTCGATGTAGAGACGGTAATCAATGAATGGCGCTCCATGGTAGCCAACCTACGATGTGGAGACGGCACCTAATGAATAGCGCTCCATGGTAGCCAGCCTTCGATGTGGAGATGGCACTCAATGAATGGCACTCCATGGTAGCCAACCTTCGATGTGGAGATGGCACTCAATGAATGGCGCCCCATGGTAGCCAACCTTCGATGTGGAGACGGCACTCAATGAATGGCGCTCCATGGTAGCCAACTTACGATGTGGAGACGGCACTCAATGAATGGCGCTCCATGGTAACCAACCTTCGATGTGGAGATGACACTCAATGAATGGCGCTCCATGGTAGCCAACCTTCGATGTGAAGACGGCACTCAATGAATGGCGCTCCAAAGTAGCCAACCTTCGATGTGGAGATGACACTCAATGAATGGCGCTCCATGGTAGCCAACCTTCGATGTGGAGACGGCACTCAATGAATGGCGCTCCAAGGTAGCCAACCTTCGATGTGGAGATGACACTCAATGAATGGCGCTCCATGGTAGCCAACCTTCGATGTGGAGATGACACTCAATGAATGGCGCTCCATGGTAGCCAAACTTCCATGTGGAGATGACACTCAATGAATGGCGCTCCATGGTAGCCAACCTTCGATGTGGAGATGACACTCAATGAATCGCGCCCCATGGTAACCAACCTTCCATGTGGAGATGACACTCAATGAATGGCGCTCCATGGTAGCCAACCTTCGATGTGGAGATGACACTCAATGAATGGCGCTCCATGGTAACCAACCTTCGATGTGGAGATGGCACTCAATGAATGGCGCTCCATGGTAGGCAAACTTCCATGTGGAGACGGCACTCAATGAATGGCGCTCCATGGTAGCCAAACTTCGATGTGGAGATGACACTCAATGAATGGCGCTCCATGGTAGCCAAACTTCGATGTGGAGATGACACTCAATGAATGGCGCTCCATGGTAGCCAAACTTCCATGTGGAGACGGCAGGTAATGTTTGAATATTTATTCTACTACAGCGATTTCCAAGGGCAGCGGAAATATATTCCGAATAGAGTAGGGTCAAGGACACATCCTTGCTTGTCTCCACAGTTCATCTCAAAGGGCTGGGAAAGTCGTCGAGCTAGATAGTGGCAGACATGTTGTTGTGAAATGACTTGATCTTCTTGAGTAATGTAGGTGGGCAGTCAACATCTTCCAGCACCCTGTATAGACCTGCTCTGCTCGCATTGGCAAAAGCCTTAGTCAGATCAACGAAGGCTATAAATAGAGGTCTTCTCTGATCCTTGCATTTTTCCTACAGTTGGCGGAGAGTAAGAATCATATCGGTGATTAACCGTCCAGCTCAAAACCAACGCTGGGTCTCAGGAAGGATATGATCCGCCAGTTGTTGTAGGCGCATTAAAACAATTCTTATGAATGCCTTTCCAGTTATACTCAGGAGGGATATACCCCTATAATTGTTAGTCGGACTTATCCGCTGTATTTTTGTAAACGTTGCAATCTTGACATCTCATGTCCTGGGGTATATCTCCACTTGTCCAGCATTGGACGAGGAGTTTGTAGAGGTGGGTCAGGTCAAGATTTTCCTGGAGTATTTCGGTTGGAATGTCCTCGTTACAAGAAGATTTTCTACTTGAGACGTCACGGATGACGTCATGAATGCCTTCTCAGTAGGTTTATTGTCAAGTTCAGTCGGCACATTGTCAAGTTCAGTCGGCACATTGTCAAGTTCAGTCGGCACTGACCAATTTGGCCACTAGCTGATCTAGGAGTGTGTTTTCTGTCTTCAGAATAGAGACTTGAGTCATGTTCGGCCCATCTTTCCAGCTGTTTAGTTTCATCACTGAAAGGCTCACTGTTTACATCTTTTAAGGGATCAATGTTTGAGATGTTTGGGCAATCCTAATGTTGTTGTACATAGTTCGTGAATTGTCCAGCTTTTAGGATCGTAGAGCACAGATTTGACAAGAGCTCGTGTGCACATCATTTTGTTCCCCGTTCTACTTCTGCTCTTGCTTGTTTGAACTAGTCATTTGTGTTCTGGCAAGTGTAATTCTTTAAAGTTAGGAAAGCCCTGTTCTTTTTCTGTGGCATGAGTTTCATCGTTTATTAAATTCATGAAATAAATTAACAATAAAGAAATAGTTATTAAATGTTCAGTTATTGAATTAGAGCAGACATTAAATATAACATCATTGTTTTTAAAATATAGTAACATAGTATTAAAAACAAAGAATATAACAGACAGACATTCATAAAAAGTATATAACAATTTTTTGACGAAAAAAAACAATTTTAAACATTTGTTATGAGACACTACTCTCTCTCGTCAACAATTTTAAACATTTGTTATGAGACACTACTCTCTCTCGTCAACAATTTTAAACATTTGTTATGAGACACTACTCTCTCTCGTCAACATTTAAAATCATATCGGAATCGGATTGTGTGAAAATCCAGCCTGATGTTTCGTCAAAAACAATTGGTGTTTCTCATGAACTTAACCGCGTCTGCCAGGCTAGACGAGAAATCATGAAAAACGCGTCTCATTCTTCACGAACATTATTTCATCAAATTTTGTTTGTCAGAGTGCTTGTAAATCATATCAATAAGATAGTCTATGTATTTCTTTAACAAAAAAATAGACACCAGCACAGCAGTAATGGTCGCATGCAAATCATTTATTGAGTTGGCGCTAGCGGGGCACAGCAGTCGCTCAGTCTGGAATGCTAAGACTGTTTGTTGTATTGCTGTGAAATTGTGCATGCACTCTTAGCTTCTACCCGACCTTAATACAATATTTGTGTCTATTATAAAACTGATCTAATATAGGATTTGGATTTTATGGATTATGTTTAAAAAAAAACCCACACAAACGGCTTTTAAAGAGAGACATTGACAAGTTTTGCAGTGAATTCCCTCCCTATTCAATCACGTGTAGACTATCACATTTTAAGTGAACACTTCAAAGTGCACGGGATTTCCCTGTTGAATCTGGCAGGTGAGCACCGACTCATCAATGATGAGAACGGTGAATGAGCTTGTTAATACAGCAAAAGTGTATCACAAAACAGTCTGTCTGATGTTGCAGTCACAGTGAATTGGATATATACATTCGTCTCTAGACAAAAAGTAACGTCAGTGTTGTACAGACACTTCCACAAGGGAATCTAAGAGCGGTCGATTAAATCACAACATTCAAGAAGCAAAGAAGAGAACACAGCACGAGTTGCGTGTAGATAGAACATTTGTTATCAGGTGGACAAGGCAGAACTTTGAAACATTGACCGTCAGTCAAGGAAGAAAAGTGGATGATTTTGACAAAGATGCTATCAGACGTGAGTTTTGAAAATGTTTCCGGTAAATCAGCTTGTTACTTTCCGTAAACTGAAAGTTAAGTTACAATCTGAGTACAATATTCAACTTTCCAAGACTGCTTGTTGTACACACAGTAAGAAGCGACGGTTTCACTTTTTGAAAATCTGCAGGCGGCAGGAATATTGTTTGTGAAGAGATTGATTGCTTGTCACAGTAAATACCCGAGGCAGATCCGAGAGAGAAGGATGGAAGGCTACGATATAGTATATTTGGATGACTCGTGGGTTAATGCTCATCTTATCTTTGAGAAATAATGACACTCACTTGACAGAGAAATAACAAGAAGATACCCATAGCAGAAAAGGGCAGCGCATTATGACAGCACATGCTGTGGCAGGAGAGAGAATGGACCTGTCAATCAAGCAGAGTTTTGTCTCAAGCGAAGTGTACAGACGGTAGGGGCAGCCACTCTGAAATGAATAGACACATTTTAAGGGACGGAATATATCTCTGTCAACCCTGGATAGACCATCATGCCTGATAATGGACAATGTACCCTATCATAATGTTGTAGAACAGCAAGACAAAGTTGTAATTTCATCAAGCACATAAGGTCAAACCAAGAAGTTGCTTGCAAAGGAGAATGTCCACTTTCACGACAGTCCTTTGAAATCACAGTTGTTGCAGCTTGTGAGACAAAGGAGAATGTCCCCTCCTTTCACGACAGTCCGTTGAAATCACAGTTGTTGCAGCTTGTGAGACAATGGAAGCAGCCAATAACGTTTTTAACTGAAAAAAAAACAATTACTGAGCCTCACTTCTCATCGACTCCCACCTTACCATTCGCTACCTAATCCACTAGAGCTTGTGTGGGCCAAAGTCAAAGGGAAAGTGATGGCTCAGAACACCATGTTTAAAGTATGTGATGTTAAATACCTTTGTACATGATGTCCTTATACAGACAGAGATTGAGTACTGGAAGAAATGTGAATGTGAAGATCATGTGCTCCTGGAAAGATGGTTAGCATTTTCTCCAGCCGATAACAGCATTAAACCCCATAGATTCGTCTGATCCTGGATGAAGTACGCCTCCGACAAATCCCTTTCAATGACACCCCTACCATTGTATCACGCTAATATCCTTTATTGAAAACAACGCTTTTCCAAATTGATGGAAACCACTCCTGGAGTTGGGAGCCGCGATATCTCAGTGGTTAGTGAACTGGACTACAAAGGACAAGAGGTAGGGTTCTATCCCAACCGACGGCTTCCGGGCTCATCCAGCCTTAAATGAGTACCGAATTTTTTCTGGGAAAGTAAAGCATCACGGGCGTAATACCGACCACATTACCCCAAAAATCATGTGCTGAAGGTCTGTAAAATATAGGGTCACTAACACCATATTCCCTATACGCCACTTGGCGCGACGGGGGCTCTTTGCTTTTTTTACTTCTGGAGTTAGTAATAGAAAAGGTAGAGAATAAACTCATACTCTGTTCTGATAAGGTAACATTAAATGTGAAGCAGAGAAACTGCGCTTTTCTCTGAGCAGTGTCGATCATATCATCCCGTGCCTGATGGCGTAGGTGATCATGTCTTTCTACAACTTTATATCTCGACTGTTATGTATCATTTTCGTTGTTGATCTTCTACCAAGCCATTCTCTTAAGTTGTCTGGTATATTTTCTCTTTGCTTCCATCTATCTCTTCGTCCCTCGATTTTTCCAGTTGTTACAATATATTATAGCTGTTCTCTTCTCATTGATGGCCAAAAAAATAATGATTGTCTCTTCCAAACATTGGAAATTAGCTCTCTTTTTGCTTTGGCCTCTTTCAGAACATTTTCAACACTATACTTAGGTGTCCACGGCATTCTCAACATTCTTCTGTAAAACCTCATTTCTACCGCCTCCAGTGATTTACTTGTCCTATTGTCCATGATTTACATCCATATGTTAAGACTGATTCTCTACATAACATTTGAGAACTCTTTTTCTTGTTTTTATTGTCAAAAATGGATTGCACAGTAGCAGTGTTGATACGTTATGTGATGTGTACCATTTATCATTTATACCTTTTATGATGTGTACCATTTATAATTTATACCATTTATGATGTGTACTATTTATTAAGTGTACCATTTATAAGTTATACCATTTATGATGTGTACCATTTATAAGTTATACCATTTATGATGTGTACCAATTATAATTTATACCATTTATGATGTGTACCATTTATTAAGTGTACCATTTATAAGTTATACCATTTATGATGTGTAACATTTATGATGTATATCAGGGGATAGAGCTGTAGAATAAAAGATGAAATGTCCAGTGCAGTCGCCAAAGATTCTTACAACAGACTTTTTATTTTTAAATTCACCCTCGATAGAAACAACTTGACCCTTGTTCAAACACTCCCGAATGATCTTATTGCCAGATTTGAGCCCATTCCCTACACCACCTAACAAATAACAACATACCTATTGTTGTTTCTTTTCTTTCCATCTTCGTTCCTTCAATAATCAATATTTATGTTCATGTTTACACTGTTTCAATGATAAAATACCATGTTTTCCCTTTTTCAATATCTAGATTCTTGTTCATAAAAAATTATAATAAAATATGTGTTTTCCCATTTCATATACGTTTCTGTATGCAACAAGAACTAATAAAGTAAATATGTTCCTTCCTTTCCAAATAAATGCACGCTACTCAAATCATGTTGGCAACACATGTGTCTCCCATGATAGCAGCTTTGTCTACACGAGCTTCCAATGAACATTAAACATATTGTTTCTTTGCAATATTCATAAAATCATGATATAAATCATCTACAGAGACCATTACACCGAAAGTCACCGGAAGAGAAACATTGCTATATCAGCCATATTGTAAACAGAAAAGTTGTCATTGACAACAAGAAGCTTATGCATTAACCTCAAAGAGGAAGCCGGTCCCTTGAGAGGCGCATCAGAGACAACCATTGAAGGTGGATAACTCTGCGCGGCAAATAACGTTTGTCACGGATGCGCTGTCAGCAGCTACAGCATAGAGGGAAACACACAGGCTTAAATAATCTAGGGAAAACGTAATGAACTGTGGCAACGGGCGGGATCGCACTGTCCGTGCATATTGCAACATGCGGGATTGTTCTTGATCTGTGAGGAAACTATCTCATTAGTCATTTTAAAATAGCGTTTAACCTACGCGCCGATAATATAACTCTTATTATAATTCCAATGTTCGGACTCAAATTGAAGATGACTCGAGTTGAAGATGACTCGAGTTGAAGATGACTCGAGTTGAACATGACAAGAAGTAAGAGAATGATGAACGACGACAAAATGAATTCTGGGTACATTCAACGAGATTGTGACGTGTTGCTAGGCATAACGTCTAGAATGAACACATTTATGTAGATAGCATATCTTATGCAACAAATCTATGTCAATAGAAATGAGAAAGAGAGTTTATCAGTGCTACATAGAACCAATTCTGACCTATGGAAGCGAATCATGGACAGTAGACAAACAAATGAAAAGACGATTAGAGGCCACAGAGATGGGATTTTTCAGAAGAATCTTGAAAGTTCCCTGGACAGCTAAAAAGACCAATGAGAAAGTTCTCAAAGAGGCCAACACAAAAAGGGACTCTTAAAAAACATCAGAAAGAAACAATCAACATTTTTCTGGCACATCATGAGAAGATGAAAGTTGGAATACTTGATTACAACTGGTAAAATAAAAGGAAAGAGAGATCGCGGGCGACAAAGAGAGAAAATACTAGATAGCTTGGGTTCATGGCATGGAAAACAGTTAACAACAGAACTGATACAATGCACTTTAGTTAGAAGATTGTGGAAGGACATGATCGCCTATGCCAACCTGTATGGCACATGATGATGATGATGATGCAGATAACAACACAACTCAAAAGACAGCACTTTCATTATGAGAAACGATGAAGATATCAAATAAGTGTGAGCTTGAGACTGTTGTTGGTGCAGCTTTGAAATTGTTCGTGATCCGCCTATGAATCACACGCTTTTCACGAATATTTCTTCTCGTACTTAATATAAATTGTAATAGATTCCAAAACGATTCGGGATCACGATGCTAAACCGGGACAGCCTTCAACCTGTTCGGGATAATGATGCTAAACCGGGACAGCCTTCAACCTGTTCGGGATAATGATGCTAAACCGGGACAGCCTTCAACCTGTTCGGGATAATGATGCTAAACCGGGACAGCCTTCAACCTGTTCGGGATAATGATGCTAAACCGAGACATCCTTCAACCTGTTCGGGATAATGATGCAAAACCGGGACAGCCTTCAACCTGTTCGGGATAATGATGCTAAACCGGGACGTTTGGTAACCTTAATCATGATTGACTATTTCTTAAACCACTCCCCTGAGGAAAGTATTCTACTGAATATTATAGAGACCGATGTCAATAAATGAGAATCTGTTCATCGAGTGCAAGCTGCGCACGCAACTATAACGTGCATATAGTCCTTTGCGCATCAGAGGTCATGAGGCCAGAACAGGAATCGCCAAGTAGTTGACGTCACAGAGAACACGGGAACCACTCTGACGACTGTCGGTATAAAATCATTGGAGACAGAAATGCCCCGTATGGGCCAGAATGGAAACACACTGCGGAGACGCTTTAAGAACTAAGAACATGAGTTTCATTACACATATAATGAAAGAGACATTTGTTTAGCGATTAACTTAAACAGACATTGGTTTGTTTAGCACTTAACTTTATCCTACATGTGTTTAACACGTAACTTTAACATCCATGTGTTTAACACGTAACTTTAACATGCATGTGTTTAACACGTAACTTTAACAGACATGTGTTTAACACGTAACTTTAACATGCATGTGTTTAACACGTAACTTTAACATCCATGTGTTTAGCACGTAACTTTAACATGCATGTGTTTAACACGTAACTTTAACATCCATGTGTTTAGCACGTAACTTTAACATGCATGTGTTTAACACGTAACTTTAACATCCATGTGTTTAGCACGTAATTTTAGTAGGAATTTGTTTAGCACTTAACTTTAACAGACATGTGTTTAACACGTAACTTTAACAGACATGTGTTTAACACGTAACTTTAACAGACATGTGTTTAACACGTAACTTTAACATGCATGTGTTTAACACGTAACTTTTACAGACATGTGTTTAACACGTAACTTTAACATGCATGTGTTTAACACGTAACTTTAACATCCATGTGTTTAGCACGTAATTTTAGCAGAAATTTGTTTAGCACTTAACTTTAACAGACATGTGTTTAACACGTAACTTTAACATACATGTGTTTAACACGTAACTTTAACATCCATGTGTTTAACACGTAATTTTAGTAGGAATTTGTTTAGCACTTAACTTTAACATATATGTGTTTAACACGTAACTTTAACATCCATGTGTTTAGCATGTAACTTTAACATACATGTGTTTAGCACGTAACTTTAACATACATGTGTTTAGCACGTAACTTTAACATACATGTGTTTAGCACGTAACTTTAACGGATAGTTGCTTAGCACGTAACTTTAACAGATATTTGTTTAGCACGTAACTTTAACAGATATTTGTTTAGCACGTAACTTTAACATAAATGTGTTTAGCACGTAACTTTAACAGACATTTGTTTAGCACGAAACTTTAACAGACATTTGTTATCATCATCATCAAGTACCGGGCCTACTGGCGTAGTTGATCATGTCTCTCCACAACTTTCGATCTCGGCAGCTATTTATCATTTCTGTTGTTGACCTTCTGCCAAGCCATTCTCTTAAGCTGTCTGTTATTTTTTCTCTTTGCTTCCCTCTATCTCTTCGTCCCTAAATTTTTCCAGTTGTTAAAATATATTCCAGTTGTTATCATCTCATTAGATGACCAAAAAATGATGATTGTCTCTTCCTAATATTTGTTATACACATATTAAAAACATACATTTATGACACATTTAACAGTCACATTTGCTCCTTACACACGGAACAGTAATACTTTTTAAAAATATTTTTTTTGCTACACGCGTAACTGTTCTAAAGGGCACTTTCTCTCTATGTATAGCAGTGACAGGTGTTTGTTACGTAACTAAAGGTAACGTGTTTGTTGAAAGTAATAACGTTAAGTAACAGGTGGCTTTTATTATATGAAAACATATAAGTAATGTGTCAAATATAAACTCATTTATAGGATGATGAAAGATGAACACAAATAGGAGGCAAGGACAGCAACAGCTGAAAGCTATCAACGACTCATAGCTGATGGTCTTTGTCAGGATCCGTGAACCAGAACCATCCAGACCATACTCCACTTCTTCACGGTGCCACTAGAAACAGACTACCGAATCAAGTCTGACCAAGGGAATAGGGATATAAGATAGAAGGCAACCCAGTGTCATAAAATACTGCCGTGTTGAAGTCGGATATGTTGGGCCTAAAAGCGCAAATTTCGCAGTTCTACTGCAAACCACAACACAGCGCATCTACGCCCACTTAACGTCTTTTTAAGGGCGGATGACGAAGATGCAGTAGTCTTCAGGTAAGAAAGAAAGAAAAGAAAGAAAGAAAGAAAGAAAGAAAGAAAGAAAGAAAGAAAGAAAGAAAGAAAGAAAGAAAGAAAGAAAGAAAGAAAGAAAGAAAGAAAGAAAGAAAGAAAGAAAGAAAGAAAGTATCAATAATCTAGAGGTAGAAACAAAGTCAGTGTAATGTTCGGAAAGCGGCGTCCATGAGAAAGGAAAAACTGTCAATTCTTGTTTCATGAAACGTAAATCTATTTCTGGATTAATAACAATAGCCCTGCTGGTTTGTTATAGAACGTTGACAGATTGTGAGGACCAGCCAGGACATAAACGTAATGTAGTTATAATATCCTCAGCCGGCATCTTCGTTCACCAGCCTAAAAAGTCGGCAGAAATTTTCTGTGCAGCAAAAAATGAGGCATGTCTCCAGCCTGATTCATGTGCTTGCTGCACTCTTCTAGAATTTACTTTGTAGCGTAAGGCAATTTATTTGTAAACTAATATATGGCAGTTTTGTTATTGCTGTGTTTTCTTTTTATAACAATAATAGGACATGTTATTATTAGAATGCCAGGGCGTGTGTGTGTGAGTGCCAACGTCATATATAACACATATTAAACTTGAGATGATGTTGCCAGTAGATGTTATTAATTTGTTTCGTTACCTTTTATTGTTTTGTTTTTCCGTGAATAATTTTAAATTTGAATGGAATGCTTATATAAAGAGATGTAATATGAAATATCAAAAGATTTAATTGAGCATATCAAATATTGTAATATAAAATATCAACAGATTTAATTGAGCATATCAAATATTGTAATATAAAATATCAAAAGATTTAATTGATCATATCAAATATTGTAATATAAAATATCAAAAGATTCAAATCATAAAAGGACGAAATAGATCCAATGAAGGAAATGTATAGCTAAGATTGAACTATTTATACAAGAAAATGGAGTGTAAAACAGAACATGATGGAGTGTATAACAGAAAATGAAGGAGTGTATAACAGAACATGATGGAGTGTATAACAGAACATGATGGAGTGTATAACAGAACCTGATGGAGTGTATAACAGAACATGATGGAGTGTATACCAGAAAATGAAGGAGTTTATAACAGAAAATGAGGGAGTGTATAGCAGAAAATGAATGAGTTTATAACAGAAAATGTAGGAGTTTATGACAGAAAATGAAGGAGTTTATAACAGAAAATGAAGGAGTTTATAACAGAAAATGAAGGAGTGTATAACAGAAAATGACGGAGTTTATAACAGAAAATGAAGGGTTTATAGCAGAAAATGCAGGAGTTTATAACAAATAATGAAGGAGTTTATAACAGAAAATGAAGGACTTTATAACAGAAAATTAAGGAGTGTATAGCAGAAAATGAAGGAGTTTATAACAGAAAATGAAGGAGTTTATAACAGAAAATGAAGGAGTTTATAACAGAAAATGAAGGAGTTTATAACAGAAAATGAAGGAGTTTATAACAGAAAATGAAGAAGTGTATAACAGAAAATGAATGAATTTATAACAGAAAATTAAGGAGTGTATAGCAGAAAATGAAGGATTTATAACAGAAAATGAAGGAGTGTATAACAGAAAATGAAGGAGTTTATAACAGAAAATGAAGGAGTGTATAACAGAAAATGAAGGAGTGTGTAACAGAAGATGAAGGAGTGTATAACAGAAAATGAAGGAGTGTATAACAGAAAATGAAGGAGTTTATAACAGAAAATGAAGGAGTTTATAACAGAAAATGAAGGAGTGTATAACAGAAAAAGATGGAGTGTATAACAGAAAATGAAGGAGTGTATAGCAGAAAATGAAGGAGTTTATAACAGAAAATGAAGGAGTGTATAACAGAAAATGAAGGAGTTTATAACAGAAAATGAAGGAGTGTATAACAGAAAATGAAGGAATTTATAACAGAAAATGAAGGAGTGTATAACAGAAAATGATGGAGTTTATAACAGAAAATGAAGGAGTGTATAACAGAAAATGACTGAGTGTATAACAGAAAATGAAGGAGTTTATAACAGAAAATGAAGGAGTGTATAACAGAAAATGAAGGAGTGTATAGCAGAAAATGAAGGAGTTTATAACAGAAAATGATGGAGTGTATAACAGAAAATGAAGGAGTTTATAACAGAAAATGAAGGAGTGTATAACAGAAAATGAAGGAGTTTACAACAGAAAATGAAAGAGTGTATAATAGAAAATGAAGGAGTGTATAACAGAAAATGATGGAGTTTATAACTGAAAATGAAAGAGTGTATAACAGAAAATGAAGGAGTTTATAACAGAAAATGAAGGAGTGTATAGCAGAAAATGAATTAGTTTGTAACAGAAAATGAAGGAGATTATAACAGAAAATGAAGGAGTTTATAACAGAAAATAAAGGAGTTTATAACAGAAAATGAAGGAGTGTATAACAGAAAATGATGGAGTTTATAACAGAAAATGAAGGAATGTATAACAGAAAATGAAGGAGTTTATAACAGAAAATGAAGGAGTTTATAGCAGAAAATGAAGGAGTTTATAACAGAAAATGAAGGAGTTTATAACAGAAAATGAAGGAGTGTGTAACAGAAAATGAAGGAGTTTATAACAGAAAATGAAGGAGTGTATAACAGAAAATGAAGGAGTTTATAACAGAAAATGAAAGAGTGTATAACAGAAAATGAAGGAGTTTATAACAGAAAATGAAGGAGTGTGTAACAGAAAATGAAGGAGTTTATAACAGGAAATGAAGGAGTTTATAACAGAAAATGAAGGAGTGTAAAACTAAAAAAGACCGTAAAACAGGAGTTTAGCAGAAAATGGCGGTATCGAAAATACAAACAACAGTATTATCTTGTACAAGAAACATGTATTATTCTAGAAAACAGACATATACTGTAGGATAACATAGCAGATGTGTAACTGTAGGATAACATAACAGATGTGTAACTGTATTATAACATAACAGATGTGTAACTGTAGGATAACATAGCAGATGTATAACTTTAGGATAACATAACAGATATGTAACTGTAGGATAACATAACAGATGTATAACTGTAGGATAACATAACAGATGTGTAACTGTAGGATAACATAACAGATGTATAACTGTAGGATGACATAACATATGTATAACTGTAGTATAACATAACAGATGTATAACTGTAGGATAACATAACAGAAATGTAACTGTAGGATAACATAACAGATGTATAACTGTAGGATAACATAACATATGTTTAACTGTAGGATAACAATTGACATTCAACTGTAGAAATGTTACTCTTTTGGTTTATACAATTATATATATGATTGTAGAGACAATATCTGTGGTTGTTGAGACAATTTTTTTTTGTTTGCAGAAAGATGTATATCTGGCTGTAGAAAGAAATATGTGTGGTTGTGGAAAGAAATATGTGTGGTTGTAGATAGAAATATGTGTGGTTATAGAAAGAAAAATGTGTGGCCGGGGTAAGAAATATGTGTGGCTGTTGTAAAAAATGTGTGTGGTTGTAGAAAGAAAAATGTGTGGTTGTTGAAAGAAATATGTGTGGATGTAGAAAGAAACATGTGTGGTTGTGGAAAGAAATATGTGTGGTTGTTGAAAGAAATATGTGTTGTTCTGGAAAGAAATATGTGTGGAAGTAGTAAGAAATATGTGTGGTTGTAGAAAGAAATATGTGTAGTTGTAGAAAGAAATATGTGTGGTTGCAGAAAGAAATATGTGTGGTTACAGAAAGAAATATGTGTGGCTGTAGTAAGAAATATGTGTGGCTGTAGTAAGAAATATGTGTGGTTGTGGTAAGAAATATGTGTGGTTGTGGAAAGAAATATGTGTGGTTGTGTAAAGAAATATGTGTGGTTGTAGTAAGAAATATGTGTGGTTGTGGAAAGAAATATGTGTGGTTGTGTAAAGAAATATGTGTGGTTGTGGAAAGAAATATGTGTGGTCGTAGAAAGAAATATGTGTGGTTGTGGAAAGAAATATGTGTGGTTGTGGAAAGAAATGTGTGGTTGTAGAAAGAAATATATGTGGTTGTAGAAAGAAATATGTATGGTTGTGGAAAGAAATATGTGTGGTTGTAGAAAGAAATATGTGTGGTTGTGGAAAGAAATATGTGTGGCTGCCGACAAAAAAATGAGATATAGTTGTAAATAAAGATATTTTTTGTTGGAAAATAGTTCAACTGTAGAAGAAAACATGTGTAGTTCGATTATTTATTGAGTGATGTGGGCATATTAAACACTGCAAAAATAGGACAATAAAATGTCAGATAAATGTAGAGTAAAAGGTGAATAGAATGATTTTTTTTAGAAATAAGAATATGATGTGCATGCTATAACGAACGTTAATGAAAGTGTAATTATCATGTCGCATCATGTCATTACTGGGGTCTGTCTGGGAACAATTAGAGCCGGAATATACAGGCTCCTGAGCAGTGGTCATGAGGAGAAATGACAAAATATCTAGACAAAAATGGTACGGTTAAAGCTTCACGTAACGAGTGGACAGTAAAAATCAGAACGATGTTTCGGCGCAAAGGCCTTCTACAGGAACAAACATACAACACATGTATAAATATGTATTTAAAATTAAAATATGAATAATTAAAAAATCGAAACTAGAAAGAGACATGAAAAGTAAAAGAGAATAAGTAAAAAGTAAAGTACCCCCGTCACGCCAAGTGGCGTATAGGGAAATATGGTGTTAGTGACCCTATATTTTACAGACCTTCAGCACATGATTTTTGGGGTAATGTGGTCAGTATTATGCCCGTGCCGCTTTACTTTCCCAGAAAAAAATCTGGTACCCATTTAAGGCTGGGTGAACCCGGAAGCCGTCGGTTGGAATCGAACCCTACCCCTTGTCCGTGGTAGTCCATAAAAGACAATAAAATGTTAATAAAGTGTTTCCTGTAAGATCTAAGAATAATATTTATTTCTTAAAGCAGTGGGTATGAGGTGTTCAGGTCTAAGTAATTTCATACCCGTAAAGAAATAAACGCATCCGAAAATAAATGTCTAAGGAAAATACTTGGTATAGAATGGAACGAATTCAAAACAAACGAGGAAATTAGAGAATTCGCCAATCAACCACTAATATCTTCAGTAATAAAGAAAAGACGATGGTCATACGTTGGACATGTGATGAGAAGAGATAATAATCGAATAGCAAAGCAAGCCCTCATATGGGAAACAACAGGTAAAAGAAAAAGAGGAAGACCCAGGGAGACACTGAGAAGAACATTGATGAGAGAGGCAAGAGCAGCAGGAATCGGCTCCCTCAATGAGATAGAACTGCGTGCACAGAACAGAGACAGATGGCGAGATTTGATAAAATATCTTTAAAAGAAAACTGCTAGAACAAAAATTCATATAGGAGAAGGTGTATCTTGGTCTACGCCCTATGGGCCGGTTACGGCTCGAAAGGTCAATAGAGAGAGAGAGAGAGAGAGAGAAAGAAATAAGCATTTGACCCTTTTGGGATTCGAATCCTACTGCTAAGAAATATATTGATGAGATATAGTTTCGAATCTCGGTACTGTCAACTGTTATAAATTTATGGATGAATCAAGAGCATGTATCATGATTTTAATTAATTAGAAATAAAACAGAAGGTGCAAGTCAAGAAATATAAGACATCAAAGAACAAGTTGAAACAAAAGAAGACTAACAAGAGAAGGTAGTTGTTTGAAAGAGTAATCCCGCCTACACCCAGTGGTAGCTGGACGACAGCTTCATAATTTGCCTTCATACCTCACAACTGAGTGGTCCTCTGTGAGACTTGGCAAAGGTTAATCATGTACATCTCATTATTGTCCTCCTATCACTTCTGCCTGTCTGAGTTGTTCTATTCTACCTGGAGCAATGCCTTGAAGAATGGTCTTTGCTGAACATGCCCGCAACAGTTAAACTTATTTCTTTATCTTTGACACCAGCATCGTGACCGTCATTGAAGGTTGGATGCCCTGTATATATATCTACGTTGTCTTGATGGGACACATTGTCGTCGATCTTCCTGTGCATCTCTTGATATTGTCAGTTCACTGTCTGTCCTTGTCTCATTTACCATGTAATTTGCATGTTCTATACTCTCAAGAGCCATATGAACAAAGTATTACTAAGAATCATCATGAGACGTGTAAGGAACAAAATAAAACCAGAAATAAATGAGAATTAATATGGATTTGTGGAAGGAAAGAGCACCAATAATGCTATATATGTCATGAGAACATTGATAGAGAGAGCTATAGGGGTCAAGAAAGATCTATATATGTGCTTTATCAACTATACAGAGCATTCGACAAAGTAAAGCGTGTGGATCAATATGCTGGAGAAATTAAACATTGATGGCAAAGATCTGCGAATCATAAAAAACATGTGCTGGTAACACACAACAGTCATACGAATTTGCAACTAAACAGGACAATTTTAATTTGTAAAACAAGGAGTCAGACAAGGCTGTGTTCTGTCACCGGATTTGTTTTCACTTTACAGCGAACATATAATTATGAGATCAATAGAAGACAAAAAAGGAATTGAAGTCAACGGTCACAACATAAATAATTTGTGATATGTGGGTGGCATGTCTTAATAGCAGAGACAGAGAACGAACTACAAGAAATGAGAGACCTTATAGTAAAAGAATAACAACAAGAAAGGTCTCAGTCTGAATAGTAAGAAAATAGAAGTAATGGTCATATCGAAGAAACAATCATCACCAGCATGCAGCATCAAAATAAACAGGACAAATCTGAAACATAGTGCAAACGTTAAACACTTGGGCACAATAATAACATCAGATGGGAGAAGCACCACAGAAATAAAAAGCAGAATATCTCAGGCCATAACAGCATTACAGAAAATAAAAAAAATATCTTATGCAACAAATCTATGTCAATAGAAATGAGAAAGAGAGTTCATCAGTACTACATAGAGCCAATTCTGACCTATGGAAGAGAATCATGGACAGTAGACAAACAAATGAAAAGACGATTAGAGGCCACAGAGATGAGATTTCTCAGAAGAATGTTGAAAGTTCCCTGGACAGCTAAAAAGACCAATGAGGAAGTTCTCAAAGAGGCCAACACAAAAAGGGAGCTCCTAAAAAACATCAGAAAGAAACAATCAACATTTTTCTGGCACATCATGAGAAGAGGAAAGTTGGAATGCCTGTTACAACAGGCAAAATGCAGAGAAAAAGAGATCGCAGACGACAAAGTCAGAAGATACTAGATAGCTTAGTGTCATGGCATGGAAAACAGTCAACAACAGAATTGATACGATGCACTGTGGACATTAGTTTGTGGAAGGGCATGGTCGCCTACGCCAACTGGTAAGGCATTTGATTAGTAGATACTTTAAGTAGATCTCGTGTCAGAAAAATGTCGTTTTCTTTGTTTCAATTCTGTTATCCAATTATTTCTTCATTTCAAACTAATTTAGAATCTTTTCAATTCTGTTATCCAATTATTTCTTCATTTCAAACTAATTTAGAATCTTTTCAATTCTGTTATCCAATTATTTCTTCATTTCAAACTAATTTAGAATCTTTTCAATTCTGTTATCCAATTATTTCTTCATTTCAAACTAATTTAGAATCTTTTCCTCGCCTTCTTTTCCGTCTACTCGATTCTTTTCTCTCTTCTGTAAATTCGCATGTCAAAGGCCCCAATTTCTTTATTTTTAGCTTGTTCTTTGGAAAATTAGATTTTGTTGCGTAATCCCTTGTTACTTTTTGCGACTTCTCTAAATAAAGAGCCATGTCACGCCACGTGGCATCTAGGGGATATTGTGTTAGTGACCCGTGACGCCACGTTGTGTCAAAGGAATATGGTGTTAGTGATCCGTCACGCCACGTTGTGTCTAGGGAATATGTTGTTAGTGACCCGTCACGACACGTTGTGTCTAGGGAATATGTTGTTAGTGGCCCGTCACGCTACGTTGTGTGTAGGGAATATGGTGTTAGTGGCCCGTCACGCTACGTTGTGTCTAGGGAATATGGTGTTAGTGGCCCGTCACGCTACGTTGTGTCTAGGGAATATGTTGTTAGTGACCCGTCACGACACGTTGTGTCTAGGGAATATGGTGTTAGTGGCCCGTCACGCTACGTTGTGTGTAGGGATTATGGTGTTAGTGACCCGTCACGACACGTTGTGTGTAGGGAATATGGTGTTAGTGACCCGTCACGACACGTTGTGTCTAGGGAATATGGTGTTAGTGGCCCGTCACGCTACGTTGTGTGTAGGGATTATGGTGTTAGTGACCCGTCACGACACGTTGTGTGTAGGGAATATGGTGTTAGTGACCCGTCACGACACGTTGTGTCTAGGGAATATGGTGTTAGTGGCCTGTCACGCTACGTTGTGTCTAGGGGATATGGTGTTAGTGACCCGTCACGACACGTTGTGTGTAGGGAATATGGTGTTAGTGACCCGTCACGACACGTTATGTGTAGGAAAATTGGTGTTAGTGACGCGTAATGCCACGTTGTGTCTAGGGAATGTGGTGCTAGTGACCCATCACGCCACGTGTGGCCTAGGAAATATGGTGTTAGTGACCATCATTTGTACAGACCTTTGGCACATGATTTTATGGGCAATGTGGTCAGTATTACGCCCGTGCCGCTTTACTTTCCCAGAAAAAAATGTCGGTAGCCATTTAAGACTGGATAAACTTGGAAGCTCAAATGTTAAAGCGGTCCTATTATATGGCTGTGAAACATGGAGAACAACATAATTGACAATCACGAAGATACAGACTTTCATTAATGAATGCTTACGCAGAATAAAGGATGGAAATGGCAGGACAAAATCACTAACATAGAATTATGGAAATTGGTTATTAGTTATTGGTTATGAAAGGCCTCGGTATCACAGCAAACGAATTAAAATCCATAGTTGCTCAACCGCCCGTGCCAGTGGAATCATCCGAATTACTAACTCATCTCCCAAACAAAGAAAGGTAACTGTAGTCCCCATCGTAGCAGTCTCAGCACACGCCAAAAGTCATAAGTCGAAACCGCGCAGAAAGTGAACACAGCCAACTGTTCCCTGTCATACGATATCATCATTCATATGAAACAAGCGGGATATCGAAGCAGGATCAAAACGGATGAGACACACAGCTCACGGTGTGCACAGAGCACTTAACTCAGTAGCTCTTGCAACAAGCCGGACTTGGAATATGAGGAAACTGCAACAAGGAACACTTTTCAGACATAGCCTTCAATGGTTCCTGCCGCCTATCCACCATATACCATGGGAGTTCACGTCCTCCCGAAAATTATGATCGTCATAGCACTTGATGATGTTAGGCCATCATTGATGACTCCAATTCCAAACATATAGACACACCGTGGTGGTAAGTTATCATTTCCAATCCAACAGAAGCCACATTATGGAATTGTGCCAGTCAAACACCAGTGGATAAAGAGATACAACGAAGACGATGGCGCTGGATAGGACACACACTACGGAGGCCAACTGAGAGTATTACACAACAGGCCCTTTTTTGGAATCACCAGGGGAAAAGACAAAGAGGAAAACAAGGAATTCTTGGAGAAGACAGATAGAAGCAGAGATGAGGATGATGGGGAAGACATGGAATGATCTTAAAAGAATGGCAAAAAACATAACGACTTGGAAAGTGTTTGTTGAAGACCTATGCTCCACAGGGAGCTGAAAGTGTTTGTTGAAGACCTATGCTCCACTGGGAGCTGAAAGTGTTTGTTGAAGACCTATGCTCCACAGGGAGCTGAAAGTGTTTGTTGAAGACCTATGCTCCACAGGGAGCTGAAAGTGTTTGTTGAAGACCTATGCTCCACAGGGAGCTGAAAGTGTTTGTTGAAGACCTATGCTCCACTGGGAGCTGAAAGTAAGAAGAAGAAGAAGAAGAAACTTGGAAGCCGTCCATCAGGATCGAACCAGACTCTTGTCCTTCGTAGTCCAGTTCACTATCCACTGAGCTATCCGGGCCATGTACTTCTGTCGAGAGAACAAATATGTGTGGCTATACAAAGAAATATGCGTGGCTGTAGAAAGAAATATGTATGGTCGTAGAAAGAATTATGTGTGGCTGTAGAAAGAAATATGTATGGTCGTAGAAAGAATTATGTGTGGCTGTAGAAAGAAATATGTGTGGCTGTAGAAAGAATTATGTGTGGCTGTAGAAAGAAATATGTGTGGTCGTAGAAAGAAATATGCGTGGCTGTAGAAAGAAATATGTGTGGTCGTAGAAAGAATTATGTGTGGCTGTAGAAAGAAATATGTGTGGTCGTAGAAAGAAATATGTGTGGTCGTAGAAACATACATTTCATAGGGCAATAAACAGTTATCCAATACCATGTTTTATAACCCCCGCTCTCGGTTTTCTATAAACCCACAGACGCCCATTGCTATCTTCTCTAGACTTCATCCCATTCACCTTTTTGTCGTGATTCAATTCCGTTCTCCCAGTTATTGCGTCTCCGTCGCATCTGCCAGGATGACCAAGATTTCCTCCAACAGGCTCACCTGTTAGGTTTCTTCAGCCGCCGGCTTTATCCAGACTCGATCCTCCAGTCTGCCCTCAAGCGGGTCCTCCTTATCTTTCGTCCCGAGGCACTCACCCCTTCCAACCGCCCCCCCCCACACCTCTAAGAGAACTATACTCACCCTCACAGCTGCTGTGAAGATACTCAACCGCTACCGTTCCATTCTCCTCTCTGATCCCACTACTTTTTAGTGATCCCCGTATTATCGCCATCAAACGTGACAGGAATTTGGGAGATAATCTGGTTAGGAGCCATCTCCCTCGCTCCGACCATCAACACTTGGGGACGACCCCTTGTGGTCGTAACTGTATCACCTGCGCCTCTTTGTTCTCCACTGACTCTGTCTTATTCCCTAATGGACGGTTCGAGATTTAAGTCATCATATGCCAACGATGTCACATGACTTAAACTGGCGAGTCTGGAGACGATTAGCGGAAAGATTTTGTGAACATCAACTCGATGTTCAACAGAATACTGCTACTCCAGTGTTTTCCCATTTTGTGAACATCAACGCGATGTTCAACAGAATACTGCCACTCCAGTGTTTTCCCATTTTGTGAACATCAACTCGATGTTCAACAGAATACTGCCACTCCAGTGTTTTCCCATTTTGTGAACATCAACTCGATGTTCAACATAATACTGCCACTCCAGTGTCTTCCCATTTCAACTCCCCAGACCACAAGGGCAAAGACGACATCCGTATCACTGATATTGTCCTTTGCCACTCTGGCAACCGTAGCCGGTTTGCTTTGGAGAATCGCCGCATAATCCAATTTGGTTCGCCGACCCCACGAGACATGAATGTATATCACTGGTACGCATAGTTTCATTTAGTTGCTCCTTCCCTATTGCATAGTCTTCTCGGCTGCCCAGGTTTGGGCACTTTAGTCTATCCACTATACCATGCTATTCATTCCTCTCCTCCACTAGACCCCACTCTCAGACATCTCATTCTTTCCGCCTTTCGAGTACCTATTATTCTTCCTTTCTATTCTTTCTCCTGTGTGCATGCCCACTGACCTCGGTGCGCACTCATCTGATTATCTGGGCGTTATGCACATATTTCTACACATATATGATTGTCCCTGTATGGGTGTGCATATACATGTATGTGGTCTTTTGTGTGGGCACAGGTATACATGTATATATATATATATATATATATATATATATATATACATAGATATATATATATGTATATGCATGTACATTTCTATATGTATATGCATACACATTTGTGTGTGTGCATGTATACATGTGCGTGTGATCTCTCAGATACTTATAGACATTGTCAGTGTCTTTTGTAGTCGTGGTACTCTAGCAAATGTTCCCCATACTCGCATAGTTTTAGAACCCTTTACACGGTTTGACCCTCCGACCAGCAGGCTAAGTACAGCGCACACCCGCGAATCTCTCTTTCTCATTCCAGCCACGGTCCACGACACAGGGAAGAAATTTTTCTTTTCTTAAACCAGCTTTGATTATTTTGTTTTGGATGTTTCATTACCTGTTAGCTAGGTAGGATTAATTTTATTTACTTACATATCTGTGTGTGTGTTGTTTGTTTATTCCTGTTGAAGGCATATTGAGCCGAAACATCGTTCAAATTTGTGTTGTCTATCAATGACGTAAAGCTTTTACCATACCATTTGTATAAATTGTCTTTCTTTTCTCCCTCTCTATTTCCCTACGATGTGCGCACAATCTTCATATACTATCTGATTTTCAGTACAGATCAATTTCTTGAATATCAACACTTACACAGCTGCCCTCATCAGAAAGTCCGGAATCCTTCTCTGAATGAGCCATGATCGCAGCAGAAGAAGAAGGAGAATATCATCACTTAGACAGCTGCCCTCATCAGAAAGTCCGGAATCCTACTATGAATGAGCCATGATCGCAGCAGCAGAAGAAGAATATCATCACTTAGACAGCTGCCCTCATCAGAAAGTCCGGAATCCTTCTCTGAATGAGCCATGATCGCAGCAGCAGAAGAAGAATATCATCACTTAGACAGCTGCCCTCATCAGAAAGTCCGGAATCCTTCTCTGAATGAGCCATGATCGCAGCAGCAGAAGAAGAATATCATCACTTAGACAGCTGCCCTCATCAGAAAGTCCGGAATCCTTCTCTGAATGAGCCATGATCGCAGCAGCAGAAGAAGAATATCATCACTTAGACAGCTGCCCTCATCAGAAAGTCCGGAATCCTACTCTGAATGAGCCATGATCGCAGCAGCAGAAGAAGAATATCATCACTTAGACAGCTGCCCTCATCAGAAAGTCCGGAATCCTACTCTGAATGAGCCATGATCGCAGCAGCAGAAGAAGAATATCATCACTTAGACAGCTGCCCTCATCAGAAAGTCCGGAATCCTACTCTGAATGAGCCATGATCGCAGCAGAAGAAGAGACGAGGAATATCAACACTGAGCGTCCACATTTTACAGACCTATGGACATTCAAATGTCACTAATTAGGTCGTATAAATGTGGTGGTCTGTTTTTTTGGGGGGTTGTTTTTTTTTATATTTGGAGACGTTTTGTTATTTTTTTTTTTCAATGTACAGCTAAGTACTGTCATGTCTGCCATTGCGTGTGCAGCTACAAATACGTCTCTTGTCTGAGCGTTCCTCACTGACTGTGCGACTTATAAGAAGATTATTTATGTTCAACATTTTTCTTCTTAATTGAAAGAATTAAAGGAAGCAGGAGATTATCAAATTGAGAGAAACAAACACAATTCTCTCTCTCTCTCTCTCTCTCTCTCTCTCTCTCTCTCTCTGAGATCAGGACTCAATCAGAGTAGGACTCCAGACTCTCATACGAAGACAGCTGTCTGTTTAAGCCTGTTAGATCCACTCCGCTTGAATACCAGTTAAACGTTGCACTGTGTTCTGCGCCAGTGGCCCAGTGCATCCGATTTCAGCCAGCATTTTATTCAGGTTTGCTTTCCTTAGCCTTTGATTGTCCCCAATCTTCCTGCAAGGCAGCAGATGATCTTTTCTGTAGGGGGATTCTGCCCTTAGATGGTCGGCCTTCCCAGGTTTACGAGCACCATCTGCCCGAGTCACTAGAGGTGACTAACACAGACATGCGACTTGTAATATGAGGAAACTGCAACTAGGAGCACTTTTTATACACAGCGTCCAACTGTTCCCACCACCTATCCCTATATACCGGTAAGTCACGTCCTCTTGAAAATGATGATCGTCGTAGCACTTGATGATGTTAGGCCATCGTTGATGACTCCAATTCCGAACATATAGACACACAGTCAGACGTCAAATTATCCCCGTCGCACATCAAACAGCAGACCGTAAGATTTGCGCACGGCCGGTTTAGGGAACCATTACGATGACGTAGCACACAACAATGTCGCCGAACAAATAATCTTGATCCCTTTAGATTTCTGTCTGATTACTCACGTGTAAGCAGCCTACGACGAATAAAACACGAAGCAAATTCCCCAGAGACAAATCTGCGACTGACGAATGTGTAACATGGAAATAACTTGCGTCAAAGAATTTCAACAACGGTCATGAACAGCACCAATGTGACGTAAAGCGCAGATCAAGTCTAGACGGTGGAAGGTCTCACTCACAACACTTGATTCATCAAAAACAGACTGTCATCGGCCTACGACCTCGCTTTAGCGACACAGATGTATCAAGCATATCATCATTTTGACTTTTACGCAGAAAAGTGCAATGAAGATCCGAAATTAATCAGACCCTGGGTGCATTTTCTGCAGCGATCGAGAGGACGTGGACTAGATCCGCCATCTTGGAGACGGAAGTAAAAAAAAAAACACAATTTGAAAGATAAATATCGATAAAAACACTCAGAGAAAAAAAGTAAAGACAAAAATAGGCAATGTGAGTTTACTTTGTAACATGACAGCAAATAAAAAACAGTTTTACATCCGCGAAGACAAGCATAAATAAACATAAAAAAACAACTTCTATTATTATCGTTATAAGCTAAGTAGCGTGTTCAACTCCCACAAACGTATCAGAAAGATCATAAATAATTCATTGGAAGGTCACACCTGCTTATTTTTCACGTTAGGATGTTATTTTTGGTTCATCAAAGTTATTATTTACTTCTTATATTTTCATTCGGATATTTGTGGAGTTGATGTTTTTGTATTGAAAATACTAAGTATGAGTATGGGAGCAGTATTAAAGTAATGGTTATAGCGTTGATTGAGCGAAACGTTTAGAGGGGCGGCTTTCTCTTAACGAGCTCACTTGGCTATACGTTAACGAGTTGAATTAGCGGTAAATTGAACGAGTTGGATTGACGGTAAGTTTAACGAGTTGGATTAGCGGTAAGTTGAACGAGTTGGATTAGCGGTAAGTTGAACGAGTTGGATTAGCGGTAAGTTTAACGAGTTGGATTAGCGGTAAGTTTAACGAGTTGGATTAGCGGTACGTTTACCGATATGGATTAACTATAAGTTTAACGAGTTGGCTTAGCGATACGTTTAACCAGTTGGCTTAGCGATACGTTTAACGACATGGCTTATGGCTTATCAATATTTCCAATGAGATGGCCTAGCGATAAATTTAACGAGCTGGATTAGTGATAAGTTTAACGAGTTGGATTAACGGTAAATGTTATGAGCCCCTTTGGCGATAAGTTTAACCAGTTGGCTTAGCGATACGCTTAACTAGATGGCTTAACGACAAGTTTAACGAGATGGCTTAGCGACAAGTTTAACGAGTTGGATTAACGATAAATGTAATGAGCTGTCCGGACGATAAGTTTAACGAAGTGGTTTGGCAAATAATTAACGAGTTTGCTTGACGATAAGTTTAACGATTTCTATCAACGACAAATATAACGAGCTGTCTAAACGACAGTGATACGCCCTGATCACTGCCATCACCTCCATCGTCATGCTACTGGTGGTCATAACGTATGCACCACTGTCTTCCTTGACTACTCTGCCTGCCGACTGTGCTGTAAATGCCCAAGCACAAAAATGATAAACTGTTAATCCCCTACATCGGTACACGTTTCATATTTATTGTTTATGAAGCGGTTTGAGAACCTTGAGTATTGATTGAGTCTAAGCTGAATCGTTTAATATTAACTTGAGTAATCCCAAGTTTCACATCCAAGAATGCACCTCTTCTTTGTGTCACCCTTAGAGTTGTTGGAACACAACATGTCGCCAGCCTTCTCAATGTCATATCATCAGTCGGGTTCAGTGATGTCGAGGCATGCTCAATCACTGGTGTTATCTTCCCATATCTTTCTCTGTCCTCTCTTTCTCTGCCTACCTCTATTTCTCTGTCCTCCCTTTCTCTGCCTACCTCTCTTTCTCTGCCTATCTCTCTTTCACTGCCTACATCTTTTTTTCTGCCTACCTCTCTTTCTCTGCCTACATCTCTTTCTCTGCCTACCTCTCTTTCTCTGCCTACATATCTTTCTGTACCTACCTCTTTTTCTCTGCCTACCTCTCTTTCTCTCCTACCTCTCTTTCCCTGCCTACATCTCTTTCTCTGCCTACCTCTCTTTCTCTGCCTACCTCTCTTTCTCTGCCTCCCTCTCTTTCTCTCCCTACTTATCTTTCGTTGTCTACCTCTCTTTCTCTGCCTACCTCTCTTTCTCTGCCTACATCTCTTTCTGTGCCTCCCTCTCTTTCTCTCCCTACCTATCTTCCTCTGCCTCCCTCCCTTTCCCTACCTATCTATCTTTCCCTGCCTCCCTCTCTTTCTCTGCCTCCCTCTCTTTCTCTCCCTACCTATCTTTCCCTGCCTCCCTCTCTTTCTCTGCCTACATCTGTTTCTCCCTCATTTCACAGCCCCTTACAGAATGTTCACGTCAGGCCATCGAGTTACGTGACTAAACATTCTCCATTTCTCTACACCAGATTATTCTGCACTACCATAGCTTGTTATGTCGTTTCGCGAACTCTTTTATTCATCAACGGAATAATACAAATAATTACATTCACAACACGGGAACAAAGGTCATACAAATATGTATTTTGTTACGCAGTTTATGTACGAGTTTTTGATAATTTTTAATTTTGTCTGCATACAATTATATGGCCCTAAAGAGATTATTGTATCCTCTGCTAACGTCATTACCAACAATGCCCAATGGCTAAACATGTCGCCCTGTTATTGCAGAGACTAGCGTAGTTGCTTCTACCGTTTCGGTTGCTTTCTGTGTCTTCGATGTGTGTTTTTTTTTTTTCCAGAGGAAACGAGTGAGGATGTGACTGCGTACTCTCGTTCTCTCGCACTGTCGTGCTCTCGTGCTCTCGTACTCTCGTTCTCTCATACTGTCGTGCTATCGTACTCTCGTTCTCTCGTATTCTCGTGCTCTCGTACATTCGTGCTCTCGTAATCTCGTACTGTCGTGCTCTCGTGCTCTCATACTCTCGTTCTCTCATACTGTCGTGCTCTCGTATTCTCGTTCTCTCGTATTCTCGTGCTCTCGTACACTCGTACACTCGTGCTCTCGTACTCTCGTACTGTCGTACTCTCGTGCTCTCGTACTCTCGTGCTCTCGTACTCTCGTACTGTCGTACTCTCGTGCTCTCGTACTCTCGTACTGTCGTACTCTCGTGCTCTCGTACTCTCGTACTCTCATACTCTCGTACTCTCGTACTGTCGTACTCTCGTGCTCTCGTACTCTCGTACTCTCGTGCTCTCGTACTCTCGTGCTCTCGTGCTCTCGTACTCTCGTACTCTCATGCTCTCGTACTCTCATGCTCTCGTACTCTCATGCTCTCGTACTCTTGTTCTCTCGTACTCTCGTACTCTCATGCTCTCGTACTCTTGTTCTCTCGTACTCTCGTACTCTCATGCTCTCGTACTCTCGTGCTCTCGTACTCTCGTACTCTCATGCTCTCGTACTCTCATGCTCTCGTACTCTTGTTCTCTCGTACTCTCGTACTCTCATGCTCTCGTACTCTTGTTCTCTCGTACTCTCGTACTCTCGTACTCTCATGCTCTCGTACTCTCATGCTCTCGTACTCTTGTTCTCTCGTACTCTCGTACTCTCATGCTCTCGTACTCTTGTTCTCTCGTACTCTCGTACTCTCATGCTCTCGTACTCTTGTTCTCTCGTACTCTCGTACTCTCATGCTCTCGTACTCTCATGCTCTCGTACTCTCATGCTCTCGTACTCTTGTTCTCTCGTACTCTCGTACTCTCATGCTCTCGTACTCTTGTTCTCTCGTACTCTCGTACTTTCATACTCTCGTACTCTCGTACTTTCTTTTCGACATTTAGAATCGTCGCCTACTCAACCGAGAGGGCACGAACGAATCGATGTTATCAACACAACTGTGCCAGCACGTTTTGGGGATGTGACATGAGCGGATATGGGAAATTCTTGATTGTAATGAAACTTATTCTACTAGACGTACAATCTGACATATATCTGTGCAGTAATATAGACAAAGAGGGAGGAACAGAAAATGATACCAAAATAAGGATATCAAAAGCAAGAGGAGCTTTCATTGCACTGGGAAACATATGGAAGTCCAAAGAAATTAGGTTAAATACAAAAATATAAATTTTCAACTCAAATGTTAAGTCGGTCCTATCATATGGCTGTGAAACATGGAGAATAACAAAATTGACAATCACGAAGATACAGACTTTCATTAATGGATGCTTACGCAGAATAAAAGGATGGAAATGGCAGGACAAAATCACTAACATAGAATTATGGAAATGTACCAGTCAAATACCAGTGGATAAAGAGATACAGCGAAGACGATGGCGCTGGATAGGACATACACTACAGAAGCCAACTGAGAGTATCACACAACAGGCCCTTGTTAGGAATCCCCATAGGAAAAGACAAAGAGGAAGACCAAGGAAATCTTGGAGAAGACAGATCGAAGCAGAGATGAAGATGATGGGGAAGACATGGAATGATGTTACAAGAATGTGAAGAAACAGAACGACTTGGAAAGTATTTGTTGAAGACCTATGCTCCACAGGGAGCTTAAAAGATAGAAGAAGAAGAATGAAACTTATTGAATGAATATGATAGCGGAGAATTGTTTGTATCCTTCTGTTGATAACATAATGCTGATTAATAATTCAGAATCCGGCCGAGATTGAATCCAAGTTTTCTTCGATGGTTTATGATATCTAGATATCGCCAAAAATAAACAGAACATCAACATAATTATGGAAGGCAGGCAACTGACACAGAACATCAACATAACTATAGAAGGCAGGCACTAACACAGAACATCAACATAACTATAGAAGGCAGGCAACTAATGCAGAACATCAACATAACTATAGAAGGCAGGCAACTAACACAGAACATCAACATAACTATAAAAGGCAGGCAACTAACACAGAACATCAACATAACTATAGAAGGCAGGCAACTAACACAGAACATCAACATAACTATAAAAGGCAGGCAACTAATACAGAACATCAACATAACTATAGAAGGCAGGCACTAACACAGATCATCAACATAACTATAGAAGGCAGGCAACTAATACAGAACATCAACATAACTATAGAAGGCAGGCAACTAACACAGAACATCAACATAACTATAGAAGGCAGGCAACTAACACAGAACATCAACATAACTATGGAAGGCAGGCAACTAACACAGAACATCAACATAACTATAGAAGGCAGGCAACTAACACAGAACATCAACATAACTATGGAAGGCAGGCAACTAATACAAGTAGAGGAATTCAAATACCTAGTAAGTTTAGTGACAAACGATAATTCACAAACAGCAGAGATAGCCTCAAGTTGCACCAAAGCTTGTCAAATTATTGGACAGCTATCACCACTATTGTCCAACAAGGAAATATCTCCAGAGGCAAAACGGGCACTGTACAATTCAATCTTCATCCCAACGTTGTGCTACCAATGCCAGACCTGGACCCTAGATACAAGAACAATAAGAAAACTAACATCTACGGAGATGAAATGTGTTAGACGAATGACAGGAAACAGGCTGAGAGATAAGATCAGAAATGATGAACTGTCTCTTGCATTGATGGTGCAGATTGTGATAGGCTGACTTATCCTTCTTTTGGATGTTACTCGCCCATGATAGTCTTGGTCTGCCTCTGTCTATTTTACCTTGTATTGTTCCTTCCAATATTACAGTAGGCTGTTGTGTCTTTTAACATGCCCCACAAATTTTATTTGAGTTATTGAGTTATTTGCGGGCCATCATCATTACACTCCGAACATGTCCATATGAGCTCAGATCCCCTCCTTAGCAAGTCTCACAGTGTCCAGCGACTGACGACTCCAGTTCTATGTTGGTTGATAAGTCTTCTTACACGGCCACTAAGTTTTTCGTTTCTGGCTGTGCCCATCTAACTCCCATTATTTGTCATGTTCTAATTGTGTTCAGTAGTTCTCTTTTCATTTTTAGTTGTTATAAAAATTCATCGTTTGTTTTCTTTTCTTTCCATCCAAATCTACCTATTCTTCTATAAATCCACATGTTTGTTTATCTTCCATATTAGAAGATTCGTTTCATCTCGAATAATGAAATGTATCCACAACATACTTTGATTAAAGATGTGGGTTCCTATAGCAGCTGAAACTGTTCCCTCCAGATAGTCTTTCCACTAGACGTAAACAATATAATAACAATGATCAAATGATGAAAATATGCTGACAGAAATTGTAAAAACGATATCAACTGAGAGACGAATCTTAATAACGAACGATGTTTCGGCTACATTGGCACTACGTACACAAGAACTCTTGGCATTGTGAAATTACAAATGCGCTAAGTAAATTAGGCAGAACAGACACGTTTATGGGGGTTTAACTTAATACACACTGGCAAGGAACAGTGAGCAATCAGGAGAGGCCAAATTTCCATTAGAAATTATTCCTTATCTGGTGTATATCGGGGGGGGGGGGGGGTCGGGCAGTTAACGGGGTATTCACAATAAAGTCCGCGTGATTAATTAAGCTGGTTGCTTGTCTAGCAGCTAGACACACATTTAATTTAATTTACAGCAGAATTCTTTTTTATTGAAAATCAACACAAACGTTATCCTAAACATTTCGATACTTGTGTATAGGATAGGTTAGCTTTAGTCCAAGCTACTTGGCAATCACAGAAGCACACCCGAATAATGGTTAATACAGTTGGAGATTGATGCACATATATAGATATATATATAATACAATAAAGATTGAATAATAATACAGTAAAGATTGATTCACATATATATATATATATATATATATATATAATACAGTAAAGATTGAATAATCATACAGTAAAGATTGATGCATATAAATATATATAATAGATGAATTGTTGGCGAATGAGTTTGTGACGCATTGCGTGAGATAGGGGAACGTCCATCTTGTAACTCTGACAGATATTTACCAGTGGCGTTATCTAGATTGCTACATTTCGCATATTAGATACGGGCAGGTTGTTCTAGCAGACATAGTTTAGTGGAAATTATAAAAATAGCACTTTGTGGTTCTGTTATATCTGTTGTTACTTACATTTCTTTTTGTTAACATTTTACTGTGCAAGTTATCAGGTCGCTTCAGAATCAAATGTATTACTTCATGTAAATACTTGCATGGAGAAAGCGATCTAAATGTGTTGATGCAGTACGGTGTAATATGTTCCTGAAACACTATCTAGGGAATTTTAAAGAATAATCACTTAAGTGTGTGTTTTCAATTTGCCATTGGCGGATTACAGTGTGATACAGTTTTATTTCTTGGTAGTGGAAAGAACATGCATCCTTAAGTTACGACTAATAAACTACATATGTGGAGTGCTTATAACCAATAAACTACATATGGGGTGTGCTTATAACCAATAAACTACATATATGGTGTGTTTATAACCAATAAACTACATATGTGGTGTGCTTACAACCAATAGACTACATATATGGTGTGCTTATAACCAATAAACTACATATGTGGTGTGCATAATAACCAATAAACTACATATGTGGTGTGCTTATAACCAATAAACTACATATATGGTGTGCATAATAACCAATAAACTACATATGTGGTGTGCATAATAACCAATAAACTACATATGTGGTGTGCATAATAACCAATAAACTACATATGTGGTGCGCATAATAACTAAATAACTACATATGTGGTGTGCATAATAACCAACAAACAACATATGTGGTTTGCTTATAGCCAATAAACTACATATGTGGTGTGCATAATAATTAAATAACTACATATGTGGTGTGCATAATAACTAAATAACTACATATGTGGTGTGCATAATACCCAACAAACTACATATGTGGTTTGCTTATAGCCAATAAACTACATATGTGGTGTGCATAATAACCAATAAACTACATATGTGGTGTGCATAATAACCAATAAACTACATATGTGGTGTGCATAATAACCAATAAACTACATATGTGGTGTGCATAATAACCAATAAACTACATATATGGTGTGCATAATAACCAATAAACTACATAATGGTGTGCACAATAACCAATAAACTACATATATGGTGTGCATAATATCCAACAAACTACATATGTGGTTTGCTTATAGCCAATAAACTACATATGTGGTGTGCATAATAACCAACAAACAACATATGTGGTTTGCTTATAGCCAATAAACTACATATGTGGTGTGCATAATAATTAAATAACTACATATGTGGTGTGCATAATACCCAACAAACTACATATGTGGTTTGCTTATAGCCAATAAACTACATATGTGGTGTGCATAATAACCAATAAACTACATATGTGGTGTGCATAATAACCAATAAACTACATATGTGGTGTGCATAATAACCAATAAACTACATATGTGGTGTGCATAATAACCAATAAACTACATATATGGTGTGCATAATAACCAATAAACTACATATATGGTGTGCATAATAACCAATAAACTACATATATGGTGTGCATAATATCCAACAAACTACATATGTGGTGTGCTTATAACCAACAAACAACGCGTGTAACCGGCTTTAATACTAATAAGTTGAAATTGTGTTTGCTACGCTATGTGCGTGTGTTTGCTACGCTATGTGCGTGTGTTTGCTACGCTATGTGCGTGTGTTTGCTACGCTATGTGCGTGTGTTTGCTACGCTATGTGCGTGTGTTTGCTACGCTATGTGCGTGTGTTTGCTTCATTTCCAACAACCTGTTGCTATTAAGTCCAACACATTATGGATCAAACCAGCAGCCACCTTTTTACAGAGCTTATTTTAATCCAGTCGGCCATCTGTCCCAATAATGGATGCTCACGTTAACAAACTTGTGAAACTATCTGATGTTAACAAACTTGTGAAACTATCTGATGTTAACAAACTTGTGAAACTAACTCACGTTAACAAACTTGTGAAACTAACTGATGTTAACAAACTTGTGAAACTGACTGATGTCAGAGAGCAGTAACAGCACAAATAGAATGTGCTCTCAAAGATGAAGCGCTGTACCACAATGAGTGTCTATAAATGTCAAGACTAAGGAAACAGCTAATACCATGACAGCAAGAAGAGAAGAGAGTAAGAAGAGAAGAGAGTAAGAAGAGAAAAGAGTAAGAAGAGAAGAGAGCAAGAAGAGAAGAGAGTAAAAAGAGAAGAGAGTAAGAAGAGAAAAGAGTAAGAAGAGAAGAGAGCAAGAAGAGAAGAGAGTAAGAAGAGAAGAGAGTAAGAAGAGAAGAGAGTAAGAAGAGAAGAGAGTAAGAAGAGAAGAGAGTAAGAAGAGAAGAGAACAAGAAGAGAAGAGAGTGATAAGAGAAGAGAGTGATAAGAGAAGAGAGCAAGAAGAGAAGAGAGTAAGAAGAGAAAAGAGTAAGAAGAGAAGAGAGTAAGAAGAGAAAAGAGTAAGAAGAGAAGAGAGTAAGATGAGAAGAGAGCAAGAAGAGAAGAGAGCAAGAAGAGAAGAGAACAAGAAGAGAAGAGAGCAAGAAGAGAAAAGAGTAAGAAGAGAAGAGAGTAAGATGAGAAGAGAGCAAGAAGAGAAGAGAGCAAGAAGAGAAGAGAACAAGAAGAGAAGAGAGCAAGAAGAGAAAAGAGTAAAAAGAGAAGAGAGTAAGATGAGAAGAGAGCAAGAAGAGAAGAGAGCAAGAAGAGAAGAGAACAAGAAGAGAAGAGAGCAAGAAGAGAAAAGAGTAAGAAGAGAAGAGAACAAGAAGAGAAGAGAGTAAGAAGAGAAGAGAGTAAGAAGAGAAAAGAGTAAGAAGAGAAGAGAGTAAGAAGAGAAAAGAGTAAGAAGAGAAGAGAGCAAGAAGAGAAGAGAGTAAGAAGAGAAGAGAGCAAGAAGAGAAGAGAGCAAGAAGAGAAGAGAGCAAGAAGAGAAGAGAGCAAGAAGAGAACAAGAAGAGAAGAGAGTAAGAAGAGAAGAGAACAAGAAGAGAAGAGAACAAAGAAGAGAAGAGAGCAAGTAGAGAAGCGAGCTGAAAGAGAAAAGAACAAGAAGAGAAGAGGACAAGAAGAGAAGAGAACAAGAAGAGAAGAGAACAAGAAGAGAAGAGAGAAAGAAGAGAAGAGAGTAAGAAGAGAAGAGAGCAAGAAGAGAAGAGAGTGATAAGAGAAGAGAGTGATAAGAGAAGAGAGCAAGAAGAGAAGAGAGTAAGAAGAGAAAAGAGTAAGAAGAGAAGAGAGTAAGAAGAGAAAAGAGTAAGAAGAGAAGAGAGTAAGATGAGAAGAGAGCAAGAAGAGAAGAGAGCAAGAAGAGAAGAGAACAAGAAGAGAAGAGAGCAAGAAGAGAAAAGAGTAAGAAGAGAAGAGAGTAAGATGAGAAGAGAGCAAGACGAGAAGAGAGCAAGAAGAGAAGAGAACAAGAAGAGAAGAGAGCAAGAAGAGAAAAGAGTAAGAAGAGAAGAGAGTAAGATGAGAAGAGAGCAAGAAGAGAAGAGAGCAAGAAGAGAAGAGAGTAAGAAGAGAAGAGAGCAAGAAGAGAAAAGAGTAAGAAGAGAAGAGAACAAGAAGAGAAGAGAGTAAGAAGAGAAGAGAGTAAGAAGAGAAAAGAGTAAGAAGAGAAGAGAACAAGAAGAGAAGAGAGTAAGAAGAGAAGAGAACAAGAAGAGAAGAGAGTAAGAAGAGAAGAGAGCAAGAATAGAAGAGAACAAGAAGAGAAGAGAACAAGAAGAGAAGAGAGTAAGAAGAGAAGAGAACAAGAAGAGAAGAGAGTAAGAAGAGAAGAGAGTAAGAAGAGAAGAGAGTAAGAAGAGAAAAGAGTAAGAAGAGAAGAGAGTAAGAAGAGAAGAGAACAAGAAGAGAAGAGAACAAGAAGAGAAGAGAGCAAGAAGAGAAGAGAACAAGAAGAGAAGAGTGTAAGAAGAGAAGAGAGCAAGAAGAGAAGAGAGTAAGAAGAGAAGAGAACAAGAAGAGAAGAGAGTAAGAAGAGAAGAGAGTAAGAAGAGAAGAGAACAAGAAGAGAAGAGAGTAAGAAGAGAAAAGAGTAAGAAGAGAGCAAAGAGAGAAGAGAACAAGAAGAGAAGAGAGCAAGAAGAGAAGAGAGCAAGAAGAGAAGAGAGTAAGAAGAGAAGAGAGCAAGAAGAGAAGAGAGCAAGAAGAGAACAAGAAGAGAAGAGAGTAAGAAGAGAAGAGAAGAGAACAAAGAAGAGAAGAGAGCAAGGAGAGAAGGCGATCTGAAAGAGAAAAGAACAAGAAGAGAAGAGAACAAGAAGAGAAGAGAGCAAGAAGAGAAGTGCGCTGAAAGAGAAAAGAACAAGAAGAGAAGAGAACAAGAAGAGAAGAGAGCAAGAAGAGAAGTGAGCTGAAAGAGAAAAGTACAAGAAGAGAAGAGAACAAGAAGAGAAGAGAGCAAGAAGAGAAGTGAACAAGAAGAGAAAAGCACAAGAAGAGAAGAGAACAAGAAGAGAAGAGAGCAAGAAGAGAAGTGAGCTGAAAGAGAAAAGTACAAGAAGAGAAGAGAACAAGAAGAGAAGAGAGCAAGAAGAAAAGTGAGCTGAAAGAGAAGAGAGCAAGAAGAAAAGAGAACAAAGAAGAAAAAAGAACCTCTCCTGCAACACTTAGACAGTCAGTGTTAGTGTCCATATTTCTTACAGACTTCGACATATTTTTGTCTGGTTATATGGTCACTATAACGCCAGGACAGTTTTTCCTTCCAAGAAGTCATTGCCTGTGCTTTCACTTGCTGGTGTGCGGGCGCGCATAATACTGGTGAACTCGCTGAGGAAGCGATGTGAAGCACTGCGAAGATGTTGATGAAGATGATCTAACGTCGAAAACTAGTAAAGTCTCAAACTCAGGAAGCATATATTTATTATTCACAAGGTGACGACTCACGTTCAGCACTTGTTACCCCCGACTGTAACTTGATTTGATTGCTGCTTTGTATGTCGGGCGAGAGTTCACTTTATTATAGTAGTGCTCGCACTTTGTATAGTTCAGTTCTCACAACAGGGATGGGATGAGGCGGTGCCGAGCACGTCAATTGACTTCATTAAACACACAAGCCGCCATGCCTCTCTGCATGCATCCATGTCTGAAACTCAAGTAGGTTCAATTAGTGAGCAAATCTGTTGTTTATAGCCCCCCAGTTCTGCGGAGAATGAAGAAATGAACACAAACAATACAATAAAATAAACTGAAAGAAAATGCTAACAAAACTGATTACTCTCAAAAATATGTCTACAATCTGCGTTGCGAAACACATATTTGTATGACCTTTGTTCAAGAGCAACACATTTCATGATCGTAATGTTGTGTTAGCGTGCATCGATGTTCAAGTTAAGAAAAGATGAAATGTCAAATCTGAAGCTTCTCCAGTTATGGCAAAAGGAACAAATACAAAATGTGTGCTGGAGAAAGAAAGGAACAAATACAAAATGTGTGCTGGAGAAAGAAAGGAACAAATACAAAATGTGTGCTGGAGAAAGAAAGGAACAAATACAAAATGTGTGCTGGAGAAAGAAAGGAACAGATACAAAATGTGTGCTGGAGAAAGAAAGGAACAAATACAAAATGTGTGCTGGAGAAAGAAAGGAACAAATACAAAATGTGTGCTGGAGAAAGAAAGGAACAAATACAAAATGTGTGCTGAGAAAGAAAGGAACAAATACAAAATGTGTGCTGGAGAAAGAAGCCACAAGTTACACGGTTATGTTCAGTTGATGCATTTTTTACAGATGAAACTTGGGACAAGTAGAAAAGTACAACAAGAAATAATTTAATCAATGAAATAACACAAACCACGAGGAGCGTCGGGAGCCGAGATAGCTCAGTGGTTAGTGAACTGGACTACATAGGGCAAGAGGTAGATTTCGATCCCAACAGACAGCTTCCGGGTTCACCCAGCCTTAAATGGGTACCGGATTTTTTCAGGGAAAGTAAAGCGGCACGGGCGTAATACCGACCACATTACCCCAAAAGTCATGGGCTAAAGGTCTGTAAAATTTATGGTCACTAACACCACATTCCCTATACGCCACTTGGCGTGACGGGGGTACTTTACTTTTTACTTTTTGCGAGTAGCATCACACTTGAGATAGATCGTAGAAAGATGATCCGAAAACGTATTTCTTCATCTCCGTACATGATAGTACAGTTGAGATAAAGCAAGAAACCATAACTAAGCGATATAAGGTGTGGGTGGGAGTAAACGAGGGTTGCAGTCAAATAATTGAACTGATTGCAACAAACATACGACATGCCAAACAACACATGACAACAAATAGTTGATCAACATACTACAGGTGAAAGAAGAAACACAGTTGATTAACATAACATAGGTGAAAGAAGAAACACAGTTGATTAACATAACATAGGTGAAAGAAGAAACACAGTTGATTAACATAACATAGGTGAAAGAAGAAACACAGTTGATTAACATAACATAGGTGAAAGAAGAAACACAGTTGATTAACATAACATAGGTGAAAGAAGACACACAGTTGATTAACATAACATAGGTGAAAGAAGACGTTGGTCAACAGTGTTCAGGTGAATGAAAACATTGGTCAACAGTGTCTAGGTGAATAAAGACGTTGGTCAACAGTATGCAGGTGAATGAAGACGTTGTCAACAGTGTCTAGGTGAATAAAGACATTGGTCAACATTGTTTAGGTGAACGAAGACATATTTCAACAGTGTCCAGATGAATGAAGACATTGGTCAACAAAGGTAAAGAACCTTGAACCGGCGTCTTAGCACGCGAGTTTACACCCATATGTGTTCGGCCGCCTATCCAGAATTGTTCGGAGATTTCTGTATAGTGTCGCCTCAAGCATCGAAACTCAGATGCGAGGCAACATACCTCACCTTCCAACGGTAATACCCTGGTACACATTTCAGCCAACGGCTGGGTCCACCATGGGGGTATTTTTTTTTTCAACCACGAGTACAACTTGCACTGCTCCCAGCGGGAATCGAACAATGGTTGTCCGAACGTCGGTAGTCCAGTCGGGTGTTTTTCCCAACTAGGTTACCGAAGCCCCCTGAATGAAGACGTTGGTCAACAGTGTCCAGGTGAATGAGGACGTTGGTCAACATTGTCCAGGTAAATGAGAACGTTGGTCAACAGTGTCCAGGTTAATGAGGACGTTGGTCAACATTGTCCAGGTGAATGAAGACATTGGTCAAGTGTCCAGGTGAATGAGGACGTTGGTCAACAGTGTCCAGGTGAATGAAGACGTTGGTAAACAGTGTTCAGGTGAATGAAGACTATGGTCAACAGTGTCTAGGTGAATGAAGACGTTGGTCAACAGTGTTCATGAGAATGAAGACGTTGGTCAACAGTGTCCAGGTGAATGAAGACGTTGGTCAACAATGTCCAGGTGAATGAAGACGTTGGTCAACAGTGTCCAGGTGAATGAATACGTTGGTCAACAGTGTCCAGGTGAATGAAGACGTTGGTCAACAGTGTCTAGGTGAATGAAGACGTTGGTCAACAATGTCCAGGTTAATGAAGATGTTGGTCAACAGTGTCCATGTGAATGAAGACGTTGGTCAACAGTGTCAAGGTGAATGAAGACTTTGGCCAAAATGTCCAGGTGAATGAAGACGTTGGTCAACAGTGTTCAGGTGAATGAGGACGTTGGTCAACAGTGTCCAGATCAATGAAGGCGTTGGTCAACAGTGTCCAGGTGAATGAAGACGTTGGTCAACATTGACCAGGTGAATGAAGACGTTGGCCAACAGTGTCCAGGTGAATGAAGACGTTGGTCAACAGTGTTCATGAGAATGAGGACGTTGGTCATCAGTGTCCAGGTGAATGAAGACGTTGGTCAACAGTGTCCAGGTGAATGAAGACGTTGGTCAACAGTGTCAAGGTTAATGAGGACGTTGGTCAACAGTGTCCAGGTGAATGAAGACGTTGGTCAACAGTGTCCAGGTGAATGACTACGTTGGTCAACAGTGTCCAGGTGAATGAAGACGTTGGTCAACAGTGTCCATGTGAATGAGGACGTTGGTCAACATTGTCCAGGTGAATGAAGACGTTGGTCAACAGTGTCCAGGTGAATGAGGACGTTGGTCAACAGTGTCCAGGTGAATGAAGACGTTGGTCAACAGTGTCCAGGTGAATGAAGACGTTGGTCAACAGTGTCCAGGTGAATGAGGACGTTGGTCAACAGTGACCAGGTGAATGAAGACAAATTGAAACCTGCCCCTAACTCGTCAGTTTGGTTTCTTCAGACAGTGACCAGGTGAATGAAGACGTTGGTCAACAGTGTCCAGGTGAATGAAGACAAATTGAAACCTGCTTCTAACTCGTCAGTTTGGTTTCTTCAGACAGTGACCAGGTGAATGAAGACGTTGGTCAACAGTGTCCAGGTGAATGAAGACAAATTGAAACCTGCTTCTAACTCGTCAGTTTGGTTTATTCAGACAGTGTTACCAGAAGGCACTAAAAATGTGTGTCATTTCAGGAAATGTCAACGATTAGGAAAGCAGTACCTACAAAGTGCGCACTGAAGACTTACGCACGGCTCGCAATATGCACAACACAATAACATCATCACCATCATCAAGTACCGTGCCTGCTGGCGTAGGTGATCATGTCTTACAACAACTTTCGATCTCGACAGTTATTTATAATATTTCTGTTGTTGACCTTCTGCCAAGCTATTCTCTTAAGCTGTCTGATATCTTTTCTCTTTGCTTCACTCTATCTCGTCGTACCTCAATTTTCTCATTTGTTACAATATATTCAATATATTCCAACTGTTCCCTTCTCATTACATGGCTAAAAATGATGATTGTTTCTTCCTAATATTGGAAATTAGCTTTCTTTTGCGTTGGCCTCTTTCAGAAGGTATTCATTATTCTTCTTAGCTGCCCATGGCATTCTCAACATTTTTCTGTAAAACCACATTTCTACAGCCTTCGGTGACATTTTTGTCTGTTGTCCAATTGTTCATGATTCACATCCATATATTAAGACTGGCTCTACATAACATTTAAGAACTCTATTTCTTGTTTCTATTGTCAAAAATAGATTTTACAGTATCATCCTCATTTTTTTTTGGGAAAGCTGATTTTGCCTGAGCCATTGTGGTTCTCACCGCTTTTGTACTTGTATATGAGGTTAACGTTGTTCCCAGATATTTACATTTATTTACCTGTTGTAATATTGTTCCACTTGTCTTTATTGTGCATTGCGGTGATGACTTTTTGTTTCCTCCATGACTTCTGTACAATACAAAATAACGCAACTAAAACGCAAATAAAAGAAACTATTGAGAGGGCTGCATGCGCACGTTAAGGACGTAACGTAAGACAAGCACATGTCCCCCTCACTTGAGAATTGGAATAATCGTTCTGTTATTTAGAACTGCTCGTCCCACGGGCCGTCCCAAATGAGCCCCAGCAAGTGTCAGGGCTTAACTCACTTCCTCAGGGGAGAGACGAATAGGGAGCGATCAACAAATTGTTATTAAAATGGGGAAACACGATTATAGGGGACAATGTTGGCTGACGGCTATTTATTTTATATGATACTGGAATATAATACCACCCATTGGAATTCCAGAGAAACATAAATGCGGAGTTTGTTTATATTTTGTTTATGTATCACATTATGATATACCTCACTCTGGATTCTGTCAAACTACTTCTATACTGCGCATTTCTTGATGTTGATTATTTAGTTTTTAACTCGTCACTCTGCCCTTTTTTCTTTTTCTTAATACTTGCTAAATGAATTGTTGTTTTTGTAATGTAAAACAGCAGCTATACGAATTAGCAACTGAACAGAACAATTCCAATATATAAAACAAAGAGTTAGACAAGGCTGTGTTCTATCGCCGGATTCGTTTTCACTTTACAAAGAAAGTGGGAGCCGCGATAGCTCAGTGGTTAGTGAACTGGACTACCACGGACAAAGGGTAGGGTTCGATCCCAACCGACGGCTTCCGGGTTCACCCAGCCTTAAATGGGTACCGGATTTTTTTCTGGGAAAGTAAAGCATCACGGGCGTAATACTGACCACATTACCCCAAAAAATCATGTGCTGAAGGTCTGTAAAATATAGGGTCACTAACACCATATTTCCCTATACGCCACTTGGCGTGACGGGGGTACTTTACTTTACTTACTTACAAAGAAAGTATTATGAGATCTATTGTAGACGAAAAAGGGATTGAAGTCAACGGTCACAACATTTGCAATATATGGATTACACAGTCTTAATAGCAGATACAGAGAATGAACTACAAGAAATGAAAGACATAAAAGTAAAAGAAAGCAACAAGAAAGGTCTCAGTCTGAAGTAATGGTCATATCAAAGAAAAAAATCATCACCATCATGCAGCATAAAAATAAACGAGACAAACCTGAAACAAGTGCAACGTTTCAAATACTTGGGCACAATAATAACATCAGATGGGAGATGCACCACAGAAATAAAAAGTAGAATATCTCAGGCCAAAATAGCATTTCAGAAAATGAAAAATATCTTATGCAATGAATCTATGTCAATAGAAGTGAGAAAGAGCGTTCATCAAAGCTATGTAAAACCAATTCTGACCTATGGAAGCGAATCATGGACAGTAGACAAACAAATTAAAAGACAATTAGAGTCCACAGAGATGGGATTTCTCAGAAGAATGTTGAAAGTTCCCTGGACAGCTAAAAAAAACCAATGAAGAAATTCTCAAAGAGGCCAACGCAAAAAAGGGAACTGCAAACATCATAAAGAAACAATCAACATTTTTCGGGCACATCATGAGAAGAGGACAGTTGGAACACTTGGTTACAACTGGCAAAATAAAAGGAAAGAGAGATCGCGGAAGAGAGAAAATAGTGAATAGCTAAGTGTCATGGCATGGAAAACAGTCAACAACAACGAATACGGGTAGAAAGTATTTCAATGTAGGGTTTCTTAAAGAACAAGGAATTAAAGATAAATTCGCAGTCACAATATCAAACAAATACCAAGTCCTCCAACAACTAGAAAATATAATAAATATAGAAGATCATTGGAAACAGGTAAAAGATATATGGAAAGAGAAATGCGAAGAAACACTGGGGAAAAGAGAACGCCAGGATAAGGCATGGATGACAGCAGAGACCCTGAATAAAATTAAAGAAAGAAAGAACAAGAAAGCAGACATAAATAAAAGCAGAACAAGAAGTAATAAAGCCAAGACACAGGAAGCTTACACAGAGGTGAACAAAGAAGTGAGATGATGCATTAAAAGGGATAAGAGGAAATATATAGATGAACTAGCTAAAGAGGCAGAAGAAGCAGCAAATAAAGGGAATATGAAAGAACTGTACAACAGCACAAAGAAATTAGGTGGAAAATACAAACAGATCAATGCCTTTATTAAAGATAAGAAAGGAAATCTGCTTAGTAATATAAGGGAACAAATGGAGAGATGGAAAGAACACTTTGAAGAACTTTTGAACAGACCCGGCTCAAATAATTCTCCAGATATACTACCAGCAGAAGAAGAGTTACGCGTTAACTGTGGAAAACCAAGCAAAGAAGAAATAATGAAAGCCATCAAGCTATTAAAAAATAGTAAAGCCACAGGACCAGATGAAATTCCTTCGGAAGCCATCAAAGCAGATATTAACACCTCTACCAAGATGTTACATTATCTATTGGGTAAAATTTGGGAGAGGGAAGAAATACCTAAAGACTGGAGAGAAGGTTATATGATCAAACTACCAAAGAAAGGAAGTTTACAGGAGTGCACAAATTATAGGGGAATTATGCTACTATAAGTGCCAGGAAAAATATTAGGCAGAATCATTCTGGAGAGACTAAAAGAGGCCATAGAGAAACATTTGAGAGATGAACAAGCAGGTTTTAGGAAGAACAGATCATGTGCTGATCAAATAATTACTCTACGTATAATAGTTGAACAAAGTTTAGAACTAAAATCCCCACTTTATATTGGATTCATAGATTACGAAAAGGCACTTGATAGTTTAGACAGAAGAATGCTTTGGAAGTTGCTGAGTCATTACGGAATCCCCATAAAGTTTATTCACCTGATAAAAACAATGTATGAAGGAACAAAATGTAGTGTGGTGCATGAAGGACAGCTTACAGAAGCATTTGAAATAAGAACAGGAGTAAGGCAAGGATGCCTTCTGTCTCCATTTCTACTGGCCATAGATTGGATTATGAAAATAACTCAAAACAACAGAAATGGGATCCTGTGGTCACTGACCAAAAAACTTGATGATTTATACTTTGCTGATGACATAGCTAACCTATCACACAGCCATCAACAGATGCAGGATAAAATGAGTATATTAGATGAGAGATCACAACAGCTAGGACTAAAGATTAATAGAGATAAGACCAACATTATGAGAATTAATGCAGTTGGCAATAACCAAATAAAACTAGGAGAAATACCTCTACTAGACGTACAATCTTACATATATCTTGGCAGTAATATAGATAAAGAGGAAGGAACAGAAAATGATACCAAAATAAGGATATCAAAAGCAAGAGAAGCTTTCATTGCACTGGGAAACATATGGAAATCCAAAGAAATTAGGCTAAATACAAAAATAAAAATTTTCAACTCAAATGTTAAGTCAGTCCTATTATATGGCTGTGAAAGATGGAGAATAACAAAATTGACAATCACGAAGGTACAGACTTTCATTAATGGATGCTTACGCAGAATAAAGGGATGGAAATGGCAGGACAAAGTCACTAACATGGAATTATGGAAATGTACCGGTCAAACACCAGTGGATAAAGAGATACAGCGAAGATGATGGCGATGGATAGGACACACACTACGGAAGACAACTGAGAGTATTACACAACAGGCCCTTTTTTGGAATCCCTAGGGGAAAAGACAAAGAGGAAGACCAAGGAATTCTTGGAGAAGACATAGAAGCAGAGATGAAGATGATGGGGAAGACATGGAATGATCTTAAAAGAATTGCAAAAAACAGAACGACTTGGAAAGTGTTTGTTGAAGACCTATGCTCCACTGGGAGCTAAAAGGTAGAAGATAAGACAAGATATGACAGATAACGATAAGACAAGATATGACAGATAACGCTAAGACAAGATATGACAGTTAACGATAAGACAAGATATGACAGATAACGCTAAGACAAGATATGACAGATAACGCTAAGACAAGATATGACAGATAACGATAAGACAAGATATGACAGATAACGATAAGAAAAGATATGACAGATAACGATAAGACAAGATATGACAGATAACGCTAAGACAAGATATGACAGTTAACGATACGACAAGATATGACAGATAACGCTAAGACAAGATATGACAGATAACGATAAGACAAGATATGACAGATAACGATAAGACAAGATATGACAGATAACGATAAGACAAGATATGACAGATAACGCTAAAACAAGATATGACAGTTAACGATAAGACAAGATATGACAGATAACGCTAAGACAAGATATGACAGATAACGATAAGACAAGATATGACAGATAACGATAAGACAAGATATGCCAGATAACGCTAAGACAAGATATGACAGATAACGCTAAGACAAGATATGACAGATAACGATAAGACAAGATATGACAGAAAACGATAAGACAAGATATGACAGATAACGCTAAGACAAGATATGACAGTTAACGATAACACAAGATATGACAGATAACGATAAGACAAGATATGACAGATAACGATAAGACAAGATATGACAGATAACGCTAAGACAAGATATGACAGTTAACGATAAGACAAGATATGACAGATAACGCTAATACAAGATATGACAGATAACGATAAGACAAGATATGACAGATAACGATAAGACAAGATATGACAGATAACGATAAGACAAGATATGACAGATAACGCTAAGACAAGATATGACAGTTAACGATAAGACAAGATATGACAGATAACGCTAAGACAAGATATGACTGATAACGATAAGACAAGATATGACAGATAACGATAAGACAAGATATGCCAGATAACGCTAAGACAAGATATGACAGATAACGCTAAGACAAGATATGACAGATAACGATAAGACAAGATATGACAGATAACGATAAGACAAGATATGACAGATAACGCTAAGACAAGATATGACAGTTAACGATAAGACAAGATATGACAGATAACGATAAGACAAGATATGACAGATAACGATAAGACAAGATATGACAGATAACGATAAGACAAGATATGCCAGATAACGATAAGACAAGATATGACAGATAACGCTAAGACAAGATATGACAGTTAACGATAAGACAAGATATGACAGATAACGCTAAGACAAGATATGACAGATAACGATAAGACAAGATATGCCAGATAACGATAAGACAAGATATGACAGATAACGCTAAGACAAGATATGACAGTTAACGATAAGACAAGATATGACAGTTAACGATAAGACAAGATATGACAGAAAACGATAAGGCAAGTAATGACAGAACATAATAAGACAAGATACGACACAACATGATAAGACAAGATGTGACATAACACGATAAGACAAAATATGACAGAACACGATAAGACAAAATATGACAGAACACGAAAAGACAAAATATGACAGAAAACGATAAGACAAGATATGACAGATAACGGTAAGACAAGATATGACAATTAACGATAAGACAAGATATGACAGAAAACGATAAGACAAGATATGACAGTTAACGATAAGACAAGATATATTGCTGCCCATGTGCAATGATTGAAGCTTGATAACAAAGATTGTCGGACACGAAGACTAAACTTTGTGACCTAGACGTAGCCTTCGGCGCTAAAGGACAATAGACAGACACATAGAGAGACAGATGTCGATAGAATAAGAAACAGCTAAAAGACAATAAACAGACACGTAGAGAGACAGATATAGATAGAATAAGAAACAGCTACAGGGCAATAGACAGACACATAGAGAGACAGATATAGATAGAAAAAGAAACAGCTAAAGGACAATAGACAGACACATAGAGAGACAGATATAGATAGAAAAAGAAACAGCTAAAGAATAATAGACAGACAAATAGAGAGACAGATATAGATAGAATAAGAAACAGCTACAGGGCAATAGACAGACACATAGAGAGACAGATATAGATAGAAAAAGAAACAGCTAAAGGACAATAGACAGACACATAGAGAGACAGATATAGATAGAATAAGAAACAGCTAAAGGACAATAGACAGACACATAGAGAGACAGATATAGATAGAATAAGAAACAGGTAAAGGACAATAGACAGACACATAGAGAGACAGATATAGATAGAATAAGAAACAGCTAAAGGACAATAGACAGACACATAGAGAGACAGATATAGATAGAATAAGAAACAGCTAAAGGACAATAGACAGACACATAGAGAGACAGATATAGATAGAATAAGAAACAGGTAAAGGACAATAGACAGACACATAGAGAGACAGATATAGATAGAAAAAGAAACAGGTAAAGGACAATAGACAGACACATAGAGAGACAGATATAGATAGAATAAGAAACAGCTAAAGGACAACAGACAGACACATAGAGAGACAGATATAGATAGAATAAGAAACAGCTAAAGGACAACAGACAGTCACATAGAGAGACAGATATAGATAGAATAAGAAACAGCTAAAGGACAATAGACAGACACATAGAGAGACAGATATAGATAGAATAAGAAACAGCTAAAGGACAATAGGCAGACACATAGAGAGACAGATATAGATAGAATAAGAAACAGCTAAAGGACAATAGACAGACACATAGAGAGACAGATCGATAGGGACATAGAAAGACAGATACAGACAGAATAAGAAACAGCTAAAGGACAATAGACAGACACATAGAGAGACAGATAGACAGGGACATAGAAAGACAGATACAGACAGAATAAGAAACAGCTTTTATCCACACATACTTCTTTTCCAGAGAACACTGCGGGTGAACAGTATCCAGTGCACATTGTCTTGTGCACATACTAAACAGTGCACACTGCCCCATGTACATGTTGTTCCCTACATACCGCTGCAGGAGTGTGTCAGACTGTGTCTAGTAGTCTGCCTATAACCACATCCGTGAAACCTTCCACTGACAGACACGGACTAATCAGGCTAAGGTGTCAGGTAAATAGTCCATGGGAACATTGCGCGATGAGACAATGAAATGTGTATGGTGGATTAATCTCAATAGCGGTGTGGCGATCATTAATGATAATGAATGTGTTATCGTCGCCGGCTGTGGAGGTATATACGTCATCATTAGATGCGACCTGGCAATCAAAGATTGATGACACATTGAAAGTGTCATATGGAATCAGCTGTTATTCATGTCAGCTGGGAGTATGTGATGTTTATTAAGCTCAAGTGATTATTCATGTATATATGAGACATATTATATTAACAAACATTTTACCAAATTTGTTTAAAAACATCAACGAGCTACTCTTCGTAGACGACCAATGTCTAATATATGAGGATGAAAACCTTCTACAACAGCATTTAACATCTCTAGATAAAAGCTACACAAACTACAGTATGAAAATTAACACAGCAAAAACAGAGGCTATAAGAATAAGCAAATTAAGACACCAATTAAACATTAAGATCAAAGATAAAGAAATAAAACAAATAGAGGAATTCAAGTATTTAGGCACAATGTTCACAGAAGATGGAAAACTAGACAGAGAAATTGACGGGAAAATACAAAAAGCAAATGCTGTCACATACCAGCTTTCACCATTGCTAAGACATCCAAACATTTCTATGCCAGCTAAACAACAAATGATAAATAGCATTTTCATACCAACTTTGTGCTATGAAAGTCAAACATGGACCCTTTCTAAATCCTATTTAAGAAAGATCAATACATGTGAGATACGATGCTTGAGAAAAGTAACAAACAACACAAGAAGAGATAGAATACCAAATGAAACCATAAGAAAAATGGTAGGAACAAAACCCTGCCAAGAATATATAGAACAACAACAACTTAAATGGTTTGGCCACCTGGCCAGAATGAACCCTCACCAATCACCATCAAGGGCGTTCTTCTCGAGAATGCATGGAAAAAGACCAAGAGGAAGACACAGAAGAAGATGGATAGATGCAGTGACAGAGACATGTAACAACAAAGAAACGATAGATAGTTCGAGCAGCTCAAAAACGACGTGGTTAAAAACCACGACACCTTTTAGGTATCAGTGACAAGAGAAAAGAAGATGAAAGAAACAATCGACATTTGTCGGGCACACCATGAAAAGAGGCAAGTAAGAATACTTGGTCATCATCATCAAGTAACAAGCCTGTTGGCGTTGGTGATCATGTCTCTCCACAACTTTCGATCTCGACAGTTATTTATCATTTCTGTTGTTGACCTTCTGCCAAGCCATTCTCTTAAGCTGTCTGGTATCTTTTCTCTTTGCTTCCCTCTTGACGTAACCATCACGTTCTTACTTTCCTGAAAGCCTGATGCGTTTGAGTCGAGTAGCTGTGGTAACAAAGTAAACATGCGAAACGTGGTGTATTTTCGATGTATCCCCAAGATGTGAAATATGGACTTATAGAAAAATAGGAAGGATTGAATGGAAAGAAAAGAAAACAAACGATGAAGTCTTAAAACAACAAAAAATGAAAAGAAAACTACTAAATACAATTCAAACAAGACAATCAAGATTTTTGGGGCATGTTAAAAGACACAGCAGACTACTAAAAGTAATATTGGAAGGGAAATATAAGGTAAAGAGGCAGATGCAGAGCAAGATATACATGGACGAGCAACATCAAAAGATGTTTAAGTCAGTCTATTACAATCTGCACCATCAAAGCAATAGCTAGAGCGGAACTCCATGGTAGTCAACATTCGAAGCGCAGACGGCACCCAATGATGATGATGATCCCACACATGACCTAAACTTCCAGTAGGAAGTGATTTTTTTTAAAGTCGAACAAAAAGAGGGTGTAAATGAGTACCGCATGTTTGATTTCAGCCTGCTGGTCAAATGTTCAGCCAGATCTACAGAGCGACTTTATTTCTACCGCAGAAATGAAAAAATTAAATTGTAAAAAAAATTGAAAAAAAAGTTGTGGTTAAAGCTTTACATAGTAAGTGGACGACACAAATTAAAACAACGTTTTGGCTGAATAGGCCTTCAGCAGCAACAAACATACAACACACACACAGTGATATTTTTTATATCTACACAACTTTTCATGTAAACAAAATTAAGTACATTTAAGGAAAGTAAATGCAATCCCAAAGTAAAGCTATTTCTCTGTGTGTGTGTGTGTGTTGTATGCGTGTTCCTGCTGAAGGATTATTGAGCCGAAACGTCGTTCTATTTTGTATTGTCCACTTATTAAATAAAGCTTTAAGCATACCGTTTTTTTCTATATATTTTCTTTATTTTCTCCTTACAATTAGCTTTACTGTAGATTCGCATTTCCATGCATTTGTTCCTTTGATCCAATATTTCTACCGTTAGGTAATTAGTTAATAAAAATAATAAACGCAATAATTTAATCACGGATTCAAAGAAGCAAAGTAGTATAGCAGAGCACGGTAAAGCAGTATTGTGTCTAATTATCTACATTAAATGAATGTCAGCATTTAACAATATATGTGATCTCTGACACCTACATATTCACGAGAGTAAAGTAATGCTTAATTATGTGTGAAGTATCTGTTCCGGCCAATTACCTACTGTCCTCATCCATCACGAATGTCCTCCCTCTAATGAGACCGATCTATCTCAATTAAAATAAAAACCACCAGAGCGTGATGACCCAAGCTCACATTTTGCAGGACATCCACGTCACAGAACACCAGCATTAACTTCATCATCGACGTGTCTGTCATTTGTTATTAGCTCAACGCTATTCTCTCTGTGTAAGCAGGGACGCTTCACGTCATCATAACAGCATTACTTAACACTGCGCCGATGGTCATTGAAAATATGTACGACATCTACATGTCTCAAATTATGGTTATGGAAGGCTCCGGTATCACTGCAAACGAATTAAAATCCATAATTGCTCAACCGCCCGTGCCAGTGGAATGTCTCAAGTATTACTGGTAATTATTAAGATTGCTAAGGGAGCCGCGATAGCTCAGTGGTTAGTGAATTGGACTTCCACGGACAAGGGGTAGGGTTCGATCCCAATCGACGGCTTCCTGGTTCACCCAGCCTTAAATGGGTACCGTTTCTTTTTCTGGGAAAGTAAAGCAGCACGGGCGTAATACTGACCACATTACCCCAAAAATCATGTGCTGAAGGTCTGTAAAATATAGGGTCACTGACACCATATTTCCCTATACGCCACTTGGCGTGACGGGGGTACTTTACTTTTTTTTTATTAAGATTGCTAATTTGTGGAAGTGATCAGCGACATCCCATGAAAGTGCTGTTTATCAAGTTGAAGCAATTTGTGCGCAGATGTATAATTATTATAAGAAACTTTCAAACCTGACAAATTTGACAATTATTATAAGAAACGTTTAAACCTGACAAATGTGATAATTATTGTAAGAAACTTTCAAACCTGACAAATTTGACAATTATTATAAGAAACTTTTAAACTTGACAAATTTGACAATTTTTATAAGAAACTTTAGTGGACTGGTTGGTTTCGAGGCAAGACGCCGGCCTCGAGACAGAGAGGTTGTGGGTTCAAATCCCGGTTGGTTGGGATTTTTATTTATGATTTTTCTCTGCGGCAACCATCCCTGGTCTCAGCAGCGAGGCCCGGCTTGTAACGTCAATTGCTCATCGATGGCCTAACAAATGTGACAATTATTATAAGAAACTTTCAAACCTAACAAATGTGACAATTATTATAAGAAACTTTCAAACCTAACAAATGTGACAATTATTATAAGAAACTTTCAAACCTAACAAATATGACAATTATTATAAGAAACTTTCAAACCTAACAAATTTGACAATTATTATAAGAAACTTTCAAACCTAACAAATGTGACAAATATTATAAGAAACTGTCAAACCTAACAAATGTGACAATTATTATAAGAAACTTTCAAACCTAACAAATGTGACAATTATTATAAGAAACTGTCAAACCTAACAAATGTGACAATTATTATAAGAAACTTTCAAACCTAACAAATTTGACAATTATTATAAGAAAATTTCAAACCTAACAAATTTGACAATTATTATAAGAAACTTTCAAACCTAACAAATTTGACAATTATTATAAGAAACTTTCAAACCTAACAAATTTGACAATTATTATAAGAAACTGTCAAACCTAACAAATGTGACAATCATTATAAGAAACTGTCAAACCTAACAAATGTGACAATTATTATAAGAAACTTTCAAACCTAACAAATTTGACAATTATTATAAGAAACTTTCAAACCTAACAAATTTGACAATTATTATAAGAAACTTTCAAACCTAACAAATTTGACAATTATTATAAGAAACTTTCAAACCTAACAAATTTGACAATTATTATAAGAAACTTTCAAACCTAACAAATTTGACAATTATTATAAGAAACTTTCAAACCTAACAAATTTGACAATTATTATAAGAAACTTTCAAACCTAACAAATTTGAATAATTATTATAAGAAACTTTCAAACCTAACAAATGTGACAATTATTATAAGAAACTTTCAAACCTGACAAATGTGACAATTATTATAAGAAACTTTCAAACCTGACAAATGTGACAATTATTATAAGAAACTTTCAAACCTGACAAATGTGACAATTATTATAAGAAACTTTCAAACCTGACAAATGTGACAGTTATTATAAGAAACTGTCAAACCTGACAAATGTGACAATTATTATAAGAAACTTTAAAACCTAACAAATGTGTCAATTATTATAAGAAACTTTCAAACCTAACAAATGTGACAATTATTATAAGAAACTTTCAAACCTGACAAATGTGACAGTTATTATAAGAAACTGTCAAACCTGACAAATGTGACAGTCCCCCATGTCAACCATTCATATTGTAACTTGTCAGAAAATCAAAGGCAGTTTCTCCTGGAGCAATGTAATTTGCAATCAATGAATAATAAACATGTCTCTGCAATGAGAAAAGGTGAAATGCAACTAAAATACCAGTGGCGAACCGACGTGAAAGCCTTCAAAAGTTGCATTGCTAGCAACGTTATTTAACATATTAATCATGATGCTTTAATCCAATTCTTGTTATTATTTATTTTTTGTTGCTAAATGCAATTATAAACACGTCCATTTATTGTATTATTGTAATTCTCGATAAGAAAAACAAAACTCCATCGTAATTACAACTCTTTACCTTTCCAATTATTTGGTTCGTTTGAACTGTATTATCTGACTTGGGGCGAAGTCCTAGTTTAAGCACATAAAATTTTATTAAGTTCGGAAACGTATTGTCCCTTTGAGTGGCATTGCACTTTATTCGGTGGTTCTCAAATCTGTCATGAGAAGACCCCTAGTTGTAGGAAAAAGAGAAACAACGCGATGGTAAAGTCGAAACCTAAATCCGAACATCATTTTTAGTATTTGAGAACTGCTGTAGTTTTCTTGTGTTTGATGTCATCAATGGGGAGATCATTTGTATCGCTGAAATAATTTATGTGCTAAAAACTGGGACTGTACCGAAGTAACTACAGTTAGTATTTAAAAAGTGAAAAATGAAATTTGAAAATTATTAAATTATAACCGACGAATTTATGACCCCATATCACTCTTCCATAAATATGTCAATTATATTCCATGTTGTGAAAACAGTACTTCACTATATTTATTTATTATGTACTTTCTATATGAGAAAATGTATTTCAATGTTCAACATATAACTATGGGATTCATGTTTTATGTAGACACCGTGTGGGTAAGTAGTAAAACAATGCCGACAACACCAGAGCTTCATAGTCAGTGATAGTTCAATGAGATGATCTATCACTGACTATGATAGCCTTTTTTTTAATTTTTAAATAATTATTCGTTCGACAGACTGATACTCCATACCTCAAACTGCACTAATCACATTAAAAACGAATAAAAACACGGTGTAATGTGTCCGTATGCAATCAAATGGTGTATATTTTAAAATATACAGAAGCAATATTTTAACTTTTCAAGTTGTAAACAATACATGTGGCTACTAGGGTAGCCCGTATATAACAAAACTGCAGCATTATCAAATCATTTTCTATGCACATTTTAAAATTTAATTTTGGTTACAATTTGGTTCACTTTCGGTTTCAACCGGATATAATATATTGAACAAGAAGAACTCTCCTATTCAATTCCAGGAGGAATTTAAAATTTCGGATTGGGAAAATACGAAACAATCCGCCCTTATCGCAATGGCAAGGTTGTTTGTGGGCGATCTGCATGCGAGTATCTGCGACGATGACGGCGTTCCTCGGACGTTACAGATGCGAAGCTTACCTTTTCAATTAACAAAAAAATGGTATTATGTTTGTCATCTGTTTTATCCATTGCATGTATTATAAAATTATGATCATGAACAAAGATGATTCTCAAAACCTACAAGTGGATAACAAAGTGGAAGAAATAGATGTAGAAGTGGTAGAAATAGCAGTTCAGAGCTTCAACTACCTAGGGCATTTTATAACCAGTGATAGAAAATGTAACGATGCAGGAAAACACAAATGAACTATCATCAATAGCCAGCAAAATTGGGCTTGAGGTCAATCATGAAAAGACTAAAGTCATGAAAAGTTTAATTCCAACAAGTGACAAAATATACATGGAAAACAAACCAGTAGAAGAGATCGATCACTTTATCTATCTTGGAAGTCACATTGATCGAGAAGGGGATACGAGCAAAGAAATTAGAATCAGACTGGCTAAAGCAGCAATGTCTTTCAGAAGCCTTGAAAAGTTGTGGAAATCAAAACTCATTAGCACAAACACAAAACTTAGGTTATTCAAATCAAATGTACTATCAACCCTTACGTATGCGTGTGAAAGCTGGAAAAAAACAAGAGATATAGAAACAAAGTTGAACGCATTCGAAAATAAATGTCTAAGGAAAATACTTGGTATAGAATGGAACGAATTCAAAACAAACGAGGAAATTAGAGAAATCGCCAATCAACCACTAATATCTTCAGTAATAAAGAAAAGACGATGGTCATACGTTGGACATGTGATGAGAAGAGATAATAATCGAATAGCAAAGCAAGCCCTCATATGGGAAACAACAGGTAAAAGAAAAAGAGGAAGACCCAGGGAGACACTGAAAAGAACATTGATGAGAGAGGCAAGAGCAGCAGAAATCGGCTCCCTCAATGAGATAGAACTGCTTGCACAGAGACAGATGGCGAGATTTGATAAAATATCTTTAAAAGAAAACTGCTAGAACAAAAATTCATATAGGAGAAGGTGTATCTTGGTCTACGCCCTATGGGCCGGTTACGGCTCGAAAGGTCAATAGATAGATAGATAGATAGAAAATGTAGAACTGGAACAAAAAAGAATAGGATTGGTAAAAAGGAATTAGAATGCCATGAAAAATACACTAATCTCTAAACAAATAACTGACTCATCATCATCATCATCATCGTCATAATCATCATCATCATCGTGTGCCATACCAGTTGGTGTAGGCGACCATGTCCTTCCACAATCTTCTATCTACAGTGCATTGTATAAATTATGTTATTGACTGTTTTCCATGCCATGACACCACATTACCGAGTATTTTCCCGCATTGTTGTCCGCGACCTCTCTTTTCCTTTATTTTATCCATTTGTAACCAAGTATTCCAACTTTCCTCTTCTTATAACGTGCCCGAAAATGTTGATTGTTTCTTTCTGATGTTTTTTGAAACCGTGTTCCCTTTTTGTGTTGGCCACATTGAGAATTGGGAGCCTAATAGCTCAGTGGTTAGTGAACTGGACTACAAATGACAAGGGGTAGAGTTCGATCCCAACCGACGGCTTCTGGGTTCATCCAGCCTTTAATGGGCACCGGATTTTTTTATGGGAAAGTAAAGCAGCACGGGCGTAATACCGACCACATTACCCCACAAATCATGTGCTGAAGGTCTATAAAATTTATGCTCACTAACACCATATTCCCTATACGCCACTTGGCGTGATGGGGGATCTTGACTTTTTTCACTTTTGAGAATTTCCTCACTGGTCTTTTTAGCTGTCCCGGGAACTTTCAACATTCTTCTGATAAATCCCATCTAGGTTGCCTCTAAGGGTCTTTCCATGTTCTTGTTTACTGTCCACGATTCGATTCCATAGATCAGAGTTGGCTTTATATAGCACCAATGAACTCTTTACATCAACAGAAGCTACACAGTCAGAACAGCAGCATGATACACGGACCAATTTAAGTTAGATCAGGTGTAAGACAGGGGTGCGTACTATCCCACCTACTGTTTATTACATACATGGGTTATATATGCATGTTAGCCAACCCATCAGAGACAGAGGAGATCAACGAGCTTTTATTTGCAGACAATCAGGCACTAATACATGAAACAATAGAAGACCTACAAGAACACTTAACAAAACTCAACATTTCAGGCACAAAATACAACATGAAAATCAACATCAACAAAAAAGAAGTCATGAATGTCGCCAAAAATAAATAGAGCATTAACATAAATATAGAAGGCAGGCAACTAAAACAAGTAGAGGAATTTAAATACCTAGGAAGTCTAATGACAAACGATAATTTTCAAACAGAAGAGATAGACTCAAGATGCATCAAAGCTTGTCAAATCATTGGACAGTTATTACCACTGTTGTCCAACAAGGAAATAACTCTAGAGGCAAAACAGGCACTGTACAATACAATCTTCATCCCAACGTTGTGCTACCAATGCCAGACCTGGACCCTAGATGCAAGAACAATAAGAAAAATAACCTCTACTGAGATGAAATGTGTCAGACGAATGACAGGAAACCGTCTGAGAGATAAGATCAGAAATGAAGAACTGAGAAAAAAGCTAGGAATAGCCCTCGCCAAAGAATATATAAAGAAACAACAGATAACATTATTTGGCCACGTGACAAGGCAGAAAGGTCAAAACACAACACAAGGAGCCTTCAACAAACGTTGTGAGAACACCAGACCCCAAGGGTCGACCACGAAAAAGATGGATCGATGGAATATTAGAAGCACTAGGAAACATAACAGCAGCAGAGGCGAACAGAAGAGCAAAAGACCGTAAATTATATCTCCCCTCGACGCTGAAAGGCAGATGAGGAAGGAAAGAAGAAGAAGAAGGATGAACTCTTTCTCACTTCTATTGACATAGAATTGTTGCATAAGACGTTCTTCATTTTCTGAAATGCTATTTTGGCCTATTCTATTCAGCTTTTTTTATTTCGGTGGTGCATCTCCCATCTGATGTTATTATTGTGCACAAATATTTGTCCTGTTTATTTGTATGCTGCATGATAGTGATGATTGTTTCTTCGATATGGCCATTATTTCTGTTGTATAAATACTATCCAGACTGCGACCTTTCTTGTTGCTTTCTTTTAATAGTTTGTCTAACAGGTCTTCTATTATTATCATACCATCATTATATCACCCGTATATCAATCATCATCACATCTTGTCATATCATCCTCACATCATCCTCACATCATTGCCATATCATCCTCACATCATTGTCATATCATTCTCATATCATCCTCACATCATTGCCATATCATCCTCACATCATTGTCATATCATCCTCATATCATCCTCACATCATTGCCATATCATCCTCACATCATTGCCATATCATCATCACATCATTGCCATATCATCCTCACATCATTGTCATATCATCCTCACATCATTGCCATATCATCCTCACATCATTGCCATATCATACTCACATCATTGCCATATCATCCCCACATCATTGCCATATCATCCTCACAACATTGCCATATCATCCTCACATCATTGTCATATAATCCTCACATCATCGTCACATCATTGTCATATCATCCTCACATCATTGCCATATCATCCTCACATCATCCTCACATCATTGTCATATCATCCTCACATCATCCTCACATCATCCTCACATCATCCTCACATCATCCTCACATCATTGTCATATCATCCTCACATCATCCTCACATCATTGCCATATCATCCTCACATCATCCTCATATCATTGTCATATCATCCTCACATTATCCTCACATCATTGTCATATCATCCTCACATCATCCTCACATCATTGTCATATCATCCTCACATTATCCTCACATCATTGTCATATCATCCTCACATCATTGCCAAATCATCCTCACATCATTGCCATATCATCCTCACATCATTGCCATATCATCCTCACATCATTGCCATATCATCCTCACATCATTGCAATATCATCCTCACATCATTGCCATATCATCCTCACATCATTGCCATATCATCCTCACATCATCATCACATCATTGCCATATCATCCTCACATCATTGCCATATCATCCTCACATCATCATCACATCATTGCCATATCATCCTCACATCATTGTCATATCATCCTCACATCATTGCCATATCATCCTCACATCATTGCAATATTATCCTCACATCATTGCCATATCATCCTCACATCATTGCCATATCATCCTCACATCATTGCCATATCATCCTCACATCATCCTCACATCATTGCCATATCATCCTCACATCATTGCCATATCATCATCACATCATTGTCATATCATCGTCCACCAGTCAAATTATCTGCACCTTTCCCCTCAATGCAGCTTCTTGTATAAATATTGATTGCAATTTTTGTGTGAAATAGAAGGAAAGAATGCACGTCAAATCAAGCTATCTCAATCGCCTTCAGTTGATTAAACACACTCCCCTCACCAAATAATTGGGGGAGGGGGGATATTGAGAAAATAAACGACATTAAAAAACATCAAGAATATGTTGGGTTTATCAACACAAATGTGTATATTTCTGGCTAAATGTAAGATTTGGAGACAAATAGAAAGCTTTAACGCACTTAAGATGTCAGAGAAGGGGGCCTGGGCATGCAAATAAGGGGAATGCATTTGGAAGAAAATGGAGTCTTGATTTCGTTATATTACTAATGATACAGAAGCAAAACTCCGTTTGGCACCAGGATCGTGGCAAATTGCTGTATTGATGTCTTAACAAGGCTGTCTTGCTGTCTGTTTGCTTGAGGCTTTCATTTGGGGGAGGTGGGGCTGGGGAGTAGCTTGAAGGATAGAGAGGGTTGAATGATGGAGAGAAGATTGTGATTGGGGGAGATTGAGGAAGCGGCGGATTAAAAAAGATATTTTAGAAACAGAGATTGAGAGATGAGTGCATGAATGCATAGATGATTTATGGATGCGGTGATATGTAAACAGACTGATTGGTGTCCTGGTAGGAGATTTCGCAGAGACTTGCTAGGGAACTAAAGTGAAGAGAGAGAGAGAGAGAGAGAGAGAGAGAGAGAGAGAGAGAGAGAGAGAGAGGGAGAGATAGAGAGAGTGAAAGACAGCAGTTCCCTCAAACAGGTCAACCCCAACAGGGATTATATTATTCATTACTTCAAGATATTGTACATATTTGTCAATGTATAGAGACACATTTTATTAGCAACATGGTCAACATGAGGCCAGGCCGCCAAAAATATATGTTATCCATAGTTAGATGTAAGGATATCAAAAGCAAAAGGAGCTTTTGTTGCACTGGGAAACATATGGAAGTCCAAAGAAATTAGGTTAAATACTAAAATAAAAATTTTCAACTCCAATGTTAAGTCAGTCCTAGTATATGGCTGTGAAACATGGAGAACAACAAAATTGACAATCATGAAGATACAGACTTTATTAATGGATGCTTACGCAGAATAAAAGGATGGAAATAGCAGGACAAAATCACTAACATAGAATTATGGAAATGTACCAGTCAAATACCAGTGGATAAAGAGATACAACGAACACGATGGCGCTGGATAGGACACACACTGCGGAAGCCAACAGAGTATTACACAACATGCCCTTTTTGGAATCCCTAGGGGAAAAGACAAAGAGAAGGACCAAACAATTCTTGGATACGACAGATAGAATCAGAGATGAAGATGATGGAGAAGACATGGAATGATCTTAAAAGAATGGCAAGAAACAGAACGAATTGGAAAGTGTTTGTTGAAGACCAATGCACCACAGGGAGCTGAAAGGTATAAGAAGAAGAAGATAGTTAGATGTGAGTAAATTCTGAAAGCGTGTCGATTGTGAAAAGAACATGATGCAACTGATAGCTGTGGTCAGGAGGAAACGTCATTCAGAGATAACAGAAAGTGGGTGAAGTGTGGGGGCTGAACGAGAGAGGCGAAGCAGTGAGACTAGTAGAGAGAGAGAGAGAGAGAGAGAGAGAGAGAGAGAGAGAGAGACTAAGAAAAGAGGTCGATATTTCAGAAGAATTAAACATTGATGGCAAGGATCTGAGAATCATAAAAGCAACAAACAGCAGCCATACGAATTAACAACCAAACAGGACAGTTCCAATGTATAAAACATTGAGTCAGACAAGGTTGTGCTCTGTCGCCGGATTTGTTTTCACTTTACAGCGAACATATGAGACCAATAGTAGAGAAACAAGGAATTGAAGTTATCGGTCATAACATAAACAATTTGCGAGTTACGGATGAGAGTCTTAATATGCTTGCTTGCTTGCGATCGCCCGATGACTTGAGGAGTGTACCTCTTCATCATCCCCCTTTAAAGGACGTTAAGTGGGCGTGTATGCGCTGTGCTGTAGTTTACAGTATAGCTGTGATATTTGCGCCTTTCGGCCCAACACATTCGACTTCAGCACGACATTTTTTGAGTACCAGGTTGTCTTCCCTCTTCGATCCCTACTCACTTGGACAGACTAGACAGGTTAGTCTGTTACTAGAGGCACCACGGAGAGGTGGAGCAGGGTCTGGATGGTTCTGGTTCACCGATCCTGGCGCAAGCCATCAGCTGTGGATCCCTGACAACCTCCAGCTCCTGATGCTGGGAGGCGCGCCTTCGTCTTATATCAGAGACAGAGAAAGAACTACAAGAAATGATAGACATAATAGTAAAAGAAAGCTACATGAAACGATAGACATAATAGTAAAAGAAAGCTACAAGAAATGATAGACACAATAGTAAAAGAAAGCAACAAGAAATGATAGACACAATAGTAAAAGAAAGCTACAAGAAATGATAGACACAATAGTAAAAGAAAGCAACAAGAAATGATAGACACAATAGTAAAAGAATGCAACAAGAAATGATAGACACAATAGTAAAAGAAAGCAACAAGAAATGATAGACATAATAGTAAAAGAAAGCAACAAGAAATGATAGACACAATAGTAAAAGAAAGCAACAAGAAACGATAGACACAATAGTAAAAGAATGCAACAAGAAATGATAAACATAATAGTAAAAGAAAGCTACAAGAAATGATAGACATAATAGTGAAAGAAAGCTACAAGAAATGATAGACATAATAGTGAAAGAAAGCTACAAGAAATGATAAACATAATAGTGAAAGAAAGCTACAAGAAACGATAGACATAATAGTAAAAGAAAGCTACAAGAAATGATAAACATAATAGTAAAAGAAAGCTACAAGAAATGATAAACATAATAGTAAAAGAAAGCTACAAGAAACGATAGACACAATAGTAAAAGAAAGCTACAAGAAATGATAAACATAATAGTAAAAGAAAGCAACAAGAAATGATAAACATAATAGCAAGAAATATCTCTGTCTGAACAGTAAGAAAACAGAAGTAAAGTTATATCGAAGAAACAATCATAACTATCATGCAGCATAAAGATAAACTGGAGAAATCTGAAACAAGTGCAAAGTTTCAAATACTTGGGCACAATAATAACATTAGATGGAAGATGCAATACAGAAATAATAAGCAGAAGAAGTAAAAGTAAAGGAAATTACCCCCGTCACGCCAAGTGGCATATAGGGAATATGGTGTTAGTGGCCATACATTTTACAGACCTTCGGCACATGATTTTTGGGGTAATATGGTCGGTATTACGCCCGTGCCGCTTTACCTTCCCAGAAAAAATCCGTTACCCATTTCAGGCTGGGTGAACCCGGAAGCCATAGATTGGGATCGAACCCTACCTCTTGTCCTTTGTAGTTCAGTTCACTGACCACTGAGCTATCGCGGCTCCAATAAGCAGAAGAGCTCAGGTCAAAATAGCATTTCAGAAAATGAAAACGTCTCATACAACACGTGTTTATCAACAGAATTGAGAAAGAGAGTGCATCGTTGCTATATAGAGCCAATTCTGACCTATGGAAGCTAATCATGGACAGTAGATAAACAAATGGAAAGAGGATAAGAGGCCACAGAGATGTGATTTCTCAGAAGAATGTTGAATGTTTCCTGAACAGCAAAAAGACCAATGAGGAAAATCTCAAAGAGGCCAACACAAAAATGGAGCTCCTAAAACAATCAGAAAAAAACAATCAACATTTTTCCAGGCACATAATAAGAAAAGGAAAGTTGGAATACTTGGTTACAACTGGCAAAAAGGATTGAATGTATAATATGTCTGCGAAAGAGATAGAGGGAGAGAGAGACTGAAAGTCCGTTTACGTAGTCCTTGTTCATATGTGAATGTAATTGGACAGATATTTCAGTAGATAGATCGAGAGATTGAGAGAGAGAAAGATTTGGAGTGTATGTGTGTGTGTTTGTGTGTGTTTGTGTGTGTTTGCGTGTGACAATGAGTGCTGCTAATGGGAGAATCTGAAATCAGACTGATATTTTAGCAAGGAGAGAAAGATTCAGACTGAGAGAGAGAGAGAGAGAGAGAGAGAGAGAGAGAGAGTTAAAATAACAGTATATTGTTAAATAATTGGTGTGTATTTGTGTTTCGATTATTTTAATTCTCATTTCATCTTTGTCCAAAGTCATATTGTACATTAAGTTTGAAACATTCCTAGTTCCAGTATCACTAGGTAGCAGTGTCTCTCTTCTCATTTTCTTGCTTACTCTATAGCCTGCTGATATGATGCGTGTTAATCCATTTTGTGTGTTAATCCATTTTGTGTGTTAATCCATTTTGTGTGTTAATCCATTTTGTGTGTTAATCCATTTTGTGTGTTAATCCATTTTGTGTGTTAATCCATTATTCCTGGCAACCGTTAGCACATGGGGTCCCTGCCGCATGGGCAGATAACCCCGTTTCCGTCGATGATTAATTGACGTTCCAAGCCATGCTTCGCTCTGAGATCAGGGCCGGTTGTCTCAGAGAGAAATCACACATTTCTACATTTTAATAAGGAATCCAACATTTTACAGCCGGGATTTGAACTCATAATCTGCCTGTCTCGAGATCAAGTAGTCCCCTGTCAAACATGATTCCTTCTATAACAAAGTCAACGTTTTGCCCTCACAGTACGAGCAATGTTTATTTATTGATCAAATCAAACGTTTAAACATACAGACCTTTACTCAATAACTCGTAAGCTTTGATGTTCTATACAAATAGGCTCGCACAAGTCACCCACATTTAATGTGTGGTTCCGCATTGCCTGGTTTTCTCTATTCCTTACACATATCGTGGAGCACACGATAGGACATCTCAATGAAATATTTGGCTAATAATCTATTCTTAATCACTGATTTTTACTGAAGTGAGTTCCAGAATGAACAAATGTGTGTCTTAGAAAACAGAACCATAAAAACCCACAAAACCAGCACAAAAGACATCTGGACATAATGAGCCCGGAGCACCTCGAGCAATGAGCGTACCAGGTGGCGCTGTTTGATGAACTGCCCTGTATGTCGCATAATCCCACAGCAATGTCCCAGCTTTGTGTATGTGCCAATTTGGGAACTAGAAAGCATGTTATCATTCACTTTCTATTTCTTCAACGGAATGTCAAAGGGAGAGTATGTGGCCTTATTTCTGTTTGAACCTGCATTTCATGAGAATCTTCACTCAGTCACAATACACAGGAAAAAAGTGCTTGAAGATTTTTAGTTAAAACTTGTTGTTGTTTATTTAACTTGTGTCTTCTCTCAGTATAATGTTGACATTGATGAAATGATAAGATGATAGGAACAGATGGAAACACAAATCTTCTCTCTCTCTCTCTCTCTCTATATATATATATATATATATATATATATATATATATATATATATATATATATTATTTCATGACATGAAGGGCACCATCCAATACGACGGCAACACATCACAACCCTTCGGCATACGCAGAAGGAGTCTATGGGCATACTAGATCTGATGGTCGATTGTTCAATCTCTCAAGACTAAAGGCAAGGTCTAAGCTCAGACATATCTCTATTAGAGATCTGTTATTTGCTGACGACGCTGCACTTGTCACGCAAAGTCAGGAAGAACTCCAGAGCATGGTACATCGCTTTGCGCATGCCTGCCGAGACTTCGGTCTAACAATAAGTTTGCAGAAAACTAACATACTCGGTCAGGACGTCGAAGCAACACCTGCAATCTCTATCGACAACTATAAACTTGATATCGTGCGGCAGTATAACTACCTGGGGTCCATCATCAGCAACAGACTATCTTTAGATACAGAAATTGACACTCGTATTGGTAAAGCCGCTACCACCTTTGCCCGTCTTTCTAGGCGTGTCTGGCAAAACAACAAACTGTCAATTAAAACAAAAGCTGCAGTGTACAATGTCTGCATAATTAGTATCCTCCTGTATGGCAGCGAATCTTGGACAACCTATGTAAGGCAGGAGAGAAGGCTAAATGCATTCCATATGCGATGTCTAAGCCGTATTCTTGGTATCACCTGGAAGGATAAAGTGACAAACGTGGAGTCATGACCTGCACAGGCCTACCGAATATCTACACGCTGCTCAAACAACGTAGGTTACGCTGGCTTGGCCATGTACACTGTATGAAAGATGGCCGCTTACCAAAAGATATACTCTACGGACAACTGGCATATGATAAAAGAACTAGGGGGCGCCCAAAACTTCGATTTGTAGATGTGTGTAAACACGACACGAGGACTCTGAACATAAACCCTGCAGCATGGGAAGACAAAGCTGCAGACCGCCATCTCTGGAAACACACTCTAAAGGTTCATCTCAAAGAAGAAGCAGACAGATTGACAGAGAAAGAGAATACATGACGAAAGAAAAGAAAGGAAAAAATAACATTTCTAGGGGCGCTGAAAAATCCATAGTCAACTATGACTGACGGAGGCTACTATACTTTCATATATATATATATATATATATATATATATATATATATATATATATATATATATATATATATATATATATATATGAGTGGTACAGTATCACCAGCATATCTTAGGTTATTGATTATCTTTCCATTAATGTTTAGTCCTGGCATCTCTGTGATGTCTTTAAAGACTTGCTCAGTGTATAGATTGAACAAGCTTGGTGATAGTATGCATCCCTGTCTTACTCCTCTTTTTATATCAATGGGTGTAGAGTTCTCTTTGTTATATTTTATTATTGCTGTTTGCTCCCAGTATAGATTGCATATTAGTCGTATGTCCATGTCATCTAGATGTATCTCTTTTAGGCATTCTATAAGTTGTTTATGGCGTACTCTATCAAAAGCTTTGGTGTAGTCTATAAAGCAGGCATATATTGGTTTGTTTACTTCTGTGTACTTTACTATTAGCGTTCTCATGCAGAATATGGCTTCTTTTGTCCCGCTATTTTTCCGAAATCCAAATTGTTGCTCATCTAATTCAGTATTGATTTTATTCTGAATCCTTCCTTGTATAACTTTCTGCAAGATTTTTGTAACATGGCTCATTAGGTTTATTGTTCTAAAGTCACTTCAACTGCACCATTCCTTTTAGGCAATGCAATGAAAGTTGAAGTTTTTAGTTCATTTGGTATGTATCCTGTGTGGTATAATGTCGTTGCATATGTCTGTAATCACTTCAATGGCAAAATCTTCTAGTGCCTGTGTCATCTCTATCTGTATGCTGTCAGGCCCTGTTGCTTTTATCTTTACCATTGTTTTTATAGCTTTTTCCACCTCAGATTTTAAGATTTTATAGCCTGATGTACATTTTATAATTGGTTTCTTGTCCATTTGATCAAGAAATAATTCTATTATATATTCCTGCCATCTATATATTATATCATTATTGTCTGTTAGCATTTTTACATTTTTGTCTGCAATGCATTAACCTTCTGTGGCTTACAAATTTTTTTTTTTAGTTATTCTCTTTATTTCTGTGTGCATTCCTCATAAGTCTTGTTTGCTATCTATAGTTTCTATTTCTATACATTTTTGACTGAGCCAGTCTTCTTTTACCTTTTTGCCCATTTTGTGTATTTCATTATCTATTTATTGTATTGGGCAGTATTCTTCGCATGTGTCTCATTTCATCGATTATTTCTAAGATGGTGTTAGTTATCCAGTTTTGTTTTTTGTTCTTTTCTTTTTTTTGGGTAAGGTGTCGCAAGTTTCTTGTATGCTTTTCTTTATGCATTGACATTTGGTTGTGACTTTTTCATTAGGTTTTTCTCTTCTGTATTGCTCAATTCCTTCTTCTAGCAGCTTCTGATATCAGCTTATTATATCTTGCCAAAATTTTAAGTGACCTGCTACCCAAATCACTCAATGTCGCTTTGTCAACATTATATTTTGTCAAAGTTGGTGCTGAATTACTAGCTTAGTAGCTCAATGTCGCTTTGTCAACATTATATTTTGTCAAAGTTGGTGCTGAATTACTAGCTTAGTAGCTCAATGTCGCTTTATTAACATTATATCTTGTCAAAGTTGGTGCTGTATTACTAGCTTAGTAGCTCAATGTCGCTTTGTCAACATTATATTTTGTCAAAGTTGGTGCTGAATTACTAGCTTAGTAGCTCAATGTCGCTTTATTAACATTATATCTTGTCAAAGTTGGTGCTGTATTACTAGCTTAGTAGCTCAATGTCGCTTTGTCAACATTATATCTTGTCAAAGTTGGTGCTGAATTACTAGCTTAGTAACTCAATGTCGCTTTGTTAACATTATATCTTGTCAAAGTTGGTGCTGTATTACTAGCTTAGTAACTCAATGTCGCTTTGTTAACATTATATCTTGTCAAAGTTGGTGCTGAATTACTAGCTTAGTAGCTCAATGTCGCTTTGTCAACATTATATCTTGTCAAAGTTGGTGCTGAATTACTGGCTTAGTAACTCAATGCCGCTTTGTTAACATTATATCTTGTCAAAGTTGGTACTGAATTACTAGCTTAGTAACTCAATGTCGCTTTGTTAACATTATATCTTGTCAAAGTTGGTGCTGTATTACTGGCTTAGTAACTCAATGTCGCTTTGTCAACATTATATCTTGTCAAAGTTGGTGCTGAATTACTAGCTTAGTAACTCAATGTCGCTTTGTTAACATTATATCTTGTCAAAGTTGATGCTGTATTACTAGCTTAGTAGCTCAATGTCGCTTTGTCAACATTACATCTTGTCAAAGTTGGTGCTGTATTACTGGCTTAGTAGCTCAATGTCGCTTTGTTAACATTATATCTTGTCAAAGTTGGTGCTGTATTACTGGCTTAGTAGCTCAATGTCGCTTTGTTAACATTATATCTTGTCAAAGTTGGTACTGTATTACTGGCTTAGTAGCTCAATGTCGCTTTGTTAACATTATATCTTGTCAAAGTTGGTACTGTATTACTGGCTTAGTAGCTCAATGTCGCTTTGTCAACATTACATCTTGTCAAAGTTGGTGCTGTATTACTGGCTTAGTAGCTCAATGTCGCTTTGTTAACATTATATCTTGTCAAAGTTGGTACTGTATTACTAGCTTAGTAGCTCAATGTCGCTTTGTCAACATTACATCTTGTCAAAGTTGGTGCTGTATTACTGGCTTAGTAACTCAATGTCGCTTTGTCAACATTACATCTTGTCAAAGTTGGTGCTGTATTACTGGCTTAGTAACTCAATGTCGCTTTGTCAATATTCTGACAGTTCCTTTTCAATGGGAGCAGTTTGTCTCTCGGGCCTACATGAGTTGAATTATTTATAAAAAATAATGGGCACATCCACTCTCCGAAGGCTGTGACGTGGGCGTTACCTTCCACAGTGGCGTGGAGGGGGGTGGTGTTTACTGGAATGATCTGGAGGCGGTAGTGGCACTAGATTTTGGTCTTTGTTGGAACAAAAGGCAGTGGAAACATTAAGGAAGAGGAGACAAGAAAAAACATATTGGAAAATAAATGTGTTGACAGAATTGTGAGCAGTGATTAGTAGTGTCCAACAAATAAATGTGTTGACAGAATTGTGAGCAGTGATTAGTAGTGTCCAACAAATAAATGTGTTGACAGAATGGTGAGCAATGATTAGTAGTGTCCAACAAATAAATGTGTTGACAGGATGGTGAGCAGTGATTAGTAGTGTCCAACAAATAAATGTGTTGACAGAATGGTGAGCAGTGATTAGTAGTGTCCAACAAATAAATGTGTTGACAGGATGGTGAGCAGTGATTAGTAGTGTCCAACAAATAAATGGGTTGACAGAATAGTGAGCAGTGATTAGTAGTGTCCAACAAATAAATGTGTTGACAGAATGGTGAGCAATGATTAGTAGTGTCCAACAAATAAATGTGTTGACAGAATGGTGAGCAGTGATTAGTAGTGTCCAACAAATAAATGTGTTGACAGTATAGTGAGCAGAGATTAGTAGTGTGTCCAACAAATAAATGTGTTGACAGGATGGTGAGCAGAGATTAGTAGTGTCCAACAAATAAATGTGTTGACAGTATAGTGAGCAGAGATTAGTAGTGTGCCCAACAAATAAATGTGTTGACAGGATGGTGAGCAGTGATTAGTAGTGTCCAACAAATAAATGGGTTGACAGTATAGTGAGCAGAGATTAGTAGTGTGTCCAAAGAATAGGTATGTTGACAGGATGTTGAGAAGAGATTAGTAGTGTCCAACAAATAAATGTGTTGACAGTATAGTGAGCAGAGATTAGTAGTGTGTCCAAAGAATAGGTATGTTGACAGGATGGTGAGAAGAGATTAGTAGTGTCCAACAAATAAATGTGGTGACAGGATGGTGAGCAGAGATTAGTAGTGTGTCCAACAAATAAGTGTGTTGACAGAATAGTGAGCAGAGATTAGTAGTGTGTCCAACGAATAGGTGTGTTAACAGGATGGTGAGAAGAGATTAGTAGTGTCCAACAAATAAATGTGTTGATAAGATGGTGAGCACAGATTAATAGTGTGCCCAACAAATAAGTGTGTTGACAGGATATTAAGCTTAGATTAGTAGTGTGTCTAACAAATAAGTGTGTTGACAGGGTATAAAGTAGAGATTAGTAGTGTGACTAACAAATAAGTGTGTTGACAGGATATTAAGCTGAGATTAGTAGTGTGACTAACAAATAAGTGTGTTGACAGGATATTAAGCTGAGATTAGTAGTGTGTCTAACAAATAAGTGTGTTGACAGGATATTAAGCTGAGATTAGTAGTGTGTCCACACACGCACACACGCACAGAGAGAGAGAGAGAGAGAGAGAGAGAGAGAATTAGCCCCTTTGATTGTTAGTGACGTTCGGTAAATAAATGAAGTCCAATAGTAATCGAATATTCAAAATTGTATAATTCTGTAAATAATCGTAATAGCCCAAACCATGAATCTCATGACCTTGGTCAAACCTGCAAACATCTGGCCGATCTTGTAGCGAACAAATAAATAGCGAAATATTGTTTTCTGTTCGGTGATATTCGAATCACCCCTATATGGTCAATTATCCCTACTAAAATAAAACTAGAACAACGATTACTTCCTTTGAATCTACTAATAAAACTTCCCTATAATCATCATCATCATCAAGTACCGGGCCTAGTGGCGTAGGTGATCATGTCTCTCCACAACTTTCGATCTCTGCAGCTATTTATCATTTCTGTTGTTGACCTTCTGCCAAGCCATTCTCTTAAGCTGTCTGGTATTTTTTCTCTTTGCTTCCCTCTATCTCTTCGTCCCTCAATTGTTCCAGTTGTTACAATATATTCAAGTTGCTCTCTTCTCATTACATGGCCAAAAAATGATGATTGTCTCTTCCTAACATTGGAAATTAGCTCTCTTTTTGCTTTGACCTCTCTCAGAACCTCTTCATTACTCTTCTTAGCTGTCCATGGTATTCTCAACATTCTTCTGTAAAACCACATTTCTACAGACTCCAGTGATTTTCTTGTCTGGTGTCCTATTGTCCATGACTCGCATCCATATGTTAAGACTGGCTCTACGTAACATTTAAGAACTCTTTTTCTTGTTTCTATTGTCAAAAATGGATTACATAGTATTTTCCTCATTTTTTGGAAAACTGCTTTTGCCTGAGCCATTCAGCATCTCACCTATTTTGTATATCTTCCGTCTGAGGTTAACACAGTTCCCAAATATTTAAATCCATTTACCTGTTTTAATATTGTTCCAGTTGTCTTTATTTTGCACTGAGGTGATGTCTTTTTCTTTGTCGTTACCATTACCTCTGTCTTTTTGCTATTAAGACTGAGTCCTTTATTTTTGCTTTCTTTCACTATAATGTCCAACATTTCTTGTAACTCATTTTCACTCTAAGCGATTAATACTGTATTCCTTATAATACAAGAATGAATTGCTTTGTCCATCTGCGCTGGCTACTGGATGCTCTCTGTTGTTTATGTGTGTTTCAAGTATCCATACTGTTTGAAGTGTGTGTGTTTGACGCTTTCTCCGTTTAGTTAACATGCGTAACGACATTCTTCCTCTTCTACCTTTCAGCTCCCTGTGGAGCACAGGTCTTCAACAAACACTTTCCAAGCCGTTCTGTTTTTTTGTCATACTTTTAAGATCGCTCCATGTCTTCTCATCATCTTGATCTCTTCTTCCATCGGTCTTTTCCAAGAATACCCTGGTCTTCCTCTTTGTATCTTTCCTTGGGGATTCCAAAAAAGGACCAGTTGTGTAATAATCTCAGTTGGCTCCGCAGTGTGTGTCCTTATCAGCGCCATCGTCTTCGCTGTATTTTTAATCCACTGGCATTTGACTGGTACAGTTTCATAATTCTATGTTAGTGATTTTGTCCTGCCGTTTCAATCCTTTTTTTTTCTGCGTAAGCATCCATTAATGAAAGTCTGTATCTACATGATTGTCATCTTATTTGTTCTCCATGTTTCACAGTCATATAATAAGATTGAATTAACATTGTAGTTGAAAATTTTTATTTTAGTATTTAACCTAATTTCTTTGAACTTCCATATGTTTCCCAGTGCAACAAATGCTCCTCTTGCTTTTGACATCCTGATTTTGGTACCATTTTCTGTCCCTCCATTAATCGAAAAATACACAGAAGTAAACAAACCAATATATGTCTGCTTCATAGAATACACCAAAGCTTTTGATAGAGTACACCACAAACAACTTATAGAATGACATGGACATACGACTAATATGTAATCTATACTGGGAGCAAACAACAATAATAAAATATAACAAAGAGTTCTCTACACCCATTGATATAAAAAGAGGAGTAAGACAGGGATGCATCCTATCACCAAGCTTGTTCAATCTATACACTGAGCAAATTTTTAAAAACATCATAGAGATGCCAGGCCTACAAATTAATGGAAAGATAATCAATAACCTAAGATATGCTGACGATACTTTACTGCTTACAGAAAATCCTAAAGACCTACAACAATTACTTAATGAAATAAACATGATAAGCAAAAAATATGGATTAGATATGAATATCAAAAAGACTAAAACTATGATGATAAACAAAGAAAATACTCAAAACCCACAAGTGGATATCAAAATTGAAGGAATAGACCTGGAGACAGTTCAGAACTACAACTACCTTGGACATACTATAACCAGTGATGGAAAATATACAACTGAAATAAATAAAAGAATAGGAATGGCAAAAAGTAATTTTAATGCCATGAAGAACATACTAACATCAAAACAAATAACACCAGGGCTAAAACTAAGAATAGCAAAATGTTACATCTTCTCAATATTCCTATATGGTGCAGAAACAAGGACATTAGACAAGAAAACAGAACAGAGAATTGAAGCCTTTGAAATGTGGATATATAGAAGAATAGGCAGAATTGGATGGAAGGAAAATAAAACAAACGATGAAGTCTTGAAACAACTAAAAATGAAAAGAGAACTACTAAGCACAATTCAAACAAAACAAATGTGATTTTTGGACCATGTTAAAAGACACAACAGCCTACTAAAAGTAATCCTGGAGGGGAAAGTACCAGGTAAAAGAGCGAGAGGCAGACCAAGACTAACATGGACGAGTAACATCAAAGGTGGACAAATCAGCCTATGACAACCTGCACCATCAAAGCAGGGACAGAGCAGAATGGCGCTCCATGGTAGCCAACCTTCGTTGCGGAGAAGGCACTCGATGATATATTTCTGTTCCTCATTCAGTTCATTACGACATTACAATACTGTACTTAGGTTGATGTGCATGAGATGTGCATGAGATGTGTTTGAGATGTGATTGAGATGTGATTGAGATGTGCATGAGATGTGTTTGAGATGTGATTGAGATGTGCATGAGATGTGTTTGAGATTATTTCTGAATTGTGTTGCAAGCGATTTACACAAATGCAAGTTCTATAAGTATATACACATTTTACATTCTATTTAAATATTCGGCGTATGCGATCTTAACGGATTACAGAACACACGCAAAGCAGCTTGTTTTATTGTCATTTCATGTATTTGAGAGCAGTAGGAACAATCTAACGTGCGATTCTATGTCTTCTCATCATCATCAGATCGCATGTCCTTTGTAGAACTTTGCATTAACCACAGCTCGTCTGAAAGAATATACAATGTCTAGCCGGTTCTCCCACACAACGTTACATTCACCACAGCCAGTCTGAAAGAATCTATAATGTCTAGCCGGATTTCCCACACAACGTTACATTCACCACAGCCAGTCTGAAAGAATCTATAATGTCTAGCCGGATTTCCCACACAACGTTACATTCACCACAGCCAGTCTGAAAGAATCTATAATGTCTAGCCGGATTTCCCACACAACGTTACCTTCACCACCGCTCGTCTGAAAGAATCTATAATGTCTAGCCGGATCTCCCACACAACGTTACATTCACCACAGCCAGTCTGAAAGAATCTATAATGTCTAGCCGGATTTCCCACACAACGTTACATTCACCACAGCCAGTCTGAAAGAATCTATAATGTCTAGCCGGATCTCCCACAGAACGTTACATTCACCACAGCTCGTTTGTAAGAATCTATAATCTCTAGTCGGATCTCCCACAGAACGTTACATTCACCACAGCTCATTTGTAAGAATCTGTAATCTCTAGTCGGATCTCCCACAGAACGTTACATTCACCACAGCTCATTTGTAAGAATCTGTAATCTCTAGTCGGATCTCCCACAGAACGTTACATTCACCACAGCTCATTTGTAAGAATCTATAATGTCTAGTCGGATCTCCCAAAGGGCGTTACATTCACCACAGCTCGTTTGTAAGAATCTATAATGTCTAGCCGGATCTTCCACTTCTTCTTTTGTCATGTTCAAGGTCTCCTTGATGTCTTGAAACAATCTTCTTCAAGGTCTACCCCTATTTCGTTTTCCTGTGCCTATGCCCTCTATTGTTGTTCTCTCCAGACCACTGTGTTGTCTTGTGACGTGACCATTGTAATGCAATTTCTTCTGTAAAATAGTGTGTATAAACCAGTTCTTTTCAATCTGAAGTCTTGTTATATGTCGTCATTGTTCTTTGTCCTTATCCAACGTCTCATAAGTAGTCTCCTTCAACATCTTGTTCTGAATGAATACATTTTTCTTCCTTATTGTTTGAGATAGTATTCATGATTCTCAACCATCTGTCGCTATCGAGAAGATTTATTGCTCCAGTAATTATATTGTACTACCTTACTTAAAGGTGCCAAGCGTTCTTCATGGCCTTAATTGTTTATGTTGCTATTGCTAATATTATTTTGATTTCTTTCTAGCAATCTATTTGTTATTTACAACCAATCCAATATACTCATAGTTTGTTACAATTTTAAGATTTTTTTTAAAATTTTGGGTTTTTTTTTTTTGCTACCTCATGGACATTATCTTGGTTTTCTGTATATTTTAAAAGAGGTTTTGTTCTTCATTGTGTTTTTTAGAATATTCTTTTGTCTAGATACATAACAGAAGTGCACATTTGTCTAGATACATAACAGAAGAGCACATTTGTCTAGATACATAACAGAAGAGCACATTTGTCTAGATACATAACAGAAGTGCACATTTATCTAGATACATAACAGAAGAGCACATTTGTCTAGATACATAACAGAAGTGCACATTTATCTAGATACATAACAGAAGTGCACATTTATCTAGATACATAACAGAAGTGCACATTTGTCTAGATACATAACAGAAGTGCACATTTATCTAGATACATAACAGAAGTGCACATTTATCTAGATACATAACAGAAGTGCACATTTGTCTAGATACATAACAGAAGTGCACGTTTATCTAGATACATAACAGAAGAGCACATTTGTCTAGATACATAACAGAAGTGCACATTTGTCTAGATACATAACAGAAGTGCAAATTTATCTAGATACATAACAGAAGTGCACATTTGTCTAGATACATAACAGAAGTGCACATTTGTCTAGATACATAACAGAAGTGCACATTTATCTAGATACATAACAGAAGAGCACATTTGTCTAGATACATAACAGAAGTGCACATTAATCTAGATACATAACAGAAGTGCACATTTGTCTAGATACATAACAGAAGTGCACATTTGTCTAGATACATAACAGAAGTGCACATTTGTCTAGATACATAACAGAAGAGCACATTTGTCTAGATACATAACAGAAGTGCACATTTGTCTAGATACATAACAGAAGTGCACACTTGTCTAGATACATAACAGAAGTGCACATTTGTCTAGATACATAACAGAAGTGCACATTTGTCTAGATACATAACAGAAGTGCACATTTGTCTAGATACATAACAGAAGTGCACACTTGTCTAGATACATAACAGAAGTGCACATTTGTCTAGATACATAACAGAAGTGCACACTTGTCTAGATACATAACAGAAGTGCACACTTGTCTAGATACACAACAGAAGTGCACACTTGTCTAGATACATAACAGAAGTGCACACTTGTCTAGATACATAACAGAAGTGCACACTTGTCTAGATACATAACAGAAGTGCACACTTGTCTAGATACATAACAGAAGTGCACACTTGTCTAGATACATAACAGAAGTGCACACTTGTCTAGATACATAACAGAAGTGCACACTTGTCTAGATACATAATAGAAGTGCACACTTGTCTAGATACATAACAGAAGTGCACACTTGTCTAGATACATAATAGAAGTGCATATTTATCTAGATTCATACTTCCTCTGTGTTGTTTTCCTCACTGTTGGCGTGCTCCAACCATACTATCTCTGTGTTGTTTTTCTCATTGTTGGCGTGCTCCAACCATACTATCTCTGTGTTGTTTCCCTCATTGTTGCCGTGCTCCAGCCATCCTTCCTCTGTGTTGTTTTCTTCTCTTCGGCGAACACACCTGTATACACACTCTGACCGGCTATTGGTCTGAGTACTAGCATTGACGTAACACCAGCAACGCAACCTCGGGTCATTGCTCTTCAAACAACAATTGCGTCGACCCCTGCTGTCATTGCTCTTCAAACAACAATTGCGTCGACCCCTGCTGTTATTGCTCCTTCAAACAACAATTGCGTCGACCCCTGCTGTCATTGCTCTTCAAACAATAATTGCGTCGACCCCTGCTGTTATTGCTCCTTCAAACAACAATTGCGTCGACCCCTGCTGTTATTGTTCTTTCAAAAAACAATCGCGTCGACCCCTGCTGTTATTGTTCTTTCAAACAACAATTGCGTCGACCCCTGCTGTTATTGCTCCTTCAAAAAACAATTGCGTCGACCCCTGCTGTTATTGCTCCTTCAAAAAACAATTGCGTCGACCCCTGCTGTTATTGCTCCTTCAAAAAAACAATTGCGTCGACCCCTGCTGATATTGCTCATTCAAAAAGCAATTGCGTCGACCGCTGCTGTCACTGCTTCACATCGCCGACGAGATGACATCTGAATGTGCTCTCCAGCAAACTCCCAACATCCTCTTCCTGTCAGCGCACACAATGCGCCCACTCTCAAACATTTATCCAAATGCATGTGTGTCTACGTCACGGTAAACTGACAACTCTTCCAGAACGCCCCCATGTCTCCATTGACTTCGCTTCAACCTGATTTACATGTAATCTTAACCATTTTTTATCTTGTCTCAAACCACCCCCGTAGTTTCCGTTCTTAATTTAAACTAAAAAATTGCTTATAAGCATTCTCAGATCAGCGCCATTTAGTACATTGTGAATGCCCCTGTGACGTATTCGTGTTGCTAGTTCCTCTCAGACCGTAGACAACATATGAGCAAAAACCATAACCCTACAAGGCTTGTGAGTCATTGCTTGGTCGTCATTTCTTCTTAGACCCATAGTTGGACCCTTATCTGTTATAAAAAATAAAGTAAAGTACCCCCGTCACACCAAGTGGCGTATAGGGAATATGGTGTTAGTGACACGTCACGCCAAGTGGCGTATAGGGAATATGGTGTTAGTGACCATAAATTTTACAGACCTTCGGCACATGATTTTTGGGGTAATGTGGTCGGTATTACGCCCGTGCCGCTTTACTTTCCCAGAAAAAATATCCGGTACCCATTTAAGGCTGGGTGAACCCGGAAGACGTCGGTTGGGATCGAACCCTACCCCTTGTCCTTTGTAGTCCAGTTTACTAACCACTGAGCTATCGCGGCTCCCTTATCCGTTATGCTATTTTTAAAATTGCATTTTGGCTTTGTTTTCCTTTGCCATCGAATGGCCTCGCGAGAGTTTTATTTCAGGGTCAGAGTTGATGTTTTAGTACCAGCGGATTCTGCCTACGACAGGCCGTCCATTGCAAGCTTCAAGCAAACAAACTTCTCCATTTCAAACTGGGACCGCAACATCCCGCTTCAAGGTCTTAGCTCTCGCTCTCTTCTCGTTATTAACATCGACAGTCTTCCTTTCTCGTCTCCGCCATGTTACCTCAGTCCAGCCTTTATCTAATCATTTATATAACTTCCCATCAAACATCTTGATTTCCTTACCAAGTAACATAAACATTAATTGTCTAATCGTTGATGATTTACCACACATTCATCTCACATCCTGTCGTCACATACCTAAGACTTGCCTCTACATTAATCCCACATCCTGTCGTCATACACCTAAGACTTGCCTCTACATTAATCCCACATCCTGTCGTCATACACCTAAGACTTGCCTCTACATTAATCCCACATCCTGTCGTCATACACCTAAGACCTATTTCTTCACTCATCTCACATCCTGTCGTCACACACCTAAGACTTGCCTCTACATTAATCCACCATCCTGTCGTCACACACCTAAGACTTGCCTCTACATTAATCCACCATCCTGTCGTCACACACCTAAGACTTGCCTCTACATTAATCCACCATCCTGTCGTCACACACCTAAGACTTGCCTCTACATTAATCCACCATCCTGTCGTCATACACCTAAGACTTGCCTCTACATTCATCTCACATCCTGTCGTCATACACCTAAGACTTGCCTCTACATTAATCCCACATCCTGTCGTCATACACCTAAGACTTGCCTCTACATTAATCCACCATCCTGTCGTCATACACCTAAGACTTGCCTCTACATTAATCCACCATCCTGTCGTCATACACCTAAGACTTGCCTCTACATTAATCCACCATCCTGTCGTCATACACCTAAGACTTGCCTCTACATTAATCCCACATCCTGTCGTCATACACCTAAGACTTGCCTCTACATTCATCTCACATCCTGTCGTCATACACCTAAGACTTGTCTCTACATTAATCCACCATCCTGTCGTCACACACCTAAGACTTGCCTCTACATTAATCCACCATCCTGTCGTCATACACCTAAGACTTGCCTCTACATTAATCCCACATCCTGTCGTCATACACCTAAGACTTGCCTCTACATTAATCCACCATCCTGTCGTCACACACCTAAGACTTGCCTCTACATTCATCTCACATCCTGTCGTCATACACCTAAGACTTGCCTCTACATTAATCCCACATCCTGTCGTCATACACCTAAGACTTGCCTCTACATTCATCTCACATCCTGTCGTCACACACCTAAGACCTACTTCTTCACTCATCTCACATCCTGTCGCCAAACACCTAACACCTACTTCTTCATTCATCTCACATCCTGTCGCCAAACACCTAAGACCGGCCTCTACATTCATCTCACATCATGTCGCCAAACACCTAACACCTACTTCTTCATTCATCTCACATCCTGTCGCCAAACACCTAAGACTTGCCTCTACATTAATCCACCATCCTGTCGTCACACACCTAAGACTTGCCTCTACATTCATCTCACATCCTGTCGTCATACACCTAAGACTTGCCTCTACATTAATCCCACATCCTGTCGTCATACACCTAAGACTTGCCTCTACATTCATCTCACATCCTGTCGTCACACACCTAAGACCTACTTCTTCACTCATCTCACATCCTGTCGCCAAACACCTAACACCTACTTCTTCATTCATCTCACATCCTGTCGCCAAACACCTAAGACCGGCCTCTACATTCATCTCACATCATGTAATATGATCATGACTGTGTACACACCAAAGACTTGCCTATCTTCATATCACATCATGTAATATGATCATGACTGTGTACACACCTAAGACCTGCCTCTACATTCATCTCACATCATGTAATATGATCATGACTGTGCACACACCTAAGACCTGCCTCTACATTCATCTCAATCATATAATATGATCATGACTGTGTACACACCTAAGACCTGCCTCTACATTCATCTCACATCATGTAATATGATCATGACTGTGCACACACCTAAGACCTGCCTCTACATTCATCTCACATCATGTAATATGATCATGACTGTGTACACACCTAAGACCTGCCTCTACATTCATCTCACATCATGTAATATGATCATGACTGTGTACACACCTAAGACCTGCCTCTACATTCATCTCACATCATGTAATATGGTCACGACTGTGTACACACCTAAGACCAAATTGGCGGGGTTGTTACGGGTTCTAAGATGTTCTATCTACACGTGTCTTTTTATGGTAAAACTTACGGTCAAGTACGAGACTTGAACCTGCGTCTTATCTTGCGAGTCTGCGCCCATATGTGATCAGTCACCTATCCAGAAATGTTCGGAGACTTCTGAATAGTGTTGCTTCAAGCATCGAAACTTGCGTGGCGGTGTTCCTCACCTTCCTAAAGTACTCGCCTGGTGCTCATTTCTGCCAGCGGCTGGGTCGACCGCGGGGATTTTTTCCAACCGCGAGTACAATTCACACTGCTTCCATATGGGACACTAGGAGCACCGTATCTCACATTTCTTGGGTACCCATCTTGTACACTTTTCGGAACTTCAGCTCTTTATGATGATGTAACGGGCTGCTCACGAATGTTACCTCCCTCACCCTCACACGCCGGTTATATTGTGTCAGACTCTCCACGGCCGCTATACTCTCTTCCCTGCCTGTCCAGAATGTTGATCCAAGCGAGAAGAACACTGGACACCTGTCCGTTCTAGAACTTCTCAGTTTATTCATACACGTATGTACATCTCATATAGAAGTTTCCCTCTATAATAATATTCCTTTATTATTATTTGCCTCCAGTATAAAACCACTGGAAACTACTATTCATGTAGTTTCGTCCAATAAATGTTTGTCTGCAACACAAATATTCAGCCTTACTGGGAGATACTTGCCTTAATAGGAAAGTACAGAAATACAAATTATTTCAGAGCTGTGATCGTAACCCTATGCTATAGTCATGAGAAAACCTGCGAGAAAGACATCGTCCACAATAGCTATTTTTTTTTGTTAGCTCATTGGCAGTGTTCCCTGACGCTCGGCTTCTCGTGGCAAGGCACAGTGCCAGGGAGTACGGGTTCGATCCTGATTCGGACCATATATTGTTCTTTGTTTTTTTATGTTGTTGTTTATTTATCATTTTTCTCTGAGTGCTGTAGAACATACCTCTTCCTCCTCTGATTCCCTGAATTATCGCCTCGGTAGTTTTCCTCTATAATCATATTCATTTATTATAATTTGTCTCCAGTACATCTCATATACCTGTGGCGCTATTGACTTTTCATCCAATGATTCAACTCTACAGGTTTCACGCCTTCGTTGAACAAACATTTAACACTTCGCTACTTCACACAATCTTATACGGTATCCGCCATCTTCTCCATCCGCTTACTGGGTTACCATGCGACCGCAAGCGTGTCAGCGCCATCTTCTCCATCCGCTTACTGGGTTACCATGCGGCCGCAAGCGTGTCGGCGCCATCTTCTCCATCCGCTTACTAGGTTACCATGCGGCCGCAAGCGTGTCGGCGCCATCTTCTCCATCCGCTTACTGGGTTACCATGCGGCCGCAAGCGTGTCGGCGCCATCTTCTCCATCCGCTTACTGGGTTACCATGCGACCGCAAGCGTGTCAGCGCCATCTTCTCCATCCGCTTACTGGGTTACCATGCGGCCGCAAGCGTGTCAGCGCCATCTTCTCCATCCGCTTACTGGGTTACCATGCGACCGCAAGCGTGTCGGCGCCATCTTCTCCATCCGCTTACTGGGTTACCATGCGTCCGCAAGCGTGTCGGCGCCATCTTCTCCATCCGCTTACTGGGTTACCATGCGTCCGCAAGCGTGTCGGCGCCATCTTCTCCATCCGCTTACTGGGTTACCATGCGGCCGCAAGCGTGTCGGCGCCATCTTCTCCATCCGCTTACTGGGTTACCATGCGACCGCAAGCGTGTCGGCGCCATCTTCTCCATCCGCTTACTGGGTTACCATGCGGCCGCAAGCGTGTCGGCGCCATCTTCTCCATCCGCTTACTGGGTTACCATGCGACCGCAAGCGTGTCGGCGCCATCTTCTCCATCCGCTTACTGGGTTACCATGCGACCGCAAGCGTGTCGGCGCCATCTTCTCCATCCGCTTACTGGGTTACCATGCGACCGCAAGCGTGTCGGCGCCATCTTCTCCATCCGCTTACTGGGTTACCATGCGACCGCAAGCGTGTCGGCGCCATCTTCTCCATCCGCTTACTGGGTTACCATGCGGCCGCAAGCGTGTCGGCGCCATCTTCTCCATCCGCTTACTGGGTTACCATGCGGCCGCAAGCGTGTCGGCGCCATCTCGGTAGCTCAAGATCCCAGCCTCTGTAAATACACACAATAAACTCGATCATTTATCGAATCTGAATGTAGAACTTATTCTATTTCCACTGAATGACAATTGTAGATTTCGTCTTCTACCAACGCTGCCGAGAGACCCACATGTGTCACTTGTTGATGTGTGGGTAAATCCTTTTCCAGTAACCCAGAGACACTTCTGCCAATCTTGTGGCAGTCCGTTTCCCCGACCACTTGGCATTGACGTCTTCCGTTGCTCTTGGGGCTTTATAATTTAGAGAACACGTAAACATGAAGACGCTGATCAGAACCGTCGCTTACATGAGAAGCTGACTGAAGATAAGTGCTGATCAGGACCGTCGTTTACATGAGAGGCTGACTGAAGATAAGTGCTGATCAGAACCGTCGCTTACATGAGAAGCTGACTGAAGATAAGTGATGATCCGAACCGTCACTTACATGAGAAGCTGACTGAAGATAAGCACTGATCAGGACCGTCACTTACATGAGAAGCTGACTGAAGATAAGCACTGATCAGGACCGTCACTTACATGAGAAGCTGACTGAAGAAAAGCACTGATCAGGACCGTCACTTACATGAGAAGCTGACTGAAGATAAGCACTGATCAGGACCGTCACTTACATGAGAAGCTGACTGAAGATAAGCACTGATCAGGACCGTCACTTACATGAGAAGCTGACTAAAGATAAGCACTGATCAGGACCGTCACTTACATGAGAAGCTGACTGAAGATAAGCACTGATCAGGACCGTCACTTACATGAGAAGCTGACTGAAGAAAAGCACTGATCAGGACCGTCACTTACATGAGAAGCTAACTGAAGATAAACACTGATCAGGACCGTCACTTACATGAGAAGCTGACTGAAGATAAGCACTGATCAGGACCGTCACTTACATGAGAAGCTGACTGAAGATAAACACTGATCAGGACCGTCACTTACATGAGAAGCTGACTGAAGATAAGCACTGATCAGGACCGTCACTTACATGAGAAGCTGACTGAAGATAAGCACTGATCAGGACCGTCACTTACATGAGAAGCTGACTGAAGATAAACATTGATCAGGACCGTCACTTACATGAGAAGCTAACTGAAGATAAACACTGATCAGGACCGTCACTTACATGAGAAGCTGACTGAAGATAAGCACTGATCAGGACCGTCACTTACATGAGAAGCTGACTGAAGATAAACACTGATCAGGACCGTCACTTACATGAGAAGCTGACTGAAGATAAGCACTGATCAGGACCGTCACTTACATGAGAAGCTGACTGAAGATAAGCACTGATCAGGACCGTCACTTACATGAGAAGCTGACTGAAGATAAGCACTGATCAGGACCGTCACTTACATGGGAAGCTAACTGAAGATAAACACTGATCAGGACCGTCACTTACATGAGAAGGTAACTGAAGATAAACATTGATCAGGACCGTCACTTACATGAGAAGCTGACTGAAGATAAGTGCTGATCAGGACCGTCGCTTACTTGAGAAGCTGACTGAATGACTGAAGATAAGCGCTGATCAGGACCGTCGCTTACTTGAGAAGCTGACTGAATGACTGAAGATAAGCGCTGATCAGGACCGTCGCTTACTTGAGAAGCTGACTGAATGACTGAAGATAAGTGCTGATCAGGACCGTCGCTTACTTGAGAAGCTGACTGAAGATAAACGCTTATCAGGACCGTCGCTTACATGAGAAGCTGACTGAAGATAAGCACTGATCAAGACAATCACTTACATGAGAATCTGACAGAAGATAGGCGCTGATCAGGATATTCTCTTAAATGAGAAGCTGACTGATGATAAGCGTTGATGAGGACCGTCGCTTACATGAGAAGCTGACTGAAGATAAGCGTTGATGAGGACCGTCGCTTACATGAGAAGCTGACTGAAGATAAGCGCTGATCAGGACATTCTCTTACATGAGAAGCTGACTGAAGATAAGCGTTGATTAGGACCGTCACTTACATGAGAAGCTGACTGAAGATAAGCGTTGATGAGGATCGTCGCTTACATGAGAAGCTGACTGAAGATAAGCGTTGATGAGGACCGTCGCTTACATGAGAAGCTGACTGAAGATAAGCGTTGATGAGGATCGTCGCTTACATGAGAAGCTGACTGAAGATAAGCGTTGATGAGGACCGTCGCTTACATGAGAAGCTGACTGAAGATAAGCGCTGATCAGGACATTCTCTTACATGAGAAGCTGACTGAAGATAAGCGTTGATTAGGACCGTCACTTACATGAGAAGCTGACTGAAGATAAGCGTTGATGAGGATCGTCGCTTACATGAGAAGCTGACTGAAGATAAGCGTTGATTAGGACCGTCGCTTACATGAGAAGCTGACTGAAGATAAGCGTTGATGAGGATCGTCGCTTACATGAGAAACTGACTGAAGATAAGCGTTGATGAGGGCCGTCGCTTACATGAGAAGCTGACTGAATATAAGCGCTGATCAGGACATTCTCTTACATGAGAAGCTGACTGAAGATAAGCGTTGATTAGGACCGTCGCTTACATGAGAAGCTGACTGAAGATAAGTGTTGTTCAGGACCGCCGCTTACATGAGAAGCTGGCTGAAAATAAGCGCTGATCAGGGCCGTTACTTACATGAGAAGCTGACTGAAAATAAGCACTGATCAGGACCGTCGCTTATATGAGAAGCTGACTGAAAATAAGCACTGATCAGGACCGTCGCTTACATGAGAAGCTGACGGAAAATAAGCGCTGATCAGGACCGTTACTTTCATGAGAAGCTGATTGAAGATAAGCACTGATCAGGACCGTCACTTACATGAGAAGCTGACTGAAGATAAGCACTGATCAGGACCGTCACTTACATGAGAAGCTGACTGAAGATAAGCACTGATCAGGACCGTCACTTACATGAGAAGCTGACTGAAGATAAGCACTGATCAGGACCGTCACTTACATGAGAAGCTGACTGAAGATAAACATTGATCAGGACCGTCACTTACATGAGAAGCTAACTGAAGATAAACACTGATCAGGACCGTCACTTACATGAGAAGCTGACTGAAGATAAGCACTGATCAGGACCGTCACTTACATGAGAAGCTAACTGAAGATAAACACTGATCAGGACCGTCACTTACATGAGAAGCTGACTGAAGATAAGCGCTGATCAGAACCGTCGCTTACATGAGAAGCTGACTGAAGATAAGCGCTGATCAGAACCGTCGCTTACATGAGAAGCTGACTGAAGATAAGCGCTGATCAGGACCGTCGCTTACATGAGAAGCTGACTGAAGATAAGCGCTTATCAGGACCGTCACTTACATGAGAAGCTGACTGAAGATAAGCGCTGATCAGGACCGTCGCTTACATGAGAAGCTGACTGAAGATAAGCGCTGATCAGGACCGTCGCTTACATGAGAAGCTGACTGAAGATAAGCGCTGATCAGGACCGTCGCTTACATGAGAAGCTATCCGTAAGGCGGGTAAATTGTACATGTGTCGGGATGAAGATGCTGTTAAACTGGTGTGTGGACTGGTGCCTATAGCGAGTTCTCATATGTTTGTCTTTGTTTACAAATAAACAGATATCTAAGCATTATGAAGTAAAAATGGTTGAAAATACATATCTATACCCTTGTCAAACTTATCTCGTAATTTTGTCCCTGCCATTGAGCAATTAGAAAAGGTGTTTGCTTCATCGAGATATAGAAATATATCGTCATTCTTGATAGGTTACTATTTATGAGTTTTAAATATCATTTTGGAGTAACAATCACATGTAGTCTAAATAACGCATTTCACTGCACTTTTACGAAAATACTGAACGACCTTGCACGTGAAGATAATGGACTTAAATTTCTAGACGCACTGGAAATTTACGTGTAATGATTTGTTTCAGGATTTTGTGTTTGCATTGTTCGGAGAGGTTTGATAATTAAAAATGTGTTATTTCTTTTAAATGGACGTTCAAACTTAGAATAGTTATTCTTTAGAGCATTATATTGTATGTTTTACGAGTACATTTGAGGCTAAACGTAGAAAGCTGGTTCTTTTCAAATCGGGAGGAAAAAAAACAACCTCCCCCCAGTGTTAGTGACTAGACACTATCGAGATTGTTTAATACAGATTGCAATATTGTTTTATCATCATCATCATAAAGTACCGTGCCTACTGGCGTAGGTGATCATGCCTCTCCACAATTTTCGATTTCAGAAGCTATTTATCATTTCTGTTGTTGACCTTCTGCCAAGCCATTCTCTTAAGCTGTCTGTGATTTTTTCTCTTTGCTTCCCTCTATCTCTTCGTCCCTCGTTTTTTCCAGTTTTAACAATATATTACAGTTGTTCCCTTCTAATTACATGGCCAAAAAATGATGGTTGTCTCTTCCTATGTGGCGATTCATGATACAACAAAGAAATTACGACGGTGGTTTTCTGTTGCCTTCCGTCGGTTTGTTTACGGTTGGCTCCGCTAGCCTTTGACTAAAAAGTCTCACCCACAAGCCAATAGGGTTGTTTTATTTCGGGGTACACTCCCATAGCTCTTTACTCTCCCGAGCTTACCTGCAAGGCAGCAGGGTAGCTACAGGTTTACTGCATACTGTAGCAGGTAAAATTACTCGACCTGACAATATTGTTTACACAAGAATAAAACAGGACTAGTTTGTAATTGAAAAAAAAATTGGACAACTTTGATAAGTAAGTGGTTAAACGAGAGATTTATAGATTGTTGTACTGTAAAGAATTATTGAATCTACGGACATGAAAAGGGAGCCGCGATAGCTCAGTGGTTAGTGAACCGAACCACAAAGAACAAGAGATAGGGTTCGATCCCAATCGACGGCTTCGGTTCATCCAGCCTTTAATGGGTACCGGATTTTTTCTGGGAAAGTAAAGCGGCACGGGCGTAGTACCGACCACATTACCCCAAAAATCATGTGCCGAAGGTTTTTAAAATTGATGGTCACTAACACCATACTCCCTACACGTCACTTGGCGTGACGGGGGTACTTTAATTTTTTTTTTTTTTTAAACGGACATGAAAACAGTAGTTAGAACCACGACATTGACACATCCATAAACATTCTATGGAAAATGATCAGAGTGTTTGTGTGAACACATTGCCGGCATAGAGGCGGTATAGGTCATTGCTGGAGGTGAATGTGGTATCGCTTTCATGCTGCACGGACTTGCAGCAAATACATGGCTCCCTAGACAGCATTAGTTTGTGTTCATGAACATTTTGAGGAGAAGATTGGAGCACTAATGGTAGGTTTCGGAGGGCATTGATTATTCACATATCATAACATACCATAACATGACATGACATGACATGACATAACATAACATGACATAACATGACATGACATGACATGACATGACATGACATAACATGACATGACATGACATGACATGACATACCATAACATGACATGACATGACATGACATGACATAACATAACATAACATGACATGACATGACATGACATAGAACAACATATTCTATTCATATTCAACTCAATTAGCTATATATGGTAAGAACGAATGTGTTGAATTTATTTATTTAAAATATGTTATTGTAGAGATGTAATAGACTGGTAGTAGAGAATTAGCAGTTACGGAGTTGTAAATATACTGAATGGTAAAGTTTACAGACTAAATATTAACAGAAGTCGATGGAAATGTTCCCAGTTGTTATTGGAAAAGGTGGGAATGGTAACATGACTTGACCCGTCAACATGGTCAGGAAGTAAGTTAGCAAACAACTTCAGGGGCTGGTAAAGTTCATCAAGTAATTATCACCTTTTAGAGTTTATAATACGTTATTGTGAAACTTAGAGGTTAAACAAAGTGGCAAGATATCGCCTTATTTTGTCAATTTTGACACAGAGTTCAAAGAGTGTTTAGACCTGTCCTTAAATGATTCTTTGCGTATGGCCTGCGCAAAGAGTAAACCAAAAACGTATGCAAATGTTGAGGGGGAGAGGTATTTAGCGTCATGCACAAGAAGAGTTTATAGTTAACTTAGGACAAGAGAAGCAGTGAGAGGCACGATCAGAAAAGTTAGTTAAGGAAGAGCAGAAGTTAGTTATGAGCAGTTAGTTGAGAAGTAGGTAGAACAAGTAGAACTAGAATCATAGAGAACAAGTTCAATATAGATAAGTCAGTCAGTAATATAACATGAAAATCAACATCAACAAAACAGAAGTCATGAATGTCGCAAAAATAAACTGAATATCAACATAACTATAGAAGGCAAGGAAGTACATAAAGTAGAGGAATTCAAATACCTAGGAAGTTTATTGGCAAACGATAATTCTCAAACAGCAGAGATAGAATCAAGATGCAACAAAGCTTGTCAAATCATTGGACAGTTATCACCACTATTGTCCAACAAGGAAATAACTCTACAGGCAAAACGGGCACTATACAATACAATCTTCATCCCAACGTTGTGCTACCAATGCCAGACCTGGGCCCTAGATGCAAGAACAATAAGAAAAATAACCTTTACTGAGATGAAATGTGTCAGACGAATTACAGGAAACAGCCTGAGAGACTAGATCATAAACGAAGAACTGAGAAAAAAGCTAGGAATAGCCCCCACCATAGAATATATAAGGAAACAGCAGATAACATGGTTTGGCCACGTGACAAGGCAGAAAGATCAAAACACAATACAACGAGACTTCAACAAACGTTGTGAGAACACCAGACCCAAGGGTCGACCACGAAAAAGATGGATCGATGGAATATTAGAAGCACTAGGAAACATAACAGCAGCAGAGGCGAACAGAAGAGCAAAAGACCGCAAATTATATCTCCCCTCGACGCTGAAAGGCAAATGAGGAAGAAAAGAAGAAGAAGAAGTCAGTAATAACATAGATTTGTTGTGAATTAGATAAAACAAGAACAGAACAAGTAGAACTATAATCATAGAGAACAAGTCCACTATAGGTAAGTCAGTCAGTAATAACATAGAATTGTTGTGAAGTAGATAAAACAAGAACAGAACAAGTAGAACTATAATCATAGAGAACACGTCCACTATATGTAAGTCAGTCAGTAATAACATAGAATTGTTGTGAAGTGTTCCACGTTATATTCAGAAGTCTTGAGCTCCAGAGAAGAAATAGTAAGTATGTCAATTACAATTAAAGTGTAACGTAAGACAGTTGTGAATGTAAGAGATAGAATTATATATATCACAGAAAATAAGTACTAGGGGACAAACTCAATAAATAACTGTGTTAGCATGTGAGTTCGTCTCAAATAAAGAACATAATTGATAATTTAAGTTATTTTGTTTATTTGGTTATGGAAGGCCCCGGTATCACTGCAAACGAATTAAAATCCATAATTGCTAAACCGCCCGTGCCAGGGTAATCATCCGAATTAATATCTCATCTCCCAAACAAAGGAAGGGACCTGTAGTCCCCATCGTAGTAGTCTCAGCACACGCCAAAAGACATAAAGTGAAACCGCGCAGAAAGTGAACACAGCCTACCGCTCCCTGTCATACGATATCATCATTCATCGTAAACAACTGGAATATCGAAACATTATCAAAACGGATGAGACACACCGCTCACGGTGTGCACAGAGCACTTAACTCAGTAGCTCCTACATTACTAAAGTACTAACATTAATCATCACGTGACAAGAGAATAATTCCATAAACTTGAATGAACATGGTTTGTACAGTCTTTGGTTCCTTGGTTATGGAGGCCCCGGTATCACTGCAAACGAATTAAAATTTGCATAGTCTGTGATTGTTAAATACGTCAAGACTTTGTTCAAATGTTGTGCTGCTGTATATGTGTGTTCTGTGAATGATCAAAACAGTTGGAAGTAGTAAAATGGAAAACTATCAATAAGAAGCTTGTTCCACCCTGGCACTGAGGGTGGTGATGTCCTAACAACCATAGAGGGTATTCTCAAGCCGTTAATTAACGCAAAATGCCAAATTCACTTATTGTGTTGAACGTCATCATTTCCCGTGGTTGTACACAGGCTTGACGCGGTCTGAAGACAAAAACTGGAGTAAAATGACATTTTCTGAAACGAACTTGTCACTACCGATTATTTATACAACATTTGTGACGTCTGTAGTCTGTCTTTTGTTTTTGACTAGGAAAAGTGAATTAACCTCAAAGTAGAAGATGAACGTAATATACAGCTATTTCTGGCATTATTTAAATGTTTTTTTTTCAAGTGTTAATATTTAAACATGAACCAGGCAAGTTGAAAAGTGAAAATGTTGAAGTGCTAGATCTGATCGAAATAATTCATCTAGTTCTCTGTTGACGTGGGTAATCATGTCTTTTTACAGATTTGTACTTCTAACCCTGTTTACAAGTTTTGTTATTGACGGAGATATGTTCAGAGAAATCTGAATAATAGCTGACGATTTTAGACCACCATTGCAAGTAATGAATGACGGCAGTGACAACACACTGACTGGACGTGGGAATACATTGCAAGTAATGAATGACGGCAGTGACAACACACTGACTGGACGTGGGAATACATTGCAAGTAATGAATGACGGCAGTGACAACACACTGACTGGACGTGGGAATACATTGCAAGTAATGAATGACGGCAGTGACAACACACTGACTGGACGTGGGAATACATTGCAAGTAATGAATGACGGCAGTGACAACACACTGACTGGACGTGGTAATGCATTGCAAGTATACAGACCAATGTAAGGAGATATGACAAAGAGATAGAATAAAGACCTTAGGTATATTCATAGAAAGTAGAGGAAAACGACTGCAGCCTGTGCTAGATGAGGCTCGTTCCGCAATATAATTTAAAAAACTGACGTCATTAACATCCTCATATAAAAAGAAAGAAAATCTGACAGGAATGATTGCTCTCATAAACCATGCCAGAATATCGCTCTTAAAGGTCATCGGGTAGAGGATAAAGCATAAAATAGAACAGACACTGCAAGTAGTTCAGTCAAGTTTCACACACAATGGCGGTCTCCGGAACCTCACCCATAACGCTGGAAGCATTTTTGAGAAGATAGGGAAAATAAAGTGGAACTGTGTACATGCTTCAACATTTACAGCATGGCCTTTGATGGGTGTACATGCTTCATCAATTACAGCATGACCTTTGATGGGTGTACATGCTTCATCAATTACAGCATGACCTTTGATGGGTGTACATGCTTCAACAATTACAGCATGACCTTTGATGGGTGTACATGCTTCAACAATTACAGCATGACCTTTGATGTGTGTACATGCTTTAACAATTACAGCATGACCTTTGATGGGTGTACATGCTTCAACAATTACAGCATGACCTTTGATGTGTGTACATGCTTTAACAATTACAGCATGACCTTTGATGGGTGTACATGCTTTAACAATTACAGCATGACCTTTGATGTGTGTACATGCTTTAACAATTACAGCATGACCTTTGATGTGTGTACATGCTTTAACAATTACAGCATGACCTTTGATGGGTGTACATGCTTTAACAATTACAGCATGACCTTTGATGTGTGTACATGCTTTAACAATTACAGCATGACCTTTGATGGGTGTAAATGCTTCATCAATTACAGCATGACCTTTGATGGGTGTAAATGCTTCATCAATTACAGCATGACCTTTGATGGGTGTACATGCTTCATCAATTACAGCATGACCTTTGATGGGTGTACATGCTTCAACAATTACAGCATGACCTTTGATGGGTGTACATGCTTCAACAATTACAGCATGACCTTTGATGTGTGTACATGCTTCAAAAGTTGCAGTTTGACCTTTGCCTGCGAACAACAGCAGACTTTGGAACACCATGAAAGATTATGGCCCTACAACACACCAAATACAACTTATCGAATCACTAACAGCAAGCAGCTGTCAGAATAGCGGGCGAAACATCAATTTGGTTTAAAATACAAAAGGAGGTGTGGCAATGGTGAATGCTCCCTTCATATCAGATCAACATCTATGGTGAGAACATCATGAGATGACGACAGATTTGTGTAGTTCGACCCTTTCACAATAAATGGCAACATAATTCCAGAACTCAGATACGCTGATGACTACGGCCTCATCTCAACCAGTACAAAGCTGGTTAGAAAAGACAGGAGCCAGTAGTGGGGTGTGGTATACACTCAATGGTATGGTGACAGCTTTCCTAAAAGGATCACAACAAAATACTGACGTTTCGGCCGGCGGCCTTCTTCAGAAGACGGGGACAACGACAATAAACGGTGAGGCACAGATACATATAGCTACATGTCGGATGATGAAGTCAGGGAGAGGTGGACAGAGGGATGAGAGATGGCGTTCCTTTGTTGTAAAGCTGTCACCATACCTTGGAGTGTATACCACACCCCACTACTGGCTCCTTGCTACCGGCTTTACCGCAGCTATGCAATTAGTTACTTGTTACCTTAGAAGAGACACGTGAGTGTGTTAATAATTGCAATCAGGAAAGAGCAAAGCCTCTATGTCAATACACAGAAAACTAACATGATGACCAAGGCAAAACAAAAAGCCAACTCAAAACATCAATAACTTGAAACATGCACAAACTGTGAATTGGGAGGTGTGATAACTAACACTGGAGACTGCCAGAGAGATATCAAGAGGAGACCAGCAATATCAATGATTAACATTAAATGCATTGAAGAACACATGGCACAGTAACATTACAACGACTGTGGACATGTATCTTTCCGATAGCAATATATAAAGAAGTCAAGTACCCCCGTCACCCTAAGTGGCGTATAGGGAATATGGTGATAGTGACCATAAACTTTACAGACCTTCGGCACATGATTTTTGGGGTAATGTGGTCGGTATTACGCCCGTGCCGCTTTACTTTCCCAGAAAAAAATCCGGTACTCATTAAATGCTTTATGATAACGGACGCCGTCGTTTGGGATCGAACCCTATCTCTTGTTCTTTTGTAGTCCAGTCCACTAACCACTGAGCTATCGCGGCTCCCGATAGCAATAAATCATTGTGAATAGCTGACAATATAGCAAACAACATTGACGAAAATTGGTTAATTGGAAACAAAATACAACAGACAAACCTTTAGTGTACGTTGGATAATAACAACGAGCAATGTAAACATAGAGAAGGAATTGACCTATCAACAAAAGCTACATCATCATCAGCCTCCATGTCCCTCGCAGAACGTAGACCACAGCCTGACTGTAAGAATCTCTGTCTCTAGCCAGTTGTAATGTTCAAGGTCTCTTGATGTCTTGAAACTACTTCTGCTTGGTCTGCCCCTGAAGCGATGCCCAGGAACCATGGCTTCTATTATTGTTTTTCTATCCCGTTGTCTTTTGACGTGGCCATAGTGTTTTTATTTCCTCATTAGAATGGTGTTTAAATCATCATCATCATAATGTTCTATACCGGTTGGGGTGACGATCATGTCCTTCTACAATCTTTTAACCGCCGTGTCTGGTTGCAATTCTGCTATTGACTGTTTTCCATGCGATGACACCAGGCTATCTAGTATCTTCTCTCTTTGTCGTCCGTGATCTCTCTTTTCCGGTATTTTGCCATTTGTAACCAAGTGATCCAGTTTTCCACTTCTCATGATGTGCCTGATAAAATGTTAGCTCATTTTTTGTGTTGACCTCTTGGAGAATGTCCTCATTGGTCTTTTTAGTTGTCCAGGGAACTTTCAACATTCTTCTGTGAAATGTCATCTCTGTGACCTCTAATCGTCTTTTCATTTGTTTGCCTGCTGTCCATGATTCGCTTCCATAGGTCAAAATTGGTTCTATTTAGCACCGATGAACTCTCTTTCTCACTTCTATTGACATAGACTTGTTGCATAAAACGTTTTTCATTTTCTGAAATGTTATTTTGCCCTGAGCTATTCTACTTTTTATTTCTGTGGTGCATCTTCCATCTGATGTTATTGTTGTGGTCAAGTATTTGACGCGTTCCACTTGTCAACATCCTAGTTTGTGCACGTGCTAAAAACCCCCTTTCACGTTAGACTACGGTTACTGTTCATTTCATTAAACATTGCATTCATCTAACTGGACTTTTACGTTGACGATATACACAGATACACATGACAATGTTGCCCAACATAAACATATAGTGCAACTGAGAGATGTGGTAAAATGTAGGTCGAGCAATTCAAATACACAGTCTGATCCAAGTTTATAGTCCAACCCAAAGAGATACAGTAATCCAAGATACAGTTCAACACAAAGAGGTACCGTAATCCAAGGATACAGACAAACACAAAGAGACAGTTCAATCTAAGGATACAGTATAACTCAACCCTATGACACGGTCCAACTAAAGGATACAGTCAAATTCAAGAATACAGTCCAACCAAAAGATTCAGACCTAAATATCACAACCCTAACATAAAGTCCAATCCTAACATACAGCCTAACTTAAAGGTACATCCCAACTCAAACATACAGTCCAACTCAAGGTACAGCCCAACCCAAGGTATAGCCCAACCCAAGGTACAGCCCAACCTAAGGTACAGCCCAACTCAAGGTACATCCCAACTCTAACATACAGCCCAACACAAGGTACAGCCCAACTCAAGGTACAGCCCCACCCAAGGTACAGCCCAACCCAAGATACAGCCCAACTCAAGGTACAGTCCAGCTCAAGGTACAGCCCAACTCAAGGTACATTCTAACTCAAGGTACAGCCCAACTCAAGGTACATCCAAACTCAAGGTACAGCCCAACTCAAGGTACATCCCAACTCAAGGTACATCCCAACTCAAACATACAGCCCAACCCAAGGTACAGCCCAACTCAAGGTACAGCCCAGCTCAAGGTACAGCCCAACTCAAGGTACATTCTAACTCAAGGCACAGCCCAACTCAAGGTACATCCAAACTCAAGGTACAGCCCAACTCAAGGAACATCCCAACTCAAAGTATAGGCCAACTCAAGGTACAACCCAACTCAAGGTAGAGCCCAACTCAAGGTATAGCCCAACTCAAGGTGTAGCCCAACTCAAGGTACAGTCCAACTCAAGATACAGCCCAACTCAAGGTACAACCCAACTCAAGGTATAGCCCAACTCAAGGTACATCCCAACTCAAGGTACAGCCCAACTCAAGGTACAGTCCAACTCAAGGTAGAGCCCAACTCAAGGTACAGCCCAACTCAAGGTACAGCCCAACTCAAGGTACATCCCAACTCAAGGTACATTCCAACTCATGGTACAGCCCAACTCAAGGTACATCCCAACTCAAGGTACAGCCCAACTCAAGGTACATCCCAACTCAAGGTATAGCCCAACTCAAGGTACAGCCCAACTCAAGGTACAGCCCAACTCAAGGTACATCCCAACTCAAGGTACAGCCCAACTAAGGTACAGCCCAACTCAAGGTACAGCCCAACTCAAGGTACATCCCAACTCAAGGTATAGCCCAACTCAAGGTACAGCCCAACTAAGGTACAGCCCAACTCAAGGTACAGCCCAACTCAAGGTACAGCCCAACTAAGGTACATCCCAACTCAAGGTACAGCCCAACTCAAGGTACAGCCCAACTAAGGTACAGCCCAACTCAAGGTGCAGTCCAACTCAAGGTAGAGCCCAACTCAAGGTACAGCCCAACTCAAGGTACAGCCCAACTAAGGTACATCCCAACTCAAGGTGCAGTCCAACTCAAGGTACTGCCCAAGTCACGGTACAGCCCAACTCTAGGTACAGTCTAATCAAAAGATACAGTTAACAACTCCTGGAAATTGTTCAACACAAAGATACAATTCACAACTCAAAGATACAGTTCACAACCCAAGGATATAGTCCACAACTCAAAGATATAGTCCATTCCAGAAATTTAAAAAAAAACAGTCCAACCCATAGATACCGTCCAAACCAAAAAAATAGTCTATATGTGGTAAGACTACCCAATTGACATAGATTATTATATGACATGTCACTGCCAAACATAGTTCCTGTTCAATGTTTTTGTTTCTCACCTACTACATAGATTGCTCAATTCTGTGTTCCAGGTTTAGAAGGCAGATCCCAGAGAGCCGTTATCCAGCCTGTAACGATGACCAGCCTATCATTGAGATTAAAACTAGAGGGGAATAATTCATGTAAGAAAGTGGTGATGAGATTAACGAGCTATTTGTTTATGTAAACTCCATTAGCGGATCATGGCGGATGACGTCTGGAGACTACTGAGAGATGTCCGGGGCATTGCTCTATATACATAGTGAACATTGACAAAGTGAACATTGACCTGTCTCTCGAACATTGACACTAGTCCTCCGATTTTCTTCTTCCGCTTCTTCTTCTTTTTCTACTTCTTCTTATTCTTCTTCTTCTTCCGCTTTTATTTTTTCCTCTTCATGTTCTTTCGCTTTTTTTCTCTTCTTCTTCTTCCATTCTTTCTTCTCTTCTTCTTTTTCTCCCGCCTCTTCTCTTCTTCGTCTTCTTCTTCCTCTTTTTTTCTTCCTCTTCTTCTTCTTCGTCCTCTTCTTCTTCTACATCTTCTTCGTCCGCTTCTTCTTCTACATCTTCTTCATCCTCTTCTTCTTCTACATCTTCTTCTTCCGCTTCTTCTTCTACATCTTCTTCTTCCTCTTCTTCTTCTACATCTCCTTCGTCCGCTTCTTCTTCTACATCTTCTTCTTCCTCTTCCTCTTCTACATCTTCTTCGTCCGCTTCTTCTTCTACATCTTCTTCTTCCTCTTCCTCTTCTACATCTTCTTCGTCCGCTTCTTCTTCTACATCTTCTTCTTCCTCTTTTTTTCTTCTTCTTCTTCTTCTTCTTCCTCTTCTTCTTCTACATCTTCTTCGTCCGCTTTCTTCTTCTACATCTTCTTCTTCCTCTTTTTTTCTTCTTCTTCTTCTTCTTCTTCCTCTTCTTCTTCTACATCTTCTTCGTCCGCTTTCTTCTTCTACATCTTCTTCGTCCGCTTCTTCTTCTTCTTTTTCTCGTCTTCTTCTTCTTCTACCGCTTCTTCTTCTTCTTGTTTTTCCGCTTCTTCTCTTCTACTTCTTCGCCTTGTTTACCTCCATTCGCTCGACTACAGCTCACTATTATTATTCACTTGTTTATTTAAAAGAACATTAAGTGGGCACAAATGCGATACCAGGAGACACTAAGCAGACGAATATTAAATAGAGATTAGCTCTCGATATCTTCACCTTTTGGTGCAACTGTTCTCAGCCTCGGCATGTTTCACATCAATCACAGTTGTAGCTATCATGTCTCATCATCATCAGCATCAAGTGCCATCTCTACAACGAAGGTTGGCTACCATGGAGCGCCATTCTGCTCTGTCTCTTGCTTTGATGGTGCAGGTTGTCATAGGCTGGCTTGTCCATCTTTTGATGTTACTCATCCATGTTAACCGTGGTCCGCCTCTGCCTCTTTTACCTTGTATTTTCCCCGTCAGGATTACTTTTAGTAGGCTGTTGTGTCTTTTAACATGCCCCAAAAATCGCATTTGTCTTGTTTGAATTGTGCTTAGTAATTCTCTGTTCATTTTTAGTTGTTTTAAGACTTCATCGTTTGTTTTCTTTTCCTTTCATCCAATTCTACCTATTCTTCTATATATCCACATTTCAGAGGCTTCAATTCTCTGTTCTGTTTTCTTGTCCAATGTCCATGTTTCTGCAACACATAATCATAAGTTATCATGTCTAACTATGAATATATTGTATCTGTAGTAAACCAACAATGGAGACTGCCAGAATGAGATCAACAGAAGGTATGCGATAAAAAAAAAAACAATGTAAAGAAGCCGCTCACGCCAAGTGGCGTATAGGGAATATGGCGTTAGTGACCATCATTTGTACAGACATTCGGCACATGATTTTTGGGGTAATGTGATGGTTATTACGCCCGTTCCGCTTTACTTTCATTAGAAAAAAATCAGGTACCTATTTAAGGCTGGGTGAAACCGGAAGCCGTCGAATCTTGTCTTTTGTAGTCCAGTTAACTAACCACTGAGCTATCGCGGCTCAGGTTAGCAATAGCCGGAAACGTATTAAATGTCATGAAGAACATGTGGCACAAGACAGTCAAATTAAAGCTGCTGATGTCATATATCTTTTATTAAGCGAAAAACACTGCCAGATACAAGGATATTGACAAAGAAATACGGAGAATGTGCAAAAAGGCAAAAGAAGACTGGCTCAAACAAAGATGTCTAAAAGTTGAAACAATGGAAAGTAAACAAAACTTAAGAGAGATGCACACAGAAATAATGAGAATGACAAATAAAGACAAAAAAAGCTGCAGGAAACGTATGTATTACAAACAAAGAGGGAAGAATATTAACAGACAACAAAGATATAATAGATAGATGGCAAGAATATATAACAGAATTATTTCATGACGAAAGGGACAAAAAGCCAGACATAAAATGTACATACAACTATAAAATCCTGAAATCTGAGGTAGAAAAAGCTTTACAAACAATGAAAAAGGGAAAAGCAGCAGGACCTGACAGCATACAGATAGAGATGATACAGGCTCTAGAAGATTTTGGCATTGAAGTGATTACAGACATATGCAACGACATATACCGCACACGATACATGCCAAATCAACTAAAAACATCAACTTTCATTGCATTGCCTAAAAAGAATGGTACAGTTGAATGCAGTGACTTTAGAACTATAAGCCTAATGAGCCATGTTACAAAAATCTTGCTAAGAGTTGTACAAGGAATGATTCAGATATAAATCAATACTGAATTAGATGAGCAACAATTTGGATTCAGGAAAAACAGTGGCACAAAAGAAGCCATATTTAGCATGAGAACGTTGATTGAAAAGTACACAGAAGTAAACAAACCAATATATACCTGCTTCGTAGACTACACAAATAGAATCGATAGAATACACCATAACCAACTTATAGACTAAAGGATATAAATCTAGACGACGCAGACATACGACTAATATGTAATTTGTATTGGGAGCAAACAGCAATAATAAAATATAACAAGGAGAACTCTACACCCATGGAAATAAAAAGAGGAGTAAGACAAGGATGCATCCTATCACCAAGCTTGTTCAATCTATACACTGAGCAAATCTTTAAAAACATCTCAGAGATACCAGGTCTAAACATTAATGGAAAGATAATCAATAACCTAAGATATGCTGATGATACTGTACTACTAGCAGAAAATCCTAAAGACCTACAACAATTGCTTAATGTGATAAACATAACAAGCAAAAAATATGGACTAGAAATGAATATCAAAAAGACTAAAACTATGATCATAAACAAAGGAAATTCTCAAGACCTACAATTAAATATCACAGTTGAGGGAAAACATATGGAGACAGTCCAGAGCTAAAACTACCTGGGACATACTATAACCAATGATGGAAAATGTAAAATTGAAATAAACAAAAGAATAGGTATGGCATTAAAATTACTTTTTTTTTTAAATTACTCATGAAAAATATACTAACAACAAAACAAATATCAGCAGGGCTGAAACTAAGAATGGCAAAATGTTACATCTTCTCAGTATTCCTGTATGTTTCAGAAACATGGACATTAGACAAGAAAACAGAACAAAAAATTTAAGCCTTTGAAATGTGTATTTATAGAAGAATATGTAGAATTGGATGGAAAGAAAAGAAAACAAACGATGAAGTTTTAAAACAACTGAAAATAAAAAGAGAACTACTAAATACATTATTAAGACAAGACAAATGAAATTTTTGGGGCATGTTAAAAGACACAACAGCCTACTAAAAGTAAAATTGGAAGGGAAAATACAAGGTAAAAGAGGCAGAGGCAGACCAAGACTAACATGGACAAGTAACATCAAAAGATGGACAAGTCAATCTATGACAGCCTGCACCATCAAAGCAAGAAACAGAGTAGAATGGCGATCCATGGTAGCCAACCTTCGTTGCGGAGAAGGCACTCGATGATGATGTCATATTTCTAAATGGTAGGAACAAAACCCTGCCAAGAATATATAGAACAACAACTTAAATGGTTGGGCCACATGATCAGAATGAATCCTTACCAATCACCATCAAGGGCGTTCTTCTCGAGAATGCATGAAAAAGATCAATAGGAAACCTAGAAGAAGATGGATAGATGCAGTGACAGAGACATGTAACAACAAAGGAAAATCACTAATTCAGACAGTTCGAGCAGCTCAAGAACGACAAATGATATAAACCGCGACACCTTTTAGGTATCAGAGAAAAGTGAAAAGAAGAAGAAGATGTCAACTATCTTCCCGACAGCAGAATATGGTTGAGATCATGGACACTTTCGCAAAAAAGAAAAATTAAGAAAATTGGTTTTTCGGAAGGAAAGTTTTATAGAAGAATCTTTAGAGAGAATGAAACAGAGAAACCAGGACATCAACATTGACAAGGACAGGTTGTTAACATCTTAGAGAAGAAATTAAAATACTACAGCCACGTTATAAGATACAGATGGCTGGAATAAGCATTAATGGAAGGCGTATTTGCAGTAAGACAGGACAGGGGCAGACCAATAAGAAAGTGGTTTCAAGACACCTAATAGACTTTGAACGTGACACCAGAGGGTTTTTATAATTAGGGTGTGATGGTTGTAACGTTCAGCAAAACAAGCAACACGATGATGATGGTGTATGATGTGTACCAGTTGTACACATGTTGTCTGCATGCTAACGCATCACACAATATCCCAGCTGAAGTCATTATGTTTCTATTTTAATGAAAGCCGACAGCTCGAGATGGTGACCTTGGGGGACAAAAAGACGGAAAACACCCGGAAACGAGAGAAGAGAAGAAAAGAGAAGAAAAAACAATAAATCAGTTACTTTTTGTGTGTGTGGATGAGTATAGTTAGTAGAACCCGTTAACTTATTTTTTTTATTGTTGTGGATGTGTGTAGTTAGAAGATCCCAGTAACACTTTATTTTTGTGGATGAAGAGAGTGGAGCTAGTGCCAGGTTTATCCACCACCGGTACACTGTTTCGGTAATGTGGCCAGCTTCAGCAAGTATCAGCCTTCTTCTCATCCCAAGCTCCCATTTAAGGCTGGCTGAACATGAAAGCGGCCAGTGGATATCGAACTCGACATCCTGTCATCAGTAGTCCGGGTCGGCTCTTTCGCGGCTCCTATAAAGGGACCAAGTAAAATAATAAAGGTCCTCGACGCTATAAGGTATGGGAAGAAAACAAATTGAAATTGCTTCCAAATGTTCGCTGTTAGACTGCCATGCATGCTGTCATCTGTAGACCACTTCTCTAACACTTCCACCACCACTGCGATACACACTGAAAGTATGTGTGCTAAAATAGATGTCAAGAAAGGACAGCCCTGTTGGCTACGCAGCTACTCTGCTCTATCCACATCAAATGGTCCTGGAATGAATTTACGGAAGTGGTCATTTTTTTTTCTTCCCTGATCGGCAAGGCTCCGGGGTTAATCCAGCCTCTAACAAGAGATTGTTCTGGAAAGTGCTCCAATGGTGGCCTGGTGTGGTACCGACCATTTGCACCCAAAATTGTGTCGTTCTTCTTCTTCTTTCCTTCCTCGTTTCCCTTTCAGCGTCGAGGGGAGATATAATTTGCGGTCTTTTGCTCGTCTGTTCGCCTTTGCTGCTGTTATGTTTACGGGTTTTTCTAATGTTCCGTCAGTCCATCGTTTTCGTGGTCGACCCTTGGATCTGGTATTCTCACAACAATTATTGAAGGCTAGCCGCGATAGCTCAATGGTTAGTGAACTGGACTACAAAGGACAAGGGGTAGGGTTCGATCCCAACCGACGGCTTCCGGGTTCACCCAGCCTTTAATGGGTACCGGATTTGTTTCTGGGAAAGTGAAGCGGCACGGGCGTAATACCGACCACATTACGCCAAAAATCACGTGCTGAAGGTCTGTAAAAGTTATGGTCACTAACACCATATTCCCTATACGCCACTTGGCGGGACGGGGGTACTTTACTTACTTACTTTTTTATTGAAGGCTCGTTGTGTTGTGATCACTTTGCCTTGTCACGTGGCCAAACCATTTTATCTTTTGTTTCTTTATATATTCTATGGCGGGGGCTATTCCTAGCTTTTTTTTTTCCCTTCAGATATTGATTTATTATCTTGTCTCTCAGGCTGTTTCATGTCATTCGTCTAACACATTTCATCACAGTAGAGGTTATTTTTTTTTATTGTTCTTGCATCTAGGGTCCAGGTCTGGTATTGGTAGCACAACGTTGGGATGAGGATTGTATTGTAGAGTGCCTGTTTTGCCTCTAGAATTATTTCCTTGTTGGACAATAGTGGTCATAGCTGTCCAATGATTTGACAAGCTTTGTTGCATCTTGATCTATTTCTGCTATTTGTGAACTGTCGTTTGTCATTAGACTTCATAGGTATTTGAATTCCTCTTCTTGTTTTAGTTGTCTTCTTCCTCTTCTTCTTCTTTCCTTCCTCATCTACCTTTCAGCGTCGAGGGAAGATATAATCTGCGGTCTTTTGCTCTTCTGTTCGCCTCTGCGGCTGTTATGTTTCCTAGTGCTTCTAATATTCCATCGACCCATCTTTTACGTGGTCGACCCTTGGGTCTGGTGTTCTCACAACGTTTGTTGAAGGCTTGTTGTGTTGTGTTTTGTTCTTTCTGCCTTGTCACGTGGCCAAACCATGTTATCTGTTGTTTCCTTATATATTCTATGGCGGGGGCTATTCCTAGCTTTTTTCTCAGTTCTTCATTTCTGATCTTATCTCTCAGACTGTTTCCTGTCATTCGTCTAACACATTTCATCTCTGTAGAGGTTATTTTTCTTATTGTTCTTGCATCTAGGGTCCAGGTCTGGCATTGGTAGCACAACGTTGGGATGAAGATTGTATTGTATAGTGCTCGTTTTGCCTCCAGAGTTATTTCCTTGTTGGACAATAGTGGTGATAACTGTCCGATGATTTGACAAGCTTTGTTGCATCTTGATTCTATTTCTGCTGTTTGGTAATTATCGTTTGTCATTATTATTTGTCTGCCGTCTATAGTTATGTTGATGTTCTGTTTCTCTGTTGCGACATTCATAACTTCTGTTTTGTTGTTGTTGATTTTCATGCCTTATTTTAGGCCTGAGCTGTTAGTTAATTTAATTTAATTAATTAAAATTTAGATGTCCTTCTAAGTCTTCTATTTTTCCATTTACTAGTGCCTGATTGTCTGCAAATAGATGCTCGTCGATATCCTTTGTCTCTGATGGGTTGGCTAACTTGCATATATAGTCCATGCATGTGTCATTGGTCAGTGAAAGTATGATCCCCCAGCACAATATTTCCCACACGCTTATCAAGCCTTGTAGATTATTGTTATTTCTTGTAAACATAGTAAAGAACGACAATTAATGTTGTCGAAAATGAGTATATGAAAATGGCGCTGTTGAATCTCTACATTATAGTGTAATATGACCAGTGTTTATTAGCCGATTAGCTTTCTTGTAAACAATAACGACATGTTGACTGTTCACGAAATCGGGAAAGGTATCTTTGATCTGGTAATCAACATGTTCCACAATTTTGCTGTTACCACTCACTCACCAACATTCACTGATTCATCCACTCACCACAACACATTCTCACGTGACTCACTCACACACATTTATGGCGGTATAAACACCATGCGGACATAAGAAGAATATTTATTTTCCTTTGAGGCTGATTTATTTATTTCTTCTATAAAATTGTTGACAAAAGCCTGCTTTTTATCCTCATCGTTCAAGTTTAGTGCACTCAGTTGCTTCAACTTCCTGGATCTTTGCTCACTTTCTTATTTATCAGCTAAATGCTGGGTGTTTGTTTTCAGCAACAAAAACAAACGCTGATGTTTTGTCAAGGGTCTATTCTTGTCATCAGAGCCAGGTATTCGCGATGTAGCTGTCTATGTAAGCTCATTACTGCCTCATTGTAGTTCATTGTCTAGCTCTGCACAAATGATGATTACATTTCACTTTAACATCGAGACCAGGAATGAAAACAGCTAATTCTATTCCCATTTACTTTCTACATCTACAGTGAGGTAGTTTACTATCTAAACCTGCAATAAAGAGAGACAGTTTGAATATCTTTACAAACTAAACCTTATGAGTAGATATATTTAATTTGATGAAATTTGACTAGTGAGCCTCGGTGGCTGAGTGGTTAGCGTCCACGCTTCCGGATCAGAACGGTTCAGGTTCTAGACCCAGAAGTGGTGAATTTTTGTCGGAGCTACAATACTCCGAAATACACCCAGCCTCGGTATCAGAAATTCTTTTGAGAAGTAAAGGCGACCTGGCGTGATATCGATCACAACATTTAAAATGAGCCGTGGTCAAAGAAACATATTTTTACTTTATACCCCATGCTGAGAGCCGCGATAGCTCAGTGGTTAGTGAACTGGACTACAACGGACAAGGGGTAGGGTTCGATCCCAACCGACGGCTTCCGGGGTTCACCCAGCCTTAAATGGGTACCAGATTTTTTTATGGGAAAGTAAAGCAGCACGGGCGTAATACCGACCACATTACCCCAAAAATCATGTGCTAAAAGTCTGTAAAATATAGGGTCACTAACACCATATTTCCCTATACGCCACTTGGCGTGACGGGGGTACTTTACTTTTTTTTTATACCCCATGCTAGTAAGTCTTAGAGGGAACATTACTTTTGTACTCTTACATTTTACCATCATCATCATCACCATCATGATCATCATCATCATCAAGTACCATGCCTGCTGGCATAGGTGATCATGTCTTTCCACAACTCTCGATTTCGACAGTTATTTATCATCTCTGTTGTTGACCTTCTGCCAAGCAATTCTCTTAAGCTGTCCGTTGTCAGGACATGCTTTTTATTATTCTTAGATCTTTGCTGTCAAACATTGATGTCATCTAAAAGTTTGATTATTTCTTGGTGCTTTACTTTGTCAAATACTTCGGTATATTCTATGAAACCAGGGTAAATCGATATGTTTCACCTCTATGGCTACTCCTACTAAAGATCTGTTGATGTATAGGCATTGCTCGTACATTTACCTCCAACAAAACCACACTGTTGATAACTAACTTCTGGACTGATTTTGATTGACATTTTACTATATAGACCTTTAATGAAAATGGATAATTTTACTACAATGTAATGTTTAGACCTATAATAAAGAGTGATAATTAGACTACAATTTACTGCCGAAACATATAATAAAGAGTGATAATTAGACTACAATTTACTGCCTAGACATATAATAAAGAGTGATAATTAGACTACAATTTACTGCCTAGACATATAATAAAGAGTGATAATTAGACTACAATTTAATGCCTAGACCTATAATAAAGAGTGATCATTCAATTACAATTTACTGTCTAGACGTTAACAAATTGAGATAATTGGATTTTAGTTTTCCTTCTAGACGTGGCAACAAACAGACCTTTTACGATTACAATTTTCTGCCTGGATCTGCAACAAAGATTACACTTTACAATGGAGATTACACTTTACAATGGAGATTACACTTTACAATGGAGATTACACTTTACAATGGAGATTACACTTTACAATGGAGATTACACTTTCCAATGGAGATTACACTTTACAATGGAGATTACACTTTACAATGGAGATTACACTTTACAATGGAACAAGTAAATTTTTTCTAAAACAAAAGATTGATAAAAACCCGACATTAAATTTGCTCTAGAAATGACAAATATCTTGAAGAAAAGAGGAATCTAAGGTTTCTTAGAGAACAAGGAATTAAAGATAAATTCGCAGTCTCAGTATAAAAAAAATTACCAAGTCCTCCAACAACTAGAAAATACATTAAATATAGAAGATCATTGGAAAAGGGTAAAAGATATACGGAATGAGACATGCAAAGAAACGCTGGGGAAAAGAGAACGCCAGAATAAGGCATAGATGACAGCAGAGACCCTGGATAAAATTAAAGAAAGAAAACACAAGAATTAAACAACGAATTATATTTCACGTATACCAAGATGATACAAGACATGTAAAAAGAATACATTTGATGACGGTTTACACTAATCAAATTGAGAGTGACGCACTGTGCGGCTAAACGTACGCGTGCGAGATCGGCTTGACGTACAGTGCGTGGAAACGGTCGGAACGAGTTAACATTGAATTCCTATTTATTGTTATTTTCTCAGATTATAAAACCGAGCTGCTTGTTTTCATGTGTTCTAGTTGGTTCACCATCAACTTGGCGCTATAAACAAATGCTAGTATGTATCTAGTGGATAATTTGTTGATGTTGAGAAAAAACACAGTTTGATGTTTACACTGGCAGTTATTCTGGAACTAAGTTCAGAAAATGGCGTTATGTTATTTGGGTGACGTCACTGGGATAGTCGGGACAATATAAGTGGAACCCAAGAGGTGTTACCGGGACGGCTGAGCTGCGTCTCTTGTTTACGTCCTTGGAAGGTATCCGTCGGCTAATCAATGTCTTTAGAAGGTAATACTATTAGGGGAGCATCGCCAAGTGTAAAGACAAACGTGGGAGGAGAGCGGCCAGTAGACGGGAGAGTGGCGAGGACTCTCGGGAGATGTTAGTGAGGGAGAAGAGACTGTACAATGTTAAGCTGCGAGAATGAGGTGCAGAGATAATAGTGAGGTGGCTAGATGAGGTGCATAACCACGGATGTAATCATAATCTTGAGGGATGGTAACAGAGAAGGAGAGATGGGAAAATATGTTTACGAGGACAAAAGGAAGAGTTTCAAGAAAAGTTGTGCAGGAGGGATGACAACATGAGTGGATGTGGAGAACCAATGGTTGGCTAGGGAGGGATGGGAGGAAAGGTTAAAAATAAATGTTGCCCAATACCAAATAAAAAGAGAGAAAAGGAAAAAAGTCAAGTAGAGGTCGAAGGAAAAGTATAATCATTGGCAGTAAAAGGGAACAATATAGAGGTAGTGTAAGACAGAAGATTAACAAGTGTGGTGGAGGTAGTATAAGATAGGAGATTAACACGTGTGGTAGAGGTAGTGTAAGATAGGAGATTAACACGTGTGGTAGAGGTAGTGTAAGATAGGAGATTAACACGTGTGGTAGAGGTAGTGTAAGATAGGAGATTAACAAGTGTGGTAGAGGTAGTGTAAGATAGGAGATTAACAAGTGTGGTAGAGGTAGTGTAAGATAGGAGATTAACACGTGTGGTAGAGGTAGTGTAAGATAGGAGATTAGCACGTGTGGTAGAGGTAGTGTAAGATAGGAGATTAACACGTGTGGTAGAGGTAGTGTAAGATAGGAGATTAACACGTGTGGTAGAGGTAGTGTAAGATAGGAGATTAACACGTGTGGTAGAGGTAGTGTAAGATAGGAGATTAACACGTGTGGTAGAGGTAGTGTAAGATAGGAGATTAACACGTGTGGTAGAGGTAGTGTAAGATAGGAGATTAACAAGTGTGGTAGAGGTAGTGTAAGATAGGAGATTAACACGTGTAGTAGAGGTAGTGTAAGATAGGAGATTAACAAGTGTGGTAGAGGTAGTGTAAGATAGGAGAGTAACACGTGTGGTAGAGGTAGTGTAAGATAGGAGATTAACAAGTGTGGTAGAGGTAGTGTAAGATAGGAGATTAACACGTGTGGTAGAGGTAGTGTAAGATAGGAGATTAGCACGTGTGGTAGAGGTAGTGTAAGATAGGAGATTAACACGTGTGGTAGAGGTAGTGTAAGATAGGAGATTAACACGTGTGGTAGAGGTAGTGTAAGATAGGAGATTAACAAGTGTGGTAGAGGTAGTGTAAGATAGGAGATTAACACGTGTGGTAGAGGTAGTGTAAGATAGGAGATTAACACGTGTGGTAGAGGTAGTGTAAGATAGGAGATTAACACGTGTGGTAGAGGTAGTGTAAGATAGGAGATTAACAAGTGTGGTAGAGGTAGTGTAAGATAGGAGATTAACACGTGTGGTAGAGGTAGTGTAAGATAGGAGATTAACACGTGTGGTAGAGGTAGTGTAAGATAGGAGATTAACACGTGTGGTAGAGGTAGTGTAAGATAGGAGATTAACACGTGTGGTAGAGGTAGTGTAAGATAGGAGATTAGCACGTGTGGTAGAGGTAGTGTAAGATAGGAGATTAACACGTGTGGTAGAGGTAGTGTAAGATAGGAGATTAACACGTGTGGTAGAGGTAGTGTAAGATAGGAGATTAACAAGTGTGGTAGAGGTAGTGTAAGATAGGAGATTAACACGTGTGGTAGAGGTAGTGTAAGATAGGAGATTAACACGTGTGGTAGAGGTAGTGTAAGATAGGAGATTAACACGTGTGGTAGAGGTAGTGTAAGATAGGAGATTAACAAGTGTGGTAGAGGTAGTGTAAGATAGGAGATTAACACGTGTAGTAGAGGTAGTGTAAGATAGGAGATTAACAAGTGTGGTAGAGGTAGTGTAAGATAGGAGATTAACACGTGTGGTAGAGGTAGTGTAAGATAGGAGATTAACAAGTGTGGTAGAGGTAGTGTAATATA